>CAIGQZ010035043.1:6300139-6321542 GCA_903798205.1 Danio tinwini
TTTATTGTTTTATTTATGCAGGTATTTGTGGATTTATTTATTTGCATATTTATTTATTGTTTTATTTATGCAGGTATTTGTGGATTTATTTATTTATTTATTTGCATATTTATGTATTGTTTTTTATGCAGGAATTTGTGTATTTATTTATTAATTAATTTATTTATTTGCATATTTATTTATTGTTTTATTTATGCAGAAATTTGTGGGTATATATTTATTTATTTATTTATTTATTTATTTGCATATTTATTTATTGTTTTATTTATGCAGGTATTTGTGGATTTATTTTTTTATTTATTTGCATATTTATTAATTGTTTTATTTATGCAGGAATTTGTGGATTTATTTATTAGCATATTTATTTGTTCATTTATTTATTGTTTTTGCAGGTTTCGTTCTCCATTGTGATTTTGTTCAACAGAAAAAAATCTGCATACATTTTTTTTTAATATATATAAATACATTTTTATTGTAAGTAACACTATACTGTTCCCAAGCCAACTTTCATTCGCGATCGATTACTCTGCGTGCCACTAGAGCAACCAGTCCTCCTGTGGGCAGGAACGATAATCGAGCAAAGATCGAGTTTTGTGTGGGAGAGAAACGCTGTCAAAATGCCTCTCGGTCGGTTGTTGTTGCGGACTTCTACTGTCAATAAAAGTGAGTACTATATTACAAAATATATAAAGTTTACGTTATATTCCGAGTACGTTATGCTTGGTAGAATTGGTTATTCGTCCGATCATAGGTAGCAGTTTGGTATGGCCTGACCTTTCTTAGCTTAGCAAGACTAGCAGCAACACAGCAGCCTTAAACACACATTTAACTTTGAACAAAAAATTAATTATATGAAATAAATACACATTTTTAGAATACATTCAGCTACTATATGTGCATGCATATATATATATATATATTTTTTTTTTTTGCATTATCGCTATGACAATTTTCAGAGTTTTATAATAAATGACCAGCAAAGGGCAAACATTCTTTTTGTATTGTCAGTTTCATTATGTGCTACATGTATGTATGTTAACACAATGAATGTTGTACATCATAACATTGTAAATATTTGGAAAATGTACATCACCAGGTTATATAATAGAGCTTCTGATTGATATATCGGCTCATTTGCTATTAACCAGTACCCAAACTGTACAGTAAATAAGACGGTGTGTTAAATATTAATGATTTATCTCTCAGTTGTCAGCAGAAATGCCTATAGAGCCACCAAACCTGATGTCTCCAAGCCGAACATGCTGAGAGTCGGACTGGCGTTTGGGAGCACAGTTTTCTTATGGGCACTGGTAACTCCATTTAAATCAGCTAATAAACAGTGTTGGGGAAAGTTACTTTTGACAGTAATGCATTACAATATTGAGTTACTCTTGTGATAAGAAGTAACACAAAAGTAACGTATTACCTATCGTAAAAAGCAACTACACTGTAAAACCCAACAGTCAACTTTATCAACTGAAATGAGTGTTTAACTCAAAATTGACTGAAAGTTAATTCTACTCATGTGAAAAGAGTTTTGAACTCAGTGTTGAAGGTAATGAGTTAATTAAATACCTCATTACTTGAACTTAAATGGAGAGTTTACAGTACTCATATAGATTCATTTTTTAACTCAAATGGTTTGTAGTGTTGTAAAAAAAAAACTGATGTTAGAGATGAAGAGAACCCAGTCCAGGAGACTCGAAACAAGCAGAATTCCTTTATTGAGACGTGTTGGTTAATCTGCAGTCATACAACGTCTTCAAGAAGTCCATGTGTCTGCAGGAGCCTATTATAGGTCTGCAGTCTGCTAGTTTTATCACAAGTCTGATTTGAGACAGATGTCCTGTCTATAATGTCTTCTTAGGAGGAGGGGAGATGGCTAAACAAAGCATGCACATCAAGTCTGGGTGTTAGCATGATAACTGGCATATAGTTGCTAGAAACCTGCCCTGCTACTGGCCACACAAGTTAATCTACTCGCCACACAAGTTAATTAACAAAGGGTTTTTTTTTGGCCTGAGAGTATCACCCAAAGACAAAGGCTGAGTGGTTAAAACCTGCCCATAGCATTTGCATCACATTCTCTCAGCCAGTAGTCAGAAAGACAAAGGTTAAATGTCCCTGGACTGTTCATGAAATGATATAATTAAAAACCAAAGAATATAACTTTTCAGTTATATGTAGATCATTGTTCATTTGAAACTAGATTATATAAATTTATATCCTCACAGTAGCAATCAGTTTCCTCAAACGGTTTGAGTTGCCTTCACTTATTGGGTTTTATAGTACTCAGTTGGTTTGAGTTCTCTTTATTTATTGGGTTTTACTGTGCTCAAATTATTTCATTTACTCAAATGGATTAAGTTGACAGTACTCATTAGGATTAGTTTTTTTTAACTTAAATGGTTTGTTGCAATCAGTTTCCTCAAATAGTTTGAGTTACCTTAACTTTTTGGGTTTTACAGTTTAAGTAACACAATTAGTTACTTTTTATGGTAAGTGATCCATTAAGTTACTTTTGCATTCATTTTTCTGACCTGGCTGAGGCTTGATCTCTTTCAGAACTTCTTTTTTTCTTTTTTTCCTTTCTTACCCCAACACTGCTAACAAATATATGCACAAACTTACATTTGTTATTAGAGTTTTCATACACACTGTCTGTTTCCTACCAGTTGTTCAAACAACACAGCACTGATGTGCAGGAGTACAAAAGAAGGAATGGATTAGAGTAATTCGTAAGGCCATGTAAGTAAAATCACACATGCATCATTAGCCATGGGACGATAACCGTTTTCAAGGTATACCGCGGTTTGGAAAAGTCAAAGATTTTTTTTTGTTAAATCTTTTTATTTTTTTTTAGCATAAGAAAATAAACAATAACATAAACAGAACAATCTTCAGGAAAAAAAATTGTACAAAGGCCTTTTTACAATATACAATAATATACAATAATACAATATCATCCAGAAAGCATAAGAGAAAAAAAATTAAATTGAATATATTAAGAAAAATAATAATAATTTACAGAGAAATGTGTAGGCTCCACAACTTGACATATGCCAAACCAATCCCACCTCTAATGAGTTACAAGTCAGCATTACTAATATTAAACAGAATTGGGTTCCAGATTTTAAAAAATATGTTTAGTTTGTTTGCCATACCTTATCGCATTTTTTCCATGGGCAACACATAACTTAAGCTCCTAATCCAGGTTTCAAAGACAGGCATGTGATCCGACTTCCAATTTTGTAAAATAATTTTCTTTGCTAATATCATACACAAAGATACTGCCTGTGATCTATATTTAATTCCTATTTCTGAGGTGTCTGCGAAAATACCCAACTTTGGCTCTAGTGAAAAGTCACAGATTTAATAGCATCAAAATTTTCTGCTATACCGTTCCTAAGGTATGTGTAAGATTTTTTTTTTGTTTGTTTTTTAGGACAACAGTATCTCCAACAGAAAAGATATCCAAAAATGCAGTTTTAAATCGAAGAGAAATCTGTGTTTTTTAAACAAATGAAGACAGCAGAAGTCAATGATTGTTTTGAATTATTCAGCTTGACGTGTTTCCTGCTCCAAAATATTTTATATGTTTCTCAAAATAAAATATATTGTGTTCAAAAGGGGAAAAATTTTTTTTTTACTTAGACGTTTAAAAAATATATATTTTAAAACAGTGATCACAATACCGTCAAACTGTGAAACCGTGATATTTTTATCCAAGGTTATCATACTGTCAGAATCTTATACCGGCCCATGCCTATACACCATATACTTAAACCACATTAGTGAGAAATGAGAAGTATAAACCTTTTAACTGATCTGAATTCACATAAGATGCCTGTTTCTTTTTTTATTTTAGGCCACTGATTGCTCTGTGCTTTGCGGATCATCTGTTTTTCCTTCTTCAGTGTTTCTCTGTTATTGAACGGTGTACAATGTTTAATAAAGATGTGTATATATGACTTGCTTCACAATCCCTGACTCTATTGAACATAATTACAGAATCTTTCTTGAGCTTTGTCTGTCCTGATTGTGTAAACAACGGCATTACCACTTGTTTCTATGAAACAGGAGTTTTAGAAATCCAATTTTTGATTGTATAACGTTTCAGTGCAATTGATGTGATCAAATAAAGCAAGTTGATATTGTAAAAAATATTGCTTATACAAGATCATGCATGGATGTGTGTTAGATTTCAATGTAGTTTACTACTTTAAAGGCCACAAATCTGGACAGTGTGGTTATATCACTGAAGAACTGAATTAAAAACTATTTTGGATGCATTAATGATAGGATTTTGTTTGGCTGATTGATTGACTTCAGCAAAAAACACTCAACTGATATTGATCAATTACATACAATACTATACAACACAAGCTAGTTTTTTTTTTTATCCATTAAATAATTTTACTGAATATGGATTGGATCCATTTAACATTGGACTGTCCAATATTTTAAGAGAGGCACTAGTCTCAATATGACATTAAAGGTATGTTTTGATTGTTATTCAATTGTTTTTAACTGAATTCATTTTTATTTGAAATAATAGAACATATTTATTTAGTAAACCTGACAAATAAACTCAGGGCTACATGTAAGTTATTAATTTCGCTGCCCAGGAAAAATAGTGCAGTGGGTTTCTTTTATTGTCCAATATGTTTTAGTCCAAACTATCCAATGGTTTTAGGCCAGCACCTATTTCTTTCACATATGACATCTGTTGTACTTGGTTTTATTTCTGATATATTGTACGTATTTTGGGTGGCTCAGTGGCTAACACTGTTGCCTCACAGCAAGAAGTTCACTGGTTCGAGCCTCGACTGGGTCAGTTGGCATTTCTGTATGGAGTTTGCATGTTCTTCCTGTTTTGGCGTGGGTTTCCTCCGGTTGCTCCTGTTTCCCCTACAGTCCAAAGATATGCTCTATAGGTGAATTCAATAAAATAAATTGGCCGTAGTGTAAGTGTAAAAATGTGAGTGTGTATGCGTTTCCCAGTACTGGGTTGCAGCTGGAAGGGTATTCGCTGTGTAAAACATATGCTGGAATAGTTAGCGGTTTATTCCACTTTGGTGACCCCTGATAAATATAGGGAGTTTAGGGACTAAGCTATAGGAAAATTAATGTATGTATTTGTTTTTGTAAGTATTAAAGGATTTTTGTTTGAGGATAACGGATTATAAAAAAAAAAGATGTACAACTCACAAATTGTATTATTCTTTAGGATTTCGCTTGATTTTTTTCCTCTTTATTTAACTTATTTAATATTTTTTCTCTGAGATTAATTTGGCTGTACTTATTTTTGGACGTGTATCTTGTTAATTTGCTAGATTAGCTCCAGATTTGGCTTTGGTACTGACTAATCTAATGTATATGAACAAATAAGATATTGTATAGCATCCTATGGAAAATATTCATTAAAATAAATATCTGTGAGTCGTGTACTCATTTATGCTGTGCACTGTATGCATTTTTGTTACTTTCTTGCACCTGTTAGGTTTATTGCAATGTAAAGATGTTGTAGAGATGAAATTATTACCTTTGAGCGACTCTCAGAGGTCATATGAAGGGAACACAATGTACACACATGTAAAACCGATGTCTGGCACCAGGCAAGCAAGAGTGAAGCCATCTTGGGCATCGCAAAACTCCACTGATATTAATTTACACTCATTTATTACTTAAAAAACAAAAGTTGTCAAAGTAACTACATTAATACATGTTCAGTAAAAAAGGAAAAACCTACTGCTAAGCAATTCTAGCAAGAGGAGGATTTACGCGAGCGTTTGCCCCGCCCCCTGGTGTTAGCTCCTCCCACTTATACCGTGTCCGCAGTCAGTCATTCATTGCGCCTCCACTGGACCAGCACGCCGCTTTCTTTCCGTGCCAGTTTGGACGATGTTTGCGTGCAGAGCAGCCTGGCAGAGGTGTGGGCCTCTGGCACGACAGTCCCTAAGCCGGGCACCCCTCGGCAGAGATGGTGAGCACCGTATTTTCCGTCCCATAAACCTTAAGTTCCTCCTTTAAGTGCAATGCAATTGTGCTGAAAGCTTTCCGCGTTATAATAACTGATATCTCATACATTTTAAGTTTTCTTTGTATCGAAAGTCATGTATTATTATCATTATGAGTGTTTAACATGATGTATAAATGTCTAAGCAGATGCCATGTGGTTTAGGGTTAAGGGGACGTGAAGGTCAGTCACAACATCAGAGCCTTTTTGTGCTTAACATTACATTTAACATTGTTTGTGTGTAATTATTACTATTTAGCGACTCTCAGAGGTGTTACACGCATACTTTATTAGCAAATGCTAAGACTGTCATTTAAAAGGGAACACAATGTACACACACACACACACACACACACACACACATACATGTAAAACCACCGCAGCCTAGCACTAAGCAGGCAAGAATGAAGCCATCTTGGGCATCGCAAATCTCCACTGACATTTATTATACACACATTTATTACTAAAATAACAACGGTGATCATTCCCTTTGGTGTTAATCTTATGGAAAGTTAGCTATGGACTTTTGGACGTGATTCGATTAATGTTTGTTTTGTCCTCTTCGTTTTGTCGTCACTTAACGGATTATGAAACATGGACTTGCGTAATAGGGAACCGGCTGAAATCATGGTGAAAACTATTCATTCTGGGCTTGATCTGTGACCTTCAGCAGTGCCATAGTATGTTTCGACGTATAGCTCACGTGGTTGTGTACGTGGTCGAGGTGTAGGCTCGTGCACGCGGATATATGGAACTGTGTATGGCACGCCATTTTACATCAACGGTATTAATTTTCATTCTAACAGTACACTTGTTTTAGCTAGTACTGGTAATATCCGTTCAATAGACATATTAACATCAACACTGTGTATTTCCATTCTACCAGTACACTTGTTTAAGCTAGTACTGTTATTAGTCTGTTCATAGACATTGTTTTCATAAACAGTGTCTATTTTCATTCTACCAGTACATTTGTTTAGCTAGCACTGATAGTATACGTTCAATAGACATTTTTATCATCAACAGTGTCAATTTTCATTCTATTAGGACATTTGTTTAGCTAGTCTCTCTGGTAGTATTTATTTAACAGACATTTTAACATCAACAGTGTCTATTTTCATTCTACAAGTACGCTTGTATTAGCTAGTACTGGTACTAGTATCCGTTCAATGGACATTTTAACATCAACGTTGTCAATTTTCATTTGACCAGTACACTTGTTTTAGCTGGTATTGTCTGGTAGTATGTGTTAAATAGACATTTTATCATTAACAGTGTCAATTTTCATTCTACCAGTACACTTGTTTTAGCTAGTACTGGTATTAGTATCCGTTCAATAGACATATTAACCTCAAACAATATAAATTTTCATTCTACCAGCGACTTGTTTTACTGGTATTAGTATCAGTTCAATTGACATTTTATCATCACCATTTTAATGTTTCATAATTTTCGTTTTACCAGTACATTTGTTTAGCTAGTACTGTCTGGTGGTATCCATTTAATAGGCATTTTAACATCAAACAGTATCAATTTTCATTCTACCAGTACACTTGTTTTTATCTAGTACTATTAATATACGTTCAATATTAATATAACATATTAACATCAACACTGTGTATTTTCATTCTACCAGTACACTTGTTTTTGCTAGTACTGTCTGGTAGTATGCACCCTATAGACATTTTTTCATGAACATGAACAATTTTCATTCTGCCAGTACACTTGTTTTAGCTACTACTGGTACTAATATCCATTCAATAGACATTTTAATATCAACAGTATCAGGTTTTTTTTTAACTTGTTTTAGCTAGTACTGATAGTATCCATTCAATAGACAATAGAGATGCGCGGATCAGCTGAAATGTTACCCGCTTCTTTATACTAATCATCCACCCGCCACCCGCCTACACATATTATTTTTTCTGATATATATATCCGCACCTGATCGACACTAACAATTCTACATACGCACTTTCTCATACGTACTTTCTCATACGCACTTGTACACAGCACCTTATAACCTGTATATTTACAACATATCTGTACATACATTCAACATCCAGATCTTTTTGACTAACTGCATCTCTGTTTAATGTTTATTGCCTTTTCTTTTCTTGTATTTAATTTTGTGTTGTCACTCGTCACTTTATGTACACTGAAAGCTTCTGTTGCCAAAACAAATTCCTTGTGTGTGTGAAGCACACTTGGCAATAAAACTGATTCTGATTCTAATTCTTTGTTTTAAGCATGATAATAGGTCACTGTGGATAGTTCGTTTTTAACAGCAGATTCAGCTTTTACATATACAGGAAAAGGTGCCACGTCATCCTAAACAGCGGCTATGTTATGTTTACTTGGCCTTTTTCTTTGCACTGTGCAAAAACAGAATAGCATCTACTGTGCCTAGATTCGGGCGATTCCGCCTCGCCTCCAAAACACGGCCAGCTGCACTAAATAAGCGTTCGCTCGCACCACTTGTTGCAGGAATGCACAAGCTTCTCCTTGCAAGGCGCTGCAGTTGTGTAAAAAAGCGATCTTGTTTCTCCTAGAACGATAGCAGATTTACCTCTGATGACTCCTTTAACTGAAAGTTTGCACAGTACTCTTGCACTTCATCCGTTATTTTGGGCGTCTCATCTTCCCATTCTGCGAAGTCCACTCTGCTTTTTTGCTGGTCAACTGATATGACCCGAAACCCACCCGCAATTAATCATAATGTGTTTTTTTATTACCCACCCACAGATTATCAGCAGCGCCCGTGGATATAACCGCCATCCGCGCATCACTAATAGACAATTCATCATCAACAGTATCAGTTAAAATTCTACTAGTACACTGGTTTTAGCTAGTACTGTCTGGTAGTATCCCTTCAATAGACATTTTATTATAAGCCGTATCAATTTTCGTTTTACCAGTACATTTGTTTAGCTAGTACTGGTAGTATCCATTCAAAAGACATTTTGCTATTATATGCTTGTGTTATAGCTAGTAGTATGTGTTGCATTTGGTACTATTTAGATGGGCTACTAGTATAGTTTTTTTTAAATATGGCGGCTTTAATTAATTATATACTAAAACTTAAAGTGAGTAGAAGTTTTTTTACCAAAAACATAATTTATTTTTGCCTTAAGTTTTTGTTAGATACGTAACATCTATGGCAATGTGCTGCACTGTTGTTTACATATCAGCAGTTCTAGTTAACACTATTCTTATTTGTTCGATACTAGTAGGTATTTATTGGGCTGAACTGTACACTGTAAGAAAATTCTACCTGCCTTAGTTTTTTTTTAGTTGAATCAAATTAAGTTTTCTAGTCATTTCAGATTGATACAAAATATTAAGTTAATCTTTGTATAAGTAAAAAAAATGTAGTTATATCCTGATTAACTTAAGTTAAAGTGACATACAAACATTTATTGTCTTGACTCTTTGTCATTACATTTTTTACAGTGTAGTGCACTGGCTTTAGTATGCTATTCTGGATTTGGCTAGTTTTGTTTCCTTGCAGCTATCATTTTGTAGTTTAAAGTTATTTATCTTTTTTGTCCCCTTGACTATTATTTTATGATTATATGTATAGTTTACCACTGCAATTTTTAGTTTCATAACCCCACACAGTTTCTTTACCCCAGGGAGCTTTATAGACCCCTGCTGGGAAACCCTGGATGCTTAACATACTCATTCTTAAAGTGAGATTTCTCTGGACTTGCTTACAAATGCATGTGATTGCATTTGAATTGTTGGATATTTCTAATGTTTATGAGGATTACAATTAAACCTTTTGAAATAAGCACAGATGTACTAACAATGTCTGTCTTGACCAAAAATATCTTCTCTAATAGACATGAGAGGATGGAGAGTTGGCTTACACTTGACCAATTGCTTAAAAGCTTTCATTTTAATTCATTGCTCGCTTAACAAGTCCAATATCAAGCTGTGATAAATCTCCTCACAGTTTTTTCAGGATCAGGAATTTAAGAACAAAACAAATCATGGCTTTCAACATGCTATCATACTATTTTTAGCGTACATTGTAAAAAATATCTGAAAACCAATTTTTTTAATTTGATCTATCCAAACTTCTAGGTGTCAGTCAACATATGACTAATTTTACTGCTGTATTTTGTGAAATATTAGTTACTGTAGCACTATGAAGTTGTAATAACTTGTAGTAATAACAAACTAAGTATGTAATAACAGCCATTATATTAGCCATTGCCAACTTACTCTTGAAACATGATTAGCATCTGACGTTGAAAAGTCAGGTTTTTCAGTAGCACTTCTCACTTTTTGTTTCACCTTTTAACTCTTGGGAAAGATTAGCAGATTAGCTGGTATAAATAACACAGAGGTGTCTAGAACCAATTTACTCTGGCTGGGCAAAAGTGACTGGATTAGCTTAATGAGAAGATTGACGGTACTCCTGGAAAAAAAAAATCTCTCCTTTGTGTCAGAATGAGCTTTGTCCTCCAGACCTGAATGCACTGCTAGTTTTCTAGATTTCACCTTTTTGGGAAGCAATAAGGAGACAGTTTTAGGAACTATTTAACCATAGCACAAAGTTATTTTAGCATCTGTAATGTAGGATGCAATGTAGAGTCGGGATTAAAGTTTCCCAGGAGCGACAGTTCAGAATGCACCCTCTTCACAATCGTGTTATGATGCATTTAATGGTCATCATAATCTTAAATCCTTTGAAAGTTTTAAAATTCATAGTTAAAAAAATGTATGAACATTTATATGTATTTATGTGTGTGTTATATCATCTTTGCTTCAAATTACAAAAAACAAGTAACCGCTTGTGCGAGGCATTTCTAATGCAACGTCTATGGGACAGGACAGTAAATTAGACGTTATTCTC
Source organism: Danio tinwini (assembly GCA_903798205.1). NCBI lineage: Eukaryota > Metazoa > Chordata > Actinopteri > Cypriniformes > Danionidae > Danio > Danio tinwini. The sequence goes on from CAIGQZ010035043.1 coordinate 6,311,023, forward strand.
CCCTCTGGCTGCCATCATCAGCTTACACAATTGTTTTCCTTTTTCTGGAAGTCTTGATAACATCATCGTAGAGTTTTTTTATATTCTTATTTGTGCAAATAAGATTGTAAAAATATTATTTGTTGTATTTTCCGTTCACTGCGCTTTAAGTTTTCCCAACTATGATGACTTCCACTACTGAGAAACCCGGAAATGTGAAAAGGGTCTATACATGAGATTTGTGGAGTCACAGTAAAGTTTAATGTTAAGTTTATTATTTGCATGTTTTTTAACCTATGTGAGCATTTTAAGAGAGTTTAAAGCATTCAGGCACAAGAAATGATCTTTATAATTTTAATAAAGATGAATTATTCATTCAACGAAGACTATACAGTGTTATTTTACATTTAATTATTTAATTTCTGCACCTAAATGCTCCCTCGAAAACCATAAAGCACTGTTATTTGACTTTTATCTTTGCTCTATTGTATTTATCTAAGCTTGTAATTTGTTTATTATATTTTATGCATTGATCCAATCAAACTAAATCAAAGAATTCTTTCTATTCAAGTTATCAAATTGTATTAATATGGCAATATATATAGCAGAAAAACAAAATATGAAAATTTTGTATTTCTCCAACATCGTGCAGCCATAAAATGAAACTAAGTATTTGATAATTATGCAAGAACACAGACAACATTATGATGCATAGGTATTTGTTTTTATAAATGGTTGTAGTGTAAATTGTGTTTCAAGTCTATTTATTACATCACAGCCATGTAAAAATTCAGTATATAATCCAATATGTTTTTGAGCAAGGATAATAATAAAATACCACACTGTTAACATAAATTACACAGTATTTAACTGTAATATGAACTGTATTTTACTGTAGGACAGTTATCCAGTATGTTACTGTATTTTTTGTTGTGTTGTGAAAATTACTGTATTTTACAGTAAAGATATACAATACTGTAAATACTCATAGTGCAAGATAAATGGTGCTGTGAATGTAAATACAGTATTTTTGATGTAATGGATTTACAGTAAGAACTGCTGTCAGTAAGTTACTGTAGATTCTACAGGAAATTGTTAACAGTGTATATTTAAAGTCTAGATGAATGCTGACAGACATATTTATAGGTAGCTAAAACCATTGCACAGAATCCAATCAGGCAGTGACCTACTGGGCAGAAAGCAGCTCACGACATTGCTATGACACATAAAGGATATTCTCTGTGCCAGCCCCTTTAACTGGCATAGGTTCAACTAGGCCTGTCACGATATCTATTTTATGTCGATATATTGCACCAAAATATATTGCGATAAACAATATTATTGTCAGTTTAGGACCATTTTATGCCACTCATTATTTACTGCCAGTATGACACAATATTATCATATCAATGCAAAGAACACATTTTATTCTTAAGAAAATGTAATTTAATTAGTCATTTCAACAATTATATAATCAGGCATTGGAATCAGAATGTAAAAACACATATCTTAAATAAATAATAATAAATGTTTACAAAAAAGTGCAAGGTAAAGACTAACAGAGGCCGCGATATCTGCTGCCAGATCTATTTTCAGTTGTTAGGCACCCACATGAAAATATAATACTGTAATTTATTGTAAATGCTATAGTGTATTTAAACCATACTGACACCTCCAGTAGACCTGTTGCACAATCAGCTAAAATGTTGCTAGAATAGATTTTTATGTATGTGCGATGTACTATATTGCATCACCCAAAAATGATTGAGGTCATGTCCGCGTGTTGTACTGTACGTTAAGTCTGTATATTGATTATTGTGACAGGCCTAAGTTCAACCCAGTAGGAAAATTCTGTCATCCACGCACCATAATGCCAATCCAAACCCTGAAAACTGCCATAAAACTGCCACTTCTGTCCTTTGCTATTATTGGGTATCTCTTTACCCAAAACTCTGACTGTTCAAAACATTAATACAGAGATCAAATATTAATCCGTTTGACAATATTATTTTTGTGTGTGTGTGGTTTAGTCCAGTTCTTTTGAAAATACCCGACTACTTTTTATTAAAATATTTTATTGAGACTTTATCGAGATTATAAACATTGATCATCAAACAAAGAATTTAATTCAGGAAAAGTAGCCTATTCATTTTTGAAAATGTTTCTCCTTTAATAATATGTGAGCCTGGACCTCAAAACCAGTCAAAATTCTCAATTCTTGGAGATTTTAAAAGATTTATACGTCAGCTGAAAGTTAGGTTAAATAGCTTTCCATTGACGTATGGTTTGTTAGAACAATATTTGCTTTTAATGGTACTATTTGAAAATCTCAAGAAAATCTAGATGTTAAGAAAATTTGCTTCAAAGTTGGCAAAAATAGGCTCTTATCGACACATTTTATAAGATTTTAATAAATTTACAATAGGAAATTTACAAAATGTCTTCAGGGAGCATGATCTTTATAAAATATTCTGATGATTTTCGGCATAAAAAAAAAAAAAAAACTCCAATAAATGTTTTTTGGCTATTGCCACAATATACCTATTCAACATAAGTTTTGTGGTCCAGGGTCACATATTAGAATTTTTATCATACTTTAAAATAAAAAATGGGTGTCACGGTGACACAGTGGGTAACACGATCACCTCACAGCAAGAAGGTTGCTGGTTCAAGCCTGGGCTAGGTCAGTTGGCATTTCTGTGTGGAGTTTGCATGTTCTCACCGTGTTTGGTGGGTTTCCTTTTGGTGCTTTGGTTTTCTCCAGTCCAAAGACATGTGGTATAGGTGAATTTATAATAAGCTAAATTGTCTGTAGTGTATGTTTGTGAATGAAGAGTGTATGGGTGTTTCCCAGTGATGGGTTGCAGCTGGAAGGGCAACCGCTGCGTAAAACATGCTGGATAAGTTGGCAGTTCAGTCCGCTGTGGCAACCCCAGATTAATAAAGGGACTAAGCCAAAAAGAAAATGGAATGAATGAATGAATGAATGAATGAAAATAAAAAATATATATTTATTACTGTATATTTGAGCTTTCATTAACAAATCTGAAAGCTGTAACATTATCAGTGTCTATATGTAAATAGAAGCCTAAGATGAATGTAATCTCATAAAGAAATCGTGTCTTTTTCATGTCAATATCTCTGACTATATTGCACAAATGTTCTTAATTGTGACTGGACTAGCCTCAACTCAGAATCTAAAAGCTCTTCTTTCTCTTTGCAGTCGCTCCACGGAGGCTCATGTCTTCGGTTCCCGGCGGCTCCGGTGAGAACATCGTCTATGTGGTCCTCTGTGGTGGAGCATTCCTCGGTGCCGTAACATATGTAAGTCTGATTCACTCATAGTGCTTTTGGAATAGTTCAAATTCTTCTTTTTTTTCAGAAATGTATTTATTTTTTTTAGAAAACCTAAGAAAAAAATACTAGGGAAAATATACAGGCTTACTGTGGCATATGAAAAGACCAGAAATCAAACAAATTATTAAAAAGCTAGAGAATTAAAATAAATTACATATTTTCAAATAATAGCACTACATAATTAAAAAATAATTACATGAAGTTTAATACACATTTCAGTACATTGTATTTCACAGCTTTGCAGTGTTTGCCTTTTAATGGTTAAACAAGTTTTGTAATTGTTTTTGCTGTAATATAAGACATCTGAACATTACAACAGACACCAAAAAGGGTTTAATAGCTCAAGCATCCAAAAATATTGCATTGTCCACCTGATTGTCCACCTCCAAAAGAAGAAAAAGAGTTGAAATATATTATAAAAATCTTGTTTTTAGTTTAATTTTAGTTTCATCTTTATTTCTATAGCACTCTTACAATGTAGCTTGTGTCAAAGCAGCTTAACATAGAAGTTCTAGTAAAAATCTTGTAATCTCCCCTTAACAATATATGTCAGCTTTTCCAGAGCATGATTGCTAGTCATTTCTTTAATCCACTGGCTTTAGGATGACCTTTGAGTCTCTTTCCACTTTAAAGCAATAACACCCTTGGCTTGGAGTAAGCTAAAATCTCAAATATTGAAAATCTACTCACTATTTACTAACCCTGAAGTTTTTTTCTTCCATTGAACACAAAAGAAGATATTGTGAAGAAAGCTGAATCTGATAACCGTTGACCTCTATAGTGTTTGTTGTTGTTGTTTTCTACTATGGAAGTCAATAGTTACAGGTTTGTATGAACCGGAAGCGGTGACTGCTTTTTTCATATTGTGATGCAGTTCCTAGAGAAACGGAATATTAAATGAGAAAAGAGTGGGCGTGGCTTGTTTTTATGCTGCGAGCTGATTGGATGTAGTAAAGTAGGCGTTTCATTCAGAAAGATCTGGAAATGGGTTTTATCTCCTTATCACCATTTCTGTTTGTTGTCAAATCTGGCAGTTGGAGAGGCTTGGTTAAGTTTGTTAGCCACACCCAATACCTCAGACAGACGTAATCTGACAATTTAACTGAAAACAAACTGTAAGTGCACTTTCAGATTTTAATTTTAGATTACACGGGCAAACTAAATTTATTTCCTTAAAGACATGCACAGATGCATAGTTCACCATAAAATTAGCAATGTAAGCTAACAAAATCATATGGTTCGTTTTGATTGCATGGGGACTTTAATACACATTTTCTTTGCAATGTTTGTCTTTTGATGGTTAAACAAGTTTGGGAATTGTTTTTGCTGGAATATAAGGCATCTGAACATTACAACAGACAACAAAAGGGTTTGACAGCTCAATTGTCCAAAAATATTGCATTGTCCACCTGATCACAAAAGTGTTGAAAAGGGTGTCCATATTTTATGAAACTCTTGTAATCTTCCTTTAACAGTATATGTCAGAGCAAGGCTGCTGCTAGTCATTTTTTTAATCCACTGGCTACAGGATGGCATTTGAGTCTCTTTCCATTTTAAACCAATAACACATTTGGGTTGGAGTCAGCTAAAATCTCAAAAATAGAAAATCTACTCGCTATTTACTGACTCTGAAGTGGTGTCAAACCTTTATAAGTTTTTTTATTCAGTTAAACACAGAAGATATTTTGAGGAAAGCTGGAAACTGGTAACCATTAATTCTATAGTATTTTAAAAAATAAAAATTTCTATGGAAGTCAATGGTTATTGGATTCCAGCATTCTTCAAAGTATCTTCTTTTGTGTTCAACAGAAAGAAGTTTTATAAAGGTATGAAATAATAGAGTAAATTGTGAGTAAATTTTCTTTTTTAGGTAGACTCATTCGTTCATTTTCCTTTAGCTTAGTTTCTTATTTATCAGGGGTCACCACAGCAGAATGAACCGCCAACTATTCCAGCATCTGTTTTACGCAGCAGATGCCTTTCCAGCCGCAACCCAGTATTGGGAAACACCCATACACTCTCGCTTTCACACACACTCATAAACTACAGCCAATTTAGTTCATCCAATTCACCTATACCCCATGTCTTTGGACTGTGGGAGAAACTGGAGCACCCGGAGGAAACCAACACTAACACGGAGATTCAAACTGCACACAGAAATGCCAACTGGCCCAGCTGGGGCTCGAACCAGCGACCTTCTTCACTGTTTGGTGAACTGTCACTTTAAAAAAAATGCATTGAATTAATTGGTCTTTTTTTTAAATTCCTTTTTAGGCATATAGGACAGTTACGGCAGACCAGCAACGTTACATGGACCGTGTTTCTGAAATTAGTGCTCGTCCCAAGTCTGAGTGGAAACCCAAACCATGGCCACCTAAGAGTAAGTGTCGTAGCATGTCAGTTCTGCTTTAGTAAATAAATACATGATTTTGTTAGCAATATGTGCAACATTTTACATAAATGATATGTGATCTCTATTAATTAAAGTTATCTATTGCTTTTTTATCTCTGTGTATCCATAACTTTGTCTAGACTTCAGTAATTTAGGCCAATATTAACATAAAACAACAATATTAATAATATAATATAAAAGTTGTGCTGCCTCTGTTTTATTTCTAACAGGTTGGAAAAATGCATAGAAAAAAAAAGTTCACAGAAAATAAATTTAATATTGTCTACTCCTAGATTATAATAAAACTTATTAATATTTCATTGTTTCCCTCTTGTTTGATCAGCAGCCATTCTCATGCACATTCCTCAATAAATCTGTTTCCTTGCTTTTTACCTTGAGTCACAATTGAAACAATGGAAACACAGTACAAAATGTTCGCTCTCAGAGCTCCGTTACGCAACATGCTTATGAAATCGACATCAACATTATATTGCATAAATATGTTTGAAGAAATGCTGAATATAATAGATGTTTTTCTAGGGCCAGACTTTTGGCAACCATCGCATATTAAGCATGATTAAATTTACAGGCATAAAATCATTTGGCATTGTGCTGACATATAAAAAAATGCTATTTACTAGGAGTATAACGGTACTCTGAAGTCACGGTTTGCTACTTATCTCAGTTTTGGGGTTCAATACGCTATGGAACAACAGAAATAAGCAACAAATCCCCAGTGCTTGCTTTTTCTGTTAATTTTGAACAGACAGAAGTGTTTTAACACAATCAGCTACAGAACTGAAGTGCTTCTTGTGATGTATAAACCCAATAATGAAAAATTTAACTTTATAATAAGACTGTGTATTTAACTTTCAAAGGTTGAGCCCTATTCTCTCTTAACAACAGAAAAAAACATAATTGTGCATAAAATAAGTAAGATTTTAAACAGAAAACGTGTCTTCTGCAGCTCCTAGCACGTAAGTAGCGCACCTTACTGTCAGTTACACAGCAGTGGACCAATCAGAAGAACTTGCGAGCTTCTGTGTACCAATTTGACATGACATTGACAACGTGGCAGAACTATTTCTAGGCGTAGCATCTTGCTTTTTCAGATGCTTTTTTTTTATGAATGGCTGCTAAGTTGCACTGCTGCACTAAAAAAAAATATTCAAAGTTAATTCCTTGGATTTACAAAATTGCTTTAAGTGGTTGTAAACAATTTATTTGGGCTGAATTTAAACAAAGTCCCTTTAAGGCAAGTCATTTCACACTGCGGCCATCTTTGAAACGCCTCTCAGGCAGTATGCTTGGGCATTCTGTTTGAATAGGGAAACATCAAATTCTCCAAAACTACTTGCCAAGATTACGATTACATTACATATTACGAATAACCAATAAAATTAAACAACAGCTGTCTATTTAGTTTCATTTTTTAATGTTCGTATCACACAAAATCTGCAGAAACTTGTGTCTAGTCCAAGCCCCTCCCCAGAGAGCTGTCATTCTTTATCGATCGCTGATTGGCTCCTGTACTGGAAGGCAGGGCTTTATTCACCATATTGACTGTTACACTTTTCTACATTAAAAAGAATACGAGTGACACGTCTTGTGTATTCTATAGTCTGTGATTTAAACAAACAAATTAAGTTGAACATTAATAAATTTAATTAGTTTATTTAAATTGAACTTATAAATTGTTTGCAACAATTTTGCAGACATCATTTTTTTTTCAGTGAGTGGTGTTTTCTCTCCAGTGACTGGACTGGCATTTCATGACTGACTGTATTGATTGTGCAAGCACATGAACCAAACTGTCACCAACATACCGTGTCGGTTTGAGATTAATACATATACGTACACCCCTACTATTTACACATCAACTAATCCAAGATCTCATAGGCAGTCTGTATATATAAAAAAAGTGAGATTCTGGATACAGTTTAAGATATTGCACAGATTTGATCTCACTAAAGAAAGATTGTAAGACTTTTCACTCAAATGCTTCTCTAGCACACATGTTTTGGTAACAAGAATAATTTCTGATTGATCTACAGAAATTATTTCAGATATTTGAAAGAAACCAATGGACTCAAGCACATTAAAAGCTCTCTTTTGGGTTAAATATTTCTGAAGGAGCTGTTGACATGGAATTGAACCAGATTGTGGTAAAAACCCAAACAATACAAACATAAAAATAAAACTACACTAAAAAAATCTGGAAAGTTTGTTGTAATAACACAATAATTGTGTGATGACACAAGGAGAAAGTCCTGAACTACTGAAACGTATTTAATACTTTATATAAAATGTTTTTTGATCTTTAATTTGTATTTTCTGTTGGATTCGAGTCAGGTGGCTGGCTGGGATTCTACAGCTTGATTTTCTTTCTTTGAAAGCATTTGAGAGTTTCCTTGGCTGCGTTTTGGATCATTGTCTTGCTGAAATGTCCACCCTGGTTTCATCTTCATTCTGCTAATGTAGATGTTGGACTGATATTAATATACAGTGATGAAGGGCAGAGGGTTGCTGAAGAACTACTGAGAGATTTCAGCTGCTCCCTTTCTTTGTGTTCAATACTTTTACCCTGCGTCGTTTCATTTTATTATGCTTAACTTTTATTTATAACTGATTAGATTTGTTATTTTTTGCATATCTGGATTTCTTTGGTTGTTACCAACATGCGGTGAAAATGTCAAGTCAACAGCACCTTTAAAAATATGTTTTCTGAGAAAAAGGTGATGTTTTTAATACTTATATTCCCCGCTGTATATCAGTACTCTGTAATGGCAGTCATCATGCTTCTCAGACTTATTCTTCTAAATTGGAAACAGTCCAACTTCTCTCACTTGGACAAAATATGACACATTATCTTCAGTTAGAAAGAAATAGGTTTTCTGTTTAGGATAAAACTGACAGGTGATATGACTCTTTTGGGTGCTTTTATGGAGTAATTTGAAAGTGACAAGATTTAGTTTCTATTTAAAATGATAAATCAGGAATAAAAGTGATCTAAAAATAACCTGACAGCCATTTTTTAAAATTAATAAAATGTATTTTTTGTATGTTGGAATGGGTAAATAATTACACATACAATTTATGTAAAATATGAAGATTTAGTAATTGTACACAGATATTTAGAATTTATGAATGTATCTTTTCAGAAACTAAAGAGGTTTTATTTTTCTAAATGTTACAGGAATCTCCTAGTTCAATCCAAAATAAAGTGAGATTCTGTACAGATGCCAATATATTGTAGCTCTTCCTATATATTAACATTACAACCACAAAGAAGTCACAAGTTATATTGAGGATATTTGGCACTGGCTGAAGTTTATTTTCTGATCATTACAGTAGTGTCAGACAGCTGATGTTTGTTTGCTATCACTGTCCTGCCAAAGCTCTTTCGACTGCAATAAATAATTGTCTTAAACACTCCTGCATCTGATCCAGAGCACTATTAAACATCAAAGTCTTATCTGAATGACAATCCATTAAACGCTCTCATTTAAGTCATTTTAATAATTCAAGTAATAGTAAAAGTGGTGTGGTTTGATGTGTGAAAGCTGATTGTGTAATGTAATATCATTTAATGTTTTTTTTTGTGTGTGTGCTCTTTTTAGGTGAGGGGAATGGCGATGGTGAGTCTTTTTTTGATACATCTAAATGTACCTTAATAAATAACATTACATTATTAAAATTGCATTTGTATCACTTAAATAATAATACATCAAGTATTTGTCTTAAAACCAAATGAACACATTGAGTGAATTTTGCTATCTAATACTTGAATGCTGAATAACAAGTGTGTTTGAGTTATTTCTGTGTAATCTGGAAGTGTATGATGTCATTGGTTTCTCAAGTTTCTCAAATAAATGAAAAAGTCTCTTTCCTTTCAGTCGATCCTGACATTTATCGGCCAATATCTTGAAAACACTTTATAAATGTTATAGGCTTATAAGCTCTTCTGATTAATAGTTGCTTAATGCCAAGTAGAGCCGACTTTTACAAATACAGTTTTAAATGTACATGGATCTAAAACAAATGGGGCCAGATTTACTAACAGTTTGAGTATCATGGGGAGAGTATCATGCAATGTAATTTTACTAAGGTTTGCATCGCTTTATAATGCCCAATGAAAGCAAAAAATGGTTCAAGAAATCTATCCTGCATCGATTATGAGATTTTCAAAATGCTTTGCTATTTTCTCTCTGAGCATACCTGCCAACACTCCCGTTTTTCCCGGGAGTCTCCCGTATTTCAGACCCATCTCCCGTATTGTTTTGTCTCCCGGAAAACTCCCGGAATTCCACCCCCCTCCTCAGCTTTTAGGTACAGTCCGGCCTAAAACCTAGTACATGTGGTCTTCAGCCTGCGTGCACCCCTCCACGCTCTACAGTTAGCGCGCACCTCTCCACCCCCACCCCCCCACCACCACCACCCGCTCTTTAGTTCGCGCGCACCCAAAGCTCCCTACAACCCCCCACATGGCCAATCTCCCGGAATTCATGAACCAAATGTTGGCACGTATGATTCTGAGCTTTGTTTTTAACAGCATATGGTGCTCAAGACTAAATTTCAACAGCAGATGGTGCTGTAGGTTTTTTTTTTTTTTTTTACAACAGATGGCGCTCTAGGCTAGATTTTAACAGCAGATTGAGCTCTAGAATAAATTTTAATAGCAGATGGTGCTCTATGTTAGTTTAACAACAGCAGACGATGACATTCTAGACTAGTTTTTGACAGCAGATGATGCTCTAGGCTAGTTTTTAACAGCAGATGATGATGCTCTAGG
>CAIGQZ010035043.1:6321552-6334591 GCA_903798205.1 Danio tinwini
AACAGCAGATGATGGTGCTCTAGGCTAGTTTTTAACAGCAGATGATGCTCTAGGCTAGTTTTTAATCGCAGATGATGGTGCTCTAGGCTAGTTTTTAACAGCAGATGGCGCTCTTGGCTAGTTTTTAACAGCAGGTGGCCTTCAAGGCTAGTATTTAACAACAGCAAATGGCGCTCTAGACTAGATTTTAACAACAGCAGATGGCACTCTAGGCTAATTTTTAACAACAGCAGATGATGGCACTCTAGGCTATTTGTTAACGGCAGCAGATGCGCTCTAGTCTAGTTTTTTTTAGCAGATAGCACTCTAGGTTAAGTTTTTGACAGTAAATGATGGCGCTCTAGGCTAGTTTTTGACAGTAAATGATGGTGCTCTAGGCTAGTTTTTAACAACAGCAGATGGTGCTCTAGATTAGTTTCTAACAGCAGAGAGCACTCTATGTTAAGTTTTTGACAGTAAAGGATGGCGCTCTTGGCTAGTTTTTAACAACAGCCGATATAATTGTAGGCTAGTTTTTAACATATGTTGCTTTAAGCTAGTTTTTAACAACTTTTATGTTAATGTAAACAGCTCACTGAAGACTCGTAATTTGCTTTAACCTTTTCTAACTTTATTAATGATTATTTTAGGTTCAAGTGGGTTCAAGTCATTTGTATGGAATTGGATGCAAGTAGACCACATCTGTTCGTAAAGCATGCAGCGCCATCTGCTGTTAAAAGCGAAGCTCAGAATCAATTCAAGAGAGAAAAGTGATGCATTTTGAATGTCTCATAATCAATGCAGAATCGATTTCTCAAATATTTTTTCACTAAAGCTCTACTAGTTGTTGTAGACGGAGGAACACAGATAACAGAGAGTGCGTTTTAGAAAAAGAGAATTTTCTCCACTGGTGTTCATTTATTGAGTGTCAGAAGTCGATGTTACTCCAACATGTTGATTACCAGGCCACATTATTTGTGTGTCATAGTAAATGTTGTTGTTTTTCAGATCTTATAGCATTGCACTCTTACTAATATGCCCTGTTTACTAAATCTGGCCCTTAAAGGAATAGTTCACCCTAACATTTCCTCATTTACTCACACTCAAGTGGTTCTAAATGATTATGAATTTCTCTTCTGTTGACCACAAAGGAAGATATTCTGAATAATGATGGAAACCAGCAGCCATTGGCATCCTTCGTACGAACAAAAAATACTATGAAAGTCAATGAATCCTGCTTGCCAACATTCTTCAAAATTCTGAACTAAACAACTTAAACAGTTTTGTGACAGGTAAAAGATGAGTAAATGATGAAAGAATTTTCCTTTTTATGTGAACTATCCTTTTAATGGATAATCTGGAGTGCCGCAGGTTTTAAAATGATCAATTACTGAAGGTTACAACCCTAAAGGTCAGCTATCAAAAAGCCTTGTTAATTGATATTTTCTTTACTTGGTGTTGTTGGATTGAGAATGGGTTGAGTAGTTGTCCTCATGTCCTGCCCTTCTTACCCTCCTGATCCCCTGATCCTATTTGCCAGAAAGCCTGTTAATCAGAACCGGCTGTCCCTCTCTGACACTGTCACTTTCTTCCTGAATAAACGGTGTATATGATATGTCTGCACCTCATTCTCTCACAACCCTCTTTCTCAAGAGTGCATTTATACGACATCAGTGTACTGCTAATAATGGAGCTCATCTTTGTTTAAGCAATACACAAGTACAATACTCTTTGCCTATAATGCAAAAAACCTTTTTATAAGGGCTTTAAACACAGTTGTGAGGCAACAGTGTGTGAATACACTCCGCTTCCAATGGTAAAAATGTATTCATTTTAATTTTTATAATCACACTTGATAAAAACAGTTTGCAGAAACGCTTTGATTGACATTCTCCCTTTGTATGTGTCATTAAAGGGGAAAAGCCCCACCTATTAGTGGCCATCTCTCCTTCATTAGCATTGGACATTAGTCTTGTTTTTGAATATGCCACTATGCTGACACACAGGCATTTGTAACTCCGCCCACTTTTGAAAAGAGCACCATCTCATTTGAATTTAAAGCGACCGTCGCCAAAATTGCATAATTAGGATAAAGCTAAAAAGAGCTAAAAAATTCATCAGAGACTTGTTTTACATCTTCTAAAAAAGGGCGTGATATGGAAATGTATTATACACCTAGATATCACCTTTTTGTAAAGGACACTATATATTGTATAACGGCAGGTTAACTATCAGGGCCCAAAAATAAGGACTGCCTGATAGCCCAGGGCCAGCGTTAGAGGTGCTCGGGACAGTAGACAGGACTGTTACTGACACGATTGGGCCAGTGCTGCCTTGTCACTAAAGTTTGATTTTTAATTAATGCAACTGTTTGATAATCGCGTGCAAATACAGTCTTAGAATTAAGAAACAGTTTGGGCTTATAAGCCTTTAAATGCTTCTCTGTTATGTCATTAATGCCATATTGCTTTTCAGTTCCTCTTATCTGATTGGATGTTGTGAGTACGTTGTTTTTTTCTGTAACCTTGTAACAAGCAGTACAGCGAAGAGACCGCAACATAGCAACAACATCAAATTAATAGGCTAAAAGGAAACGTCTGTTTATAACATCTTGGAAGCAGACATTTATATGGGTACAACACAATGAAATAAATTGTGTTTTGCACAGTTTGCCATCAGTTTGGCATATTAACCACCTTTTATAATTTAGAACTGCAATAAATTACCTGCACATTTTCCGTATTGCTCTTTTTGTTTACATAACACTTTGAATTTTGCTCATTATACATTTATTAACATTTTTAAAGTATTGTAATTCTAGATTTACAGACGTTATTTATGACACATTATTTAAAATATGTGGCTAAGAAATAGCTATTATTTCTAATTATTTTGGTGGGGCCAGTGAAAAGTTTGGTAGGGCAAGTAAAAATCTCAACCACTGGCCAGACTGGGTCAGTAGAGAAAATCCTTAGCGTTGAACCCTGACTATGCTTGTACTGTCCACCCTAAACACAACTTTTTGGGTTTTTTTGACTGTAAAGTTATAACTTGCACCTTTTGTAAAGCTGCTTTGGAACAATAATTATTGTGAAAAGCTCCATACAAGTAAACTTGAATTGAATTAGCATAGATCCACTTAAACTTACTGAGTTACCTAATTTTTTTTAATTCCTACTATGAAAGTCAATGGTGCCATCAACTAACATTTTCCAAAATATCTTCTTTTGTTTTTAACAGAAGAAAGAAACTCACTCATAAAGGTTTAAAACCACATGAGGAAGAGTTACCGGTGAGGTAATTTTAATTTTTTGTGAACTGCCCTTTCGAGCCCTGAATTGGATCAAACAACCCATATAAAAATAGTATTGAAAGTTGCATTTAACCTGTTCTAGGGGACTCCAACACAATATTAGGACATTTTAAAATACCTTATGACCTGCTGTTTAGAAACAAAACCATTGAAACCCTATTCTAGACTCCCAAAACACACTGTCCTATCAATCAAAGACCAAAGTGAATAAAAAGATTAATACATTTTTGTAGAAAATGGTGTCGTGTAAATGCCTCTATCACTGCAGTCCAGTTCAGACAGCCAATATATTCATTAGCACTAAGCACAGTTTATACTAAGGTCTTTCAAAAGTCTTAATATCCCAGCAGGCATTTTTTTTGTTTATAAAATAATAGATGTACTAATAAATGTAGACTAAAACAAGGCTAAATTTAAACAAGACGTCTAGGCTAAATGTGGGTTGTCACTGGACATCTAATAGATGTCTAACAATAGCCCAAAAATAGACTAGTCGTCAAATAGCGGGAATGAATGCATGTACATGTGAAGTCGGTCTGTTTGATGACTAGTCTAATATTGGTCCATTGTTAGACGTCTATTAGATGTCTACTGACAGCTGAAATTCATCCTTGTTTTAGCACTGATGTCTAATGTGTAGATGATTATTAGACGTCTTTTAAACACAAAGTTTTTGGTGGGATTAAACGACAAACTCAGAACTTGAACTAATCCTTTTCCTAACTTTTCCTAACCAACTCTTTGTTCTGACCTTTTTCCAGAGTAAACTAATTGGGACATTCGCGGCTGAACACCTTTAGTCTTCAGTCAGGACTTTTGTTGGATGATTCTCTCCTGAGCTCATGCCATTATGAGTCCTGCTTTTACCATTGAACTGATATCTTTTTTATTTTAAAGTTAGTTTTTCCTCATTCTCTTTTTGCTCAAGCAGTAAAGCCCGACACAAGCAATGCCAAGATTAAGGGTTTGATCCCCTCAGACAGCAAGAACTGATTAAATGTGTCCTATGAAGGCTATGTAAACACATAAATGTATGTAGATTGGTGAAAGATGTAAAAGAAAGCCTCACCTCATTGAGTTCACTTAATAAACACGCACAACGAAGCTGCTCTGGTTGTTATTGTGTGTTGCTGGAGTTCAGAGTTGCTGCTAAGTTTAAGCGGATGGTAAGGCTCAGACGTCTTTGTATTCCCTCTTTTCACCAGCTCCTTTTTTCTCCTGTTGTTTCTTTTTCACCTCCCTCCTCATTCGTGACTTCTGCATGCTGCCTGCTCTGAATGACTGGGTTGTGAGTGATTTTGGGATTTTATTTTTACATGTTTGATGGAAACTTTCCTGGAGGTTTGGTAAGTTGGGTGCTGTGTGAGTGAGAGGCTTTAAACAGCATGGTGGAAATGTTCATGTTTTATATGATGTTTGGATCCAGTTATTTAGCTAAAATGATGTTCCTTGGTGATTAGCATGCATTTAATTCAGTTAAATGTTTAGTCCCAAATTAATCTATTGAATTATTAAATTAATAATATATATTTGTTAAAGATTTGTTTTCTCACTTAAATTACACAAAAACATTCTCCCTCTTTACTCCCAAAACTAACACATTAGTTAACATTAGTTAATTATATTAGTTAACTTGAAATTTTTCAAATTAATAAATTAATTTATTATTATTATTATTATTATTATTTAAAGTATAATTCTTTTTTTTTATATAATTTTTTTTTATATAAATGTTGAGTTATATTTAACTTGATCCTCCGTGTATATTAATCTAAGTACATTAACAACCTCACATTAAACAACAATAAATGTACAGGTAGCATTTCATTTTTAAATGAAAAGCTATAATTTGCAATATCTATAATGATACCCTATGCATTCAATAATGTAAATTCTGTGGTAAGAAATGCCTTAGTTGCAACTCTTTACCTAAGAAAGTTTACTGATTTTAATAAAGATAGAGAAATAATATGATTTATTATATAAATGATTATTTGATTATATAATGAATTATGTAAAAATGCAATTGTCAAAGTTGTGTAAACAAATAGTAGCATTATTTACAGCAAACTAGTTCATTACTCTTTGTGTAAAATATTAATAAACAAATGAAGAGTTCAGATGCATCTGAAAGTTTCTTCTAAAATGAGCATTTTTTTCAAGCTCCTGTGCGTTGGTTCAGTAATCTCACTTTTATGGCAAATAATAGGTTCTTTTCAATGCCTTTAAAGTGAAATAACTGCACATAAACATTGGAGGCTGAGAAAAAGCCTCCTGCTTATTTTAGAAGAAAAATGCAGATGCCACTTAAAGGTGCAGTATGGAAGTTTGACACCCAGTGGTTGAACTAGATAATACACCCCTGGTTTAAAACACACAAGTGCAGTTTGCCAGATTGATGACATCAACAGCATGTCTGACTATCGAGCGTAAAGGCTGATTTAAGTCATGTTCTAAATTAACACGATAGAGGGAATATTTTCCATATTAAAAGGAGATTTTGTCCTAACCAACACCTGAAATTTATATTTTAGAACCGCCTTCTGTTTCTTCCAACTGAACAACACGATAAACTGACAATGATCACCCCAGGTACACCTCATGTGCTTTATTCAGTGATAAATGCTAATAATGTGAGTTTCAATGACATTTTACATGACATTGCCATTTGCTGAAAGCAGAAGCAGATAGTTCACCTCAGATCTTGAAATAAAATAAACGGTTTAAAAATTGAAGTTTAGAACTGTGACTCAGTGCAAACCAACACATATGAGTGATTCAGCATCTACATTTAATAATGTTAAAGAGGTTTAATATGTATGTATTAGATTATAAACCTTACCATTTCGTGAGTGAGTGCATATTCTGTGCTGCTGAATGTCTGTATTTAAATTTCTGTCGTGTTTCGTCTGGTGCAAACAGCCAAATTGCTCATCACTGCAAATCTCGTCATCTAGCGTGTTTTTACGACATGCGGTTACAATGTAACATGCTCACCTGATGTTTACATTCGAAGTATTTCTTTTATTCGCTAATTAATAACCTCATGTGGAACTCTGCGTCTTATTTCGGAGTCTGCTACTGTCTACCGGAGGTCACATTTCAGTCATGGGCGCATGCATCAAGAGCCTTTATGACTGAACGAATGAAATACACTGTTTTCCACCAAGGCAACCCGGGTGCTGAAATACAATTGGCTAAACTGGCATAGGGCGGGTTAAATAAACAAAACAAAGACAGACATTCCAGCGCATAACCCACATTTTCAAAGCAGAATATCTGACTATAGCATTGTTTTTTAGATAAACAGGAATGTTCGCTTGGCATGTTTCTTAAATATCTGCAAACATATTATGGTATTTTTATGCTTTAGATGAGTCAAAAACTTACATACAACACCTTTAAAGGTCTTTGCATCTGAGCTCTTCAAAAGGATTTCTTTTTAAATTGCAAATTATGCTAAATTGTCACAAAACAATGTTCCAATACGTTTTTTTGTGCATTTTCCTGAGTCAAATGATAATTTAATACCCTATTCTTTAAATTAAATGTCATTAATTACCATTACCTTTCACTAAATATCACTAATTGACATTACTACACCATGTCAAGTGACTAAATTGACATTCAAAAACAGTTTGAGTGTATTAAATAAGTAAATCATAGCTCAGGGTTTAATGTTTCTCTATCCTCTGTTTAGAGGAAGCGGCTGTGGAGGAATCTGAGGTGGAGAGCGCAGTCGAGGCGGACAATTCTGCTGAAGTTCTACTGGAAACGGAGGAGAAATCTGGAGCTCTGGAGAGCGTAGTGGAGGAAGTGGCAGAGACTGTTGCAGAGGCTGCAGAGCTGGTGGCTGAAGTTGCAGGAGTTGTAGAAGAGACGGCGCAAGAAGTGGCAGCGGTTGCACAGGAAGTGCAGAAGGTTGCAGAGGAGGTCGAAGCAGCAGCAGAGGCCGTCGTGACTCCGGTCATTCAGGAAGAAGAGCCAGCGGCTGAGAGCAACGGTACGCCTTCAGTCTCCCAAGAGGAGGCCATAGATCAGGCTGATGGTACAGAGGCCTAAAAGCCTCATGGGTACTCCAACACACACACACACACACATAATACTGAAGACTCAAGTGTCCTCTACAGCAGAATTATCACTGTCTCACTTTATATAAAAAATAAAGAACAAACAATGGCACTTTGAACAAGATTTAGAGCTATACTAAAATACTAATTTAATTCTTAAAGGGATAGTTCACCTCAAAAATCACTCACTATTTGCCCACTCTTAAGTAGTTCCAGGGATTTAGTTTTTTTTTTTTACTTGAACACAAAAGAAGATATTTTGAAGAATGTTAGAAACCTGAAACCTTTTACTTCTGTAGTAGGAACAACAGTTACTATGGAAATCAATGGCTTTTTAGCATTTTTCAAAGTATCTTCTTTTGTGTCCAATAGAGGAAAGGGAAACATTTTTAAATAACTGTCCTTTAGTCAATATTGGTTTATGTATTTATTAAGATTAACAAACAATAAGTGATAGGTGTATTATGGTATTTATTTAAGTTAAATAACGTTAGTTCATTAACTCACTTTGCATTAGCTAATGTTAACATGCTCAACTTTATGTTAATGCTTTAGGTAATTTTGAACTATGATTAATAAATGCTTTACAAGATTATTCATACTTAATGTTAGTAAATACATTAACTAGTGGCAATTATTCTAAAGTATTACTGATGAATGAAAGTCGAACAGGTTTGTGACAGGTGAATGGTGAGTCAATGATGACAGAATTTGTAGTTTTAGGTGAACTATTCCTTAAAATTAGGTATGGGTGTCAAAGGATTAACTTTGGTACCAGTTTGTACTGATATTTTTAAAAAAGTCTATTAAATTAAATGTCTAGTATGTCGGATTTCACCCAAAATATCATAAATTTGTGTACCAAAGATGAATAAAGGGTTTGAATTGAGGAATGAGGGCATATATGTAATTAATAACATCATTTTCATTTTTGGGTAAACTAACCATTCATAGCCATAGTCAGCCACATTCATAACCTTAATCAACTAACAGCAGTGAAGAGTGGTGACATGATGACCTTCAGAGCCAATCACAATCATATCTGCTGAGTTCAACAGCCAATCAGCGGTGTTTAAAAAGAAAGTTCACCCAAAACAAAACATTTCTGTCATTATTTACTCACTCGTCACTTGTTCTAAACCTGCTTGAGTTTTTATCCTGTTGAACACGAAAGAAGATATTTTGAAAAAGTAAAAAAACAGCAACCATTGACTTCCATAGTATTTTTGTTTCCTACTTCTCAAAATATCTTCTTTTTTTGAAACTCATAAAGGTTTGAAACCACATGAGGATGAGTAAATTGACTAGATTTTCATTTTTGTGTGAACTGTCCCTTTAAAAACATGCTCAGATGTTTGCGAAAAATTTGAATCTCAGTATCAATTGGTACTGAAGTCGAAACATTTGACAAGCCTAGAGAATAAATGACAATATATGTGATCAACTGTATAGTCTTCATTGCATTAAGTTATAGAACAGCATCCTTACATTGTGGTAATGTCATCCCACTTCATTACGGACAGTTTTATAGGGATTTTTCAGCCCAAAAAAACCCCCGGAAACTTTACCGACCCTCAAGTGATTCCAAACCCTAATGAGATGAACATAAAAGAAGAAATGATGAAGATATTTGTTATAAAAAGCCATTTATTTCCACAGTAGAGATACCATACTACAACATACTTCGTATGGCTGCAGCTTTGCAACATTCTTCAAAATATCTTCTTTTGTGTTCAATGTTTGGAGCAATTGGGGGGGTGAGTAAATGACAAAAATTACATTTTTGAGCTGAACAATCTCTTTAATGTGTTACATTTCTATTATACTCCTGAAAATCAAGTGCTGATAGCTGTAGTAACCACTGTGAAGACTCAAAGTTGCTGCTTTTTGTGACCAAACATTCCACACTTCCCAATACAGCATCTATTTCCTTTTTTCCTTCTCTTAGTTTCACTCTTAATGTCTAATACAGTATCTGAGCCAACCTGACAGGTCTTTTTTTCAACCTCTATCCTGCCTTACCTCTTCTACGAGGCACAATTGCATGCAAAGACACCAAAAAAAAGCTGCCAATGTACTGCTGTGTGTTGTTATTTTTTATGTAATAACAGTAACGGTGCATTTTGGATTTGTCAAAACTTGTGCTTCTCTGCCAGATATCACTTAGTTGGTACACGCCAGATGTTACTGTGAAAAACTGTGAGTCTTTTTGCTCCCTATATAGCGATTAGGCCAGCTGTGTTTCTGTATTAGTTTTCCCTTTATTTTCCTCTGTATGAATAAACGAACGAACAAGGAACTCACTAATTAAACAAAGGAGCTCAAGTATGTGTGGTTCATGGAAAATTTGCAACCGTGTGATGAAAACTGATAAGGGATTCAAAGCTATTTAATAAAATTATGGATAATTATGAAAAGATATTCTCTGTGTTTAATTTGTTTTTCTCCCTTTTGAAAAAATCCTGATTTTAGAAGCTGTAATATCATATATACACTCACCGGCCACTTTATTAGGTACACCTGTCCAACTGCTCGTTAATGCAAATCTCTAATCAGCCAATCACATGGCAGCAACGCAATGCATTTAGTCATGTAGACATGGTTAAGCCGATCTGCTACAGTTTAAACCGAGCATCAGAATGGGGAAGAAAGGTGATTTAAGTGACTTTAAATGTGGCATGGTTGTTTGTGCCAGACATGTCAAACCTTGAGGCGAATGAGCTACAGCAGCAGAATACCACACCAAGTGCCACTCCTATCAGCTAACAACAGGAAACTGAGGCTATAATTCACACAGGCTCACCAAAATTGGCCAATAGAAGATTGGAAAAACGTTGCCTGGTCTGATAAGTCTCGATTTCTGCTGTGACATTCAGATGGTAGAGTCTGAGAGTGGGCGCAAATGCCTTGTTGATGCCTTCTGCTGCAACATTCGGATGGTAGAGTCAGAATTTGGCATCAACAACATGGAAGCATGATCCATCCAGCCTTGTATCAACAGTTCAGGCTGGTGGTGATGGTGTAGTGGTGTGGGTGATATTTTCTTGCCACACTTTGGGTCCATTAGTAGCAATTGAGCCACACGTGTTAATGCCACAGCCTACCTGAGTATTGTTGCTGACCTTGTCCATCCCTTTATAACCACAGTGTACCCATCTTCTGATGGCTACTTCCAGCAGGATAACGCACCACATCATAAAGCGCCAATCATCTCAGACTGGTTTCTTGAACATGACAATGAGTTCACTGTACTTAAAAAGCCTCCACAGTTTAGATTAAGGGAGTTCTGAAGGCAAAAGGGGGTCCAACCCATTACTAGTAAGGTGTACCTAATAAAGTGACTGGTGAGTGTATATTATAACATTGAACGTTCATCCTCTATTCCAAAAGTAATGATTTAAAAGGCTGAATTTGGTGTAAAAGTTTGCAGTATTTCTAAGATGAAATCTACATCACAACATATAAGAATAATTTTTTATGTTGGAGTTTGGTAATATTCGTGGTGTGTCTCTTCCTTGGTGATATTTGGCAGTAAAGCCTTTTGATGTATATTTTGATGGGAAATAAAAAAAAATAGACATGCATCATGATAGATGCTGAAAGTAATATCATTTTGTGAAATGCCCCCAAAAACACACCATCTAACTGCATTTAAACTACACTTAATGCGCTTAAAATACACCATCTGAGACTGAGTGCACTTAAAAGCGTTTTTCTTTGCTGTTAGATCCGTTTCTACTCTAGTGAGGATGAACATTTGTAGTCTACTTTTAATAATCTCACTTCTGTCTTTCCTGTTGTTTCTGTGTCTGTAGACCTTCTAATCTCTCTCTCACACAAACACACACACACTGAAATATTCTATAAAATAATATTTGGTAACACTTTAGTTTACAACTCAGGCTATTAAGTACTGACTTATTACCTACCTATATTTAAGATATTAACTGTTCATTAGTAGTTATCAGGGTGCGAATTACAGGGGGGGTTGGGGGGGATTGACCCCCCCCCCAATTAACGCTTGATCCCCTTGAAGGAGGTCAAAACAAGATGTATGAGGGTGTCAGTCCTTTAATGCTGAGAATATTTATGTTTGATCTGTATAATTAAAATAATCCATAATGTAAATATACATTTGACCACCCTGTAACGGTTCAAACCATTTTGAATGCATAATCACGCCAATCAGTCTATTTGAGAAACAAGTCTAGAATTGGCAGATCTAGAGCCTTGATAGAGTTCACAAGACTTTTGTTTTCCTGTAAAATAGGTGTTTGTATCTAGATTTAGCCTGAGGGTAAAGTTAAATTAGACGCATAGTTTGTAGTTTAATCTACAGTAACATCTGAAATAGCTAATCAGAGAATACTGTAGGTCAGAATATACTAAATATCCCTCAAAATGCTTAAAACTTAAATAAGCTTTATTAATAAACTAGGCATAACTAAAAAATAATAATATAAACGGCTGAAGCATGCATTTAACAAACTAACTAAAACAGTTGACCCCTATGATCGTCAATGTATAATTCGCACACTGTTAGTTATGAAGTATGATTTTATTCTGCAGAGTCCTACACAAAACCAAAACTTCTACCTTACTAAATATTCATAAACCGCTAATTAATTGTTTATTAAGGTAGTAGTGTTTGTTATTTGGTTTGGTAATACCGTGAATTAATACCTAAACTAAAGTGTTACTGAATATTTTAACCAAACGTGTATTTTAAAGTTATAAAAAGTCTAAAAATCATCTTTCCACCTGGTATTAATATGCATTTTCTGTCATTTCACTTTTTTATGACTCTAGTGCATGAGTAGTGTTATGAGGACTTACTATGAGTTAAGTTGAGCAGGAGCCACAGATTGGAGCACATTATTTGAAGATTAATTGTGAAGTTTAACTTTAATTGCGGTTTTCATTTGCTGGTGATTTGAGGCCTGTTAAAGTGTAAACATTCCAAGCGATTATAAAACGTTCAGACCCAAGACATAATGTTTGCAACTTTAAGAAATTTTTCAATTTCAATTTTGTTTAATTTATACAGTGAAAACTACACAAGGTTTAAAACAACTGCTTTATTTTTCAATTTCAATTTGCACTTGAGGTGACTCAGTGGTAAGCACTGTTGCCTCACAGCAAGAAGGTCGCTGGTTTGAGTCCCGGCTGGGTCAGTTGCCATTTCTGTGTGGAGTTTGCATGTTCTCCCTGTGTTGCTATGGGTTTCCTCGGATGCTCCAGTTTTCAAGTTCAAAGACATGCAGTATAAGTGAATTGGGTAAACAAAATTGGCTGTAGTGTATGTGTGTGAATGCGAGATTGTGTGGGGGTTTTCCTAGTACTGGGTTGCGGCTGGAAGGGCGTCCGCTGTGTAAAACATATGCTGGATAAGTTGGCGGTTCATTCCGCTGTGTTGACCCCTGATGAATAAAGAGACTAAGCCAAAGGAAAATGAATGAATGAATTTGCACTTGAATACTGTTAAACTATGATATGCCAGAACAAAATGTATTTATCTATGCTTGTAATTTGTGATGATCTTTTATGACGATTCACACTTTTACAACATCATCAATCTTTTTAAAACAGTAGCTTTTTTCTAAATATAGCTATTGATATTATCTGATGAAGCAAAGTATTATTAGACCTTTTTTAATATATATATATATATATATAT
>CAIGQZ010035043.1:6334991-6362914 GCA_903798205.1 Danio tinwini
GTATATATATATATATATATATATATATATACTGTATATATGTGACCCTGAACCACAAAAGCAATCAAAATTGTCTTATTTTTACAATTGAGATTTCTGCATCCCAGAAAATCAGAATGTATAAGCTATCCATTGATTTATTTGACATTTAGGACAATATTTGCTGGAGATGCAACTATTTGGAAAATCTGTAACCTGAGGGTTCAAAACAATCAAAATATATTGAGAAAATCACCTCAAATTCAACTGAGTTATGATATATTTACATTAGAAAATTTACAAGACGTCTTCATGAAACATGATCTTTACTTAATATTGTAATACATTTTTGGCTTTAAAGAAAAAATTATCATTTTGACCAATATAGAGTATTTTTATTTTTTTTTTGCCTGTTGCCAATAAATATGCCCATGCAACAAAAAAACTTGTTATATAGTCCAGGGTCACATTTTGAGCAGGTCTGACTTGTGATCAGATTGGCAAAAGGCACGATGGCTCAGTGGTCGCTGATTCGAGTCCTGGCTGGGTCAGTTGGCATTTCTGTAAGGAGTTTGCATGTTCTCCCTGTGTTGGCGTGGGTTTCCTCCGAGTGCTCCGGTTTCCCCCACAGTCCAATGACATGCGGTATAGATGAATTGGGTAAACAAAATTGGCCGAAGTGTATGAGTGTGTGTGTGAATGTGAGAGTATATGGGTGTTTGCTAGTACTGGGTTGCGGCCGGAAGGGCATCTGCTGCATAATCATATCTTAGAGTATTTGTTGGTTCATTCCACTTTACTCCTGGTAGAACAGAGACTACGCCAAAGGAGAGTGATTGAGGGAGCTTTTTAATACCAGGTGCAAACCTCAAACATTTATGTGATCATTGGGTGGCTTGATTGTGTCTTTCAGTGGTCCCATCAGTCTCGCTCATCCCAGAAGCCGCAGATCTGGCGGCTGCTTCTGTGATTAAGCTCATTTCAGTGAAGCCGGTATCTGTGGAAGACGTCCCGGTTCAATCACTACCAGAGAAGGTGCTTAATTTGGAAAGTGAACCAATAACAGCACCAATTTCTCCAGCATCGGATTCTGATGGAACAGAAGAGGCTCCTTTGTCCATTGCTTCAGTCCTAGAAGAACCAGAAGCTGTAGAGGAACCAGTTGTTGCCTTCCTGGCAGAAGAGGCTCCAACAGTAGAGGGGACACCAATCAATTCAAGATTTCTCGCTCCAGTTTCTGAAAGTGCATCATTTCCCCCAGCAGAGGAAACACCAGTTGATTCACTTTTAGTTTCTCCAGTGATTGAAGAACCACCAGTTTTCCCAGTTGTAGAGGAACCCCTCGTTGTCGCTCCAATAGTTGAGGAGGCATCCATTGCTCCAGTCATTGAAGAAGCACCAGTTTCTCCAGTTATCGAGGAACCAGTTGTGGCATTACTTGTAGAGGAGTCTGAGCAGACACCAGTTGGTTCACCATTAGTTGCTCCAGTGATTGAAGAACCACCAGTTTCTCCAGTTGTGGAGGAACCACATGTTGATGTAACGGTTGAAGAATTGCCCATTACTCCATTGACCGAAGAAGCACCAGTTTCTTCAGTTATCGAGGAACCGGTTGCCATATTAGTTGTCGAAGAGCCTGGAGAGACACCAGTTGAAGAACCACCGGTTATTGAGGAACCACATGTTGCTGTGTTGGTTAAAGAATTATCTATTGCTCCATTGACCGAAGAAGCACCAGTTTCTCCAGGTGTTTCCTTAGTTGTAGAAGATACAACACCAGTTGATCTGCCAGTACCTTCAGAAACATCTAATGTACCAGTATTAGAAGTGGAAGTTTTGGTTGCACCATTGACAGCAGATGCACCATTGGCCTCTGTTCCTGAAGAGGCGCCAGTTTTATTGGTATCTGAAGAAGCTGTGGTTTCTGTGACTGAAGAACCACCTGTTGTTGTGCCAGAGGAAACACCTGCAGCCGCAGAAGAAGTCACTCCAGTTGTTGAGATCATTGCAGAAGCACAAGAAAGTGAGGATGTTAATGCAACCGTAAGTTCTGAGGGGATTCAAGAAAGTGCAGTGGTGGAGGAAACCAAGCGAGACTTCATAGTGGTCGTCCTGGAAGGAGCTCCTAAATCTGAAAAGAAACCTATGGTGCTCGGCGTGTCCCCTGTGACGGGCAGGATCATCCCGGCCCCTGATGATGATGATGAAGAGCCATCGGGTCAGGTAACAGGTAATCTGGTTTAACAATAAAAATAATGTGAAAAGATGTGATTTGGAAGAAGCGTTACTAAAAATACTTGAAATAGTGATTCAAAAGTGATATGCCAAGATTTATCCGTATGCTACACTGTAAAAAAATGTAATTTCAATGGTAAAAACTGTGTAAATGCTACAGTAAAAATATGTATCCTGGTTATGTTACTTAATATATACTGTATAGGATGTGTAGTGTTAGTGCTTTAAAACACTGGTGTGTAATACTATAAATTAACAAAATACAGTAGTTTACTGTAAAATTTAGAAAATTATGTTATGGTTTCTACTGTATTTGTAGTAGTTCTGGCAACCACAGCTGCCGTTTTTTTACCGTAAATTTTATAGACTTTTTTTTTAACTGTATATTTAAAGGGCACCTATGGTGAAAAATCTACTTTTCAAGCTGTTTGGACAGACATATGTGTAGGTATAGTGTATATACTGTCATATTGGGGTGATATAAACACACCCAGTCCTTTTTTTTCAATTTAACAACATAAATACGGTGGACCAATTGGAGCGGTTTTGAGACCGACCGCAACTTGACATAGGAGTGCGGTCCCCCCGCCCACCAATATTGATTGACAGCTGTATATTAACATGTCTCTGTAGTAACGTTTCATATCCACAAGACAGGACGTGCGCAAATCAACCCTAAATAAAAGGTCTGTTCAGTTTAGGATCATCAATCATCATCAAATGTGATCAAGAGTGAGTTTTACAAGTTTAAAATGTTTTAAAACAGTGCATGTGTGTAATGAATTACAGAGATTTACTTCAGCTTTACTTCATCACCACAGCCGCGTGTCAGAACAATAATAAAAGACGCTTCAATCCCGGTTTGTGGACGTTAAATCAGGTTTATTTTGTACATTAACGTAACAGATATCCATACAGCAGTGGATATTAACCTGTATCCTGTCACATTTGCGTGCAAAGCTAAACGCGCGCGCTGTATGTATGTGCGTGTGTGTCTGCGCTGTGTCTGTGTGTGTGCATGAACTTTGTAACGACATCGTGTGTGACTCATCGTTGCAGCTCCACACAACAAATGCACCAAATAATTTGATAAAGCTTTTATTGTAGTTTTTGTCACAAACGTTGCGTGAGACCTGCTTCCTTTATGTCTGTCAGTTGTCTGAGGCAGCCGAGGGCGGAGACTGAGGCACGCGCGGCATGCACGTGGAAACGGTGGGCGGGGAGGACTAGCCTTAAAGGCGCAGTACACAAAAACAGCAAAAATCTATTGAGAGCTATAAATACGATCTAGTGAAAGCTATAAAAAATAATCTGATGGGTGTCTTTAGCTGAAACGTTACAGACACATTCTGGGGACACATAAGACTGTTATTAAATCTGGAAAAAGGGGTAACCTAGGTGCCCTTTAAAGCAATGACAAATGCATTCTAATGTTTTTTATTATATGGGTCAATTATGTGAATTCTACAGACCCAGAAGGGACGTGATGGTGGGAAAAAATGGGTTGAAGAAAAAAAGGAGTAATAGGAAAATATAAATTTTTAAGTTTTTGCGTTCCCTCCAAACACTTCCTCTTCACTTTATACAAGTCAAATCTCTCATTTTTGCTGGGATTTTCCCATATTTTACCATTCTATCTATCATCCTATCATGAAGTATTTTCCCATATTTCTCATATATTTTTTATTTATTTTTAAATTAATTAAAAATTAATTAGCATGCTGAAATTAAGATAAAAATGTCTGCATTCACTTTCTTTCTGTTAAAACTGCATTAGTTGGCGCCAGTGGTGTAGTGGTTAGTGCGTCGACACATGCACTCCGGTGCTCACGGCGACCCGAGTTCGATTCCGCCTCGCGGTCCTATGCCGATCCTTCCCACTTCTCTCAGCTGCCCATGCTTTCCTGTCAATTCTCTCTACTGTCCTATCTAATAAAGGTAAAAACCCCTAAAAAAATAATTATGAAAAAATAAAATGTATAAGCTATGACTGATGGACGGGCTCCGTATGATAAACTGATCCCAGACCATCTTCTTTATGTGCATGGCGTATTTAAAGTGACACCTCTGTTATCAAATCAGTAAAGAGCAGCAAATGAATCTCTCGTTTTGTTTTGTTTGAGAGCAGAGCTGTCACTATAAGATTGCACAGATCTATAATGAAAGCATTCGATTACTTTAGTAACTGTTTGTGCTCATTTAAGAGAAAATTAGTTGTGTTTAAAATAAATAAAACACGCAGGGTGGACATGTTTACATATTAAGTGTATTTGTCTGTTTAAACACACACCCGAATCCCAAAGTGTCCTGCACTTTAGCTCCTCTTTAAATGGCATGTACAAGATGATCTGGAATCAGTTTATCATACGGAGCGCATCCGTTAGTCAGCGTTTATACATGCATTCACTGATTCAGAGGTTGCATATGAAGGGCGATGATCGACACACAACTTTAATGGAAAGAAAGTGAATGCAGACATTTTTATATTCATTTCAGCGTGCTTTTTTTAAGATTAAAAATATGTGAGAAATATGGGAAAATACTTAATAATGGGATGATAGCGGGATAAAATGCTTAAATACGGGAGAATCCCAGCAAAAACAAGAGGGTTGACATGTATGAAGTGAACAGGAAAGGAGAGAATGCAAAAACTTTTAAATATATATTTTCCTATCACTGTTTTTTTTTTCTCCGACCCAGTTTTTTCCCACCATCACGTCCCTTAAGATTCACCGTAGAATTCAGATTTTGTGGTATAAAGTGATTTTACATGCAAAGATTTTCTACATTTTTCTTTCTATTTTCTATGCTTAATAAAATAACTAATAATGTTGTAAAATTGTTGAAATAATTTTTAATCAGCATGAATTGTTTATGTATCATACTTGCTCTGCACTCTAAAAATGCTGGGTTATTTTAACCCAAATTGGATCAAATAAGGACAAAACTAATCGTTGGGTTAAATTTAGTCCCATACATTCATTTTTTCATTTTCTTTTCGACTTAGTCCCTTTATTAATCTGGGGTCGCTACAGCGGAATCAACCGCCAACACATCCAGCACATGTTTTACGCATCGGATGCCCTTCCAGCTGCAACCCATAACTGGGAAACATCCATACACTTTCATTCACACACACATCCACTATGGACAATTTAGCTTTTTAATTCACCTATACCACATGTTTTTGGACTTGTGGGGGAAACTGGAGCACCCGAAGGAAGCTCACCTCAACACGGGGAGAACATGCAAACTCCACATAGAAATGCCAACTGACCCAGCTGAGGCTCGAACCAGCAACCTTCTTGCAGTGAGGCGATCGTGCTACCCACTGCGCCACCGCGACACTCCTAGTCCTATACATTTAATAATAAACTTTTTTCCCCCGCAGTTGGTTTTGTCCATATTTCACCCAAAATTGAGTTGACATAGCATTTTTTTAGAGTGAGACATGTACTGATTAAAAATGTGAACTGTGATCAAAAAGTATGAAATGTGATCATACTATATTTTACTATAGTATAAATATTTGAGAACTTCTTGCTTGTTTTTTTTTTGCTCAGATTTTTTGCTTCATTTCTAATTTAAAGAGAAAAAAGATTACACTTTTATTCTGCTTGAAATCTTTGTCCCATTTACATCGTGACTTTATTTTTATGATCTAAATCATACTTTTTTTTATCATTCACAGAGAAAGCGCCGGTTGCTTAAAGTGCAAATGTATTAGCACCAACTAAAAAGGTAATATTACATTGTGAAAATCACCTTTGAATTCTGTTGTTAAACTATTTGCTTTTGCACACTGTGTGCAGGGAGAACATGACATCTACCATATAATACTTGGTGTAATATGCACTATATATATATCATATATTTACATTATTTTAAATGGTTACAGTATTTTGATAAATAGACTTCTTTCAATATCAGTACTCTACTGTTCTACAATTCTACTGTATTGAATCTGGCCTCACAGTGGCTCAGTGGGTAGCGCTGTCGCCTCACAGAAAGAAGGTCTCTGGTTTGAGCCTTCGCTGGGTCAGTTGGCATTTCTGTGTGGAGTTTGCATGTTCTCCCCGTGTTGGCGTGGGTTTCTTCCGCGTGCTCCGGTTACCCCCACAGTCCAAAGACATGTGGTATAGGTGAATTGGGTAGCTAAATTGTCTGTAGTGTATGAGTGTGAATAAGAGTGTATGGGTGTTTCCCAGTGATGGGTTGCAGATGGAAGGGCATCCGCTGTGTAAAACATGCTGGATATGTTGGCGGCTCATTCCGCCGTGGCGACCCCTGATGAATAAAGGGACTAAGCCTAAGGAAAATGAATGAATGAATGAATGAATGAATGAATGAATGTATTGAATCCTAGCCATGTCTTTTTACTTATTTTTTGATCCTCTAAAATTATTGTTGGATTTTGGTCAGTTTACATACCTCCTGTTTGCACATCTGAAAGAAATTAGAGATGGAAAATTAATAATGTCACAATTGTAACAGGTTGTATACCAACATAATATCAAAAGATGCTTGAAGTTTGTGTGTTAGGGAGGTCTGAAGAATACAATGTACACTGAAGGAAAAGGATTCATAGGATTTACTACATTTTTTAAGGCAAGTGCTTGCAAACAATAAAAATGGGCTGATTGTAAACAAACTAATTATGTTGAACATTACTAAATGTAGTAAATCACTAAATCAGCCCATATAAGTTGTTTGCCGCTTACAAATCCAATGAATCATTATTTTTCTTTGTAAATTCTCAAATTGCCATAAAAAAAAACTCTGAAATGAAAGCGATTTTTCTCCTAAAAATTAAAATTGCCATCATTTAAGTAACCTTTTCTAGGTCCCGACCAGTTTGAGTTCTGTTCTGTTTTGCACAAAAGAAGATATTTTGAAGAAACTCTGTAACCATTGACTTTCATAGTAGCTGTTTTTCCTACTATGGAAGTTGAGGTTTCCAACATTTTTCCAAATATCTTCTTTTGTGCTCTACAAAAAAAAAAAAACTCAAACAGGTTTGGAACAAGTAAAGGGTGAGTAGACGATGACAGAATTTTAGTTTTTGGGTGAACCATCCCTTTAAATGGGTTAACAATATTTTCTTCATTGAGGTAAAGTTGGTTTTATATTCGCAAATTTGGGCTTTCTCCTTAATAATATAATTTCAGAAAAATAGTCCTTGCTAATACTAAATAATAAAATCATAGTAGCAGCCAATGACTATCAAAGTACAAGTCAATTTAATAATGCTAATGTTGTTATGAAGTCATACTTACATGTGTTTTCAGACCGAATATTCAAAGTACCATGGTAAACAATATATATGGAGCATGTTACAAGTTGTCACTGATTGAATGTGCGAATATATAACCAACTTAACTTTGATCTTTTCTTCCTGCTTTGTCTTTTTCTCAGTTGGCAGCAGTCAGATGTTGTTCTGGGATAGTAAAGCGGTTCCCTGATACAGAATTAGTGATGTGCCTTTCCCCTACCCTGATGCCTGCAGCCACACTGACGTCTTCTTCACCTACAGCTCTCTCTCCTCTCTCTCTCCACTGAAACATGCTTACTACACCTGAACCTTCACTTTGTCCTTATGTGAGGCATACAGGTTTACTGACAATAATGATAAAATGCATGCAAAGCTGTGAAAGAGCCATTTTTAAATCATTTTGAGTCAAATGCACAATATGAGCCTGTACTATAGCAGTGTTTCCCAACCCTGTTTCTGGAGGCACACCAACACTACACATTTTGGATGTCTTCCTTATCTGAACCATTAACTTCAGGTTTTGGAGCATCTTCTGATGTTCTAATGGTTTGATTCAGGTGTGTTTTGAATAGGAAGAGGTTGAAAATGTGTACTGTTGGTGTGCCTTCAGCAACAGGGTTAGGAAACGCTGTACTATAGTTTACCCTACCTCAAATCTCACTTTATAGGACTTGACTTGATATTGAAATGATCATGTCAATGGTTACAATACCAGCAGAATATACCACAAACACTGCCATACCTGCATGCTGGCCACCAGATTTCAGGT
The DNA here is from genome assembly GCA_903798205.1 of Danio tinwini. Taxonomy (NCBI): domain Eukaryota; kingdom Metazoa; phylum Chordata; class Actinopteri; order Cypriniformes; family Danionidae; genus Danio; species Danio tinwini. The sequence continues at coordinate 6,343,247 of CAIGQZ010035043.1, forward strand.
TTCTCCTTTTAAAACCATTATTTATAAACTAACTCTGTTTTTATTTCTACCTCTCTCTACCTCAGCATGAACAGTGTTGTTTTTTTCTTTTTACACATTTCCAGTGTTAGCAACTCGCTGCCATTCACAATGTCATGACTAGGTCAAAATGAAGATTTATCAAAATAATCGGTAACACTTGATTATAAAGGTCTTATGAACACCCCTTCATGACATGACAAGTTGGCAGGATTTTATGCATGCTTATGACAACTGTTATTAAGTGTAATTTGCTCAGTAATGTAATGTTAAATGCAAAGGCTTTGATTGTTAGGACAACTTAACATAACAAATGGATCACAACTAGTCTTCATCTCTGTCATGACAACTTGATATTAGCAAGACAACAAAACCTGTCATAAATCTGTCATAAACATAATTGTCATGAGGCATTATAATTGTGCCATGAATGATCTTTCTGATCACGTTTTCAGTGGAACAAACTGTATTTGTCATTAAAATGCCTCAATAAAAGTCTCATTACTCTGTCAGGTCATTTTTAACTGTCATTAATACTTAACATTTTAATGACAAATTCAGTTTGTACCACTGTAGTTGAGGTTAAAACAATATTAATGACGCTGTTTTAAAATTCATGATATTTATAATGGCTTCATGACGATCATGTTTATTACAGATTTATGACAGGTGTTGACTTGTTAACCCTTGTGCACTGTTCCAATTTACTACCCTTTTGTTATGTTCGGGATGAAAATATCCACTGAATTAAACTGCTGTAAAAATGCATCAGATAAATATTTTCGTTAAAAATTTTTTTTTTTTGCATTAATCTGTTAATCAACCTCAGTCCTGATCAAAACTACTAAATGTTTTTACAAATTACAGCATTTAACTCTTTAATTGCTAAGTTCACAAATGACGTCACTAATTTGGTGGGGAAAAAAAACACAAAATGACACATTTTCTGTATAAAAAGTAATTGTGGACTGGATTTTTTTTCTTACCTTTTATCAAAGATCTTAGACATGTGAACAATTAGTATCAACACTGGCTTTGATGCATTGTTATTTTCATTTTTTACTTTTATTTACTGTTGGTGGCTGTTTTTGCCTAATTGACTTCCATTATAACCACATTTAATGTTGCTTTAATACACAGTCTTTGTTTTTGTTTACTCCATGTAGTTCTGAGAGCTGAGATGCATATTCAGACACGTAAAGGTCACTCTCACACAATCAGACACACATACATAAACTTTAATTTGCTGTTACGCTCCATATAAAATCCAGAAACCAAGCTTTTTTTTGCACAGGCGTATCGAAAGGATTAATGGTGCCAAATGATGATCAACAGTAAAAATTACAAGTTTGACCTCTTCCTAACAGGGAAAAACACCAACAATCAAAAATGCATGATTATATGGTGTTATGGTTTTGTAATAAAAAAAAATGTGGTTATAATCTAAGTCAATGAGGCAAAAACAGCTACTAACCGAAAATTAGGGAGAAACAAATGAAAATCAATCAAAAACAATGCATCAGAGGCAATGTACAAGACTGATAAAGGGTAAAACAAATTCAGTTCACAGTTACTTTTTATATTGAAAAAACGTCATTTTGTGTGTGTTTTTAACCAAATCAGTGACATCATTTATGAATTTGCCGATTAAAGAGTTAAATCTTGTAACTTCCTAAGCAATTTAGTAGTTTTGATCAAGACTGAGGTTGATAAACATATTTATGCAAAAAAAAAAAATGTTAATTTATCTGATGCATTTTTACAGCAATTTATTTCAGTGGATGTTTTCGTCCTTAACATAACAAAAGACTAGTAAAATTGCCCAGGGGGTATTGTTGAGTTCTTTAAAATTTTCAAAGCATTTTCTCAAAATATGTGTCAAAATAAGATTTGTCACCAAAAATCTTTCCATTTGCTGAAACATTATGGCCAAATTAAGACTTAAAATCACCCCAGAGTGGATGAAAACATCCCCAACAGCACATAAAGGTTAATGTCAAGTTGTCATGACAAAGACAAAACAGGTTGTGATGTATTTGTTTGTCAAATTGTCATAAACAATGTCATCTATGCATTTAAAATGTCATAACTGAGCAAAGGACACTTAATGACAGTTGTCATAAGCATGCATACAATCTCATTCACATTCATGACGTCATGATCATAAAGGTTTCAGGTCTTAAGAACACCCCTTTAAGTATAGGGTTATCAAATAATCTATAAAATAATATGCCATGTTCACATTCCAGTATTATTTCTAAAGGCAGATATTATCCGAGAGGAAAACCCCGTTTGCCCAACACTTTGCTTTTGTTTTCCTGATACATGATCATCATCATCAATATATGTGATTGTAAAGCATTACTTGACATGTATGTGATAAATTACTTCCTTTGTGTCAAAATGATAGTCCCCAACCTGTTACGCCAAAGTTAAACCCTCATTACTTTTTAATTTTATTTTATTAGATGCAAATCTGCACTCATTCTGAAACTACACTGATAGACAAGGGAAATTAAGGTTGGATAAATACCATAAAAACTACCTATAACCTCTTAATAGTTTTGTCATTTTTTTCTTTCATACATGTCAGAAAAGGGACCTCGAGTGTTAGACGATTACAGATTTATAATGTGAATGTGAGGGAATAATGTGAAGTGTGTTTCAGTATCATCAAAGGTGTTTTCACTGGTTCTTAGTTTTAAGGGTGAGTTATGTAATACACATTATTGTGGTGTTTCGAGGTTTCACTTTTAATGTAGGCCCTAAAGCAAGGGGTTTTAACTGTGAATGTAAACCAGAGGGAGAATAAAGAATTATTAAAAAGCATTTCTGTGTGACTGTGTATGACTAAGAAGAGGTATTATTTTATAGATTTATTAGATTTCTCTGTTTGGTGTTACAAGATGAGATATTGTACATTTTGGAGAAGCATCTTCTAGATCAATAGTAAGGATATGTCTGGTCGAGAATGCACAGGTTATAATTTCAGAAATTACTACAAATAATATAGTGTATTGGGGGATATTGTGGCAATTGTCTTGTAAAATATGTATTATCTTTCGGATGAGACGTTAAACCGAGGTCCTGACTCTCTGTGGTCATTAAAAATCCCATGGCACTTCTTGTAAAGAGTAGGGGTGTAACCCCGGTGTCCTGGTCAAAGTCCCTCAATCGGCCCTTACAATCATGGCCTCCCAATCATTCCCATCCACCAAATTGGCTGTATCACTGTCTGTCCACTCCACCAGTAGCTGGTGTGTGGTGAGCGCACTGGCGCCGTTGTCCTGTGGCTGCCGTCGCATCATCCAAGTAAATGCTGCACACTGGTGGTAGTGTGGAGAGACCCCCCTAATGATTGTGAAGCGCTTTTTTTTTTAAATGCGCCATATAAATACACATTACATTACATTATTGTATTACTTTTTATTTGTTTACATTTTGTTTTTAATTTTATAAAATATAATTTTAATTATTAATTTATTTGTCTGAGACGTGTTTGAACATGATGCAACACAAAATACGTAATATGTAATTTCATGCTTATCTCAGCAAACAAATTCTAATATTAATAATTATGATTTAATATTAGATAATGTATGTATAAAATATACCTAATAATTAATACATTGTGTAGGCACTATAAGCATATACAGTACATACAATAACAAATAGGCAAAGTAGTTAACAATGAAAAGATAAACAGATAAAAACAAAGGAAAAAGAGAAACAACTAAACACGGGGTATAAAAAAATACATATTAAAAAAAAATACTCATTAAACAGGAAAAGAGTTGCAGACAGATAAGGTTTTAGTGCCTTTTTGTTGTTAGACAATTGGGTCAATGAAAGGTATTATTTAAAACAACATAAAACAACAAACATAGGTCTGGAGAAAATTTGGACTTGTGAAATTTTGCAAGCAACCAAGTTTGCTTGATGAAATAGCTTTCCTTTTTTATTAATGCTAATAGAATACAGTAGACATGTAAATAATATTTGTATACAACACAAAATATCGATTAAATACATTGCCAATGGAAAAAAAGATATGCAAAGAGAGAGTAAGGAAGAAATAAAGTGAAGAATATGAGTATGAACTCGAGGGTAAGATGTTTAAGAATCAATTACAGTATATAAAAAATTAAAGCCATTACAAAATGACATATGCTAGCTTTCTTATTTATTCATTTTCTTTTGGGCTTAGTCCCTTTATTGATCTGGGGTCGCCACAGCGGAATGAACCGCCAACTTATCCAGCATATGTTTTACGCAGCCCTTCCAGCTGCAACCCATCACTGGGAAACATCCATACACACTTATACACTACGGACAATTTAGTTTATTCAATTCACCTGTACCGCATGTCTTTGGACTGTGGGGGAAACCGGAGCACCCGGAGGAAACCCCACGCCAACACGGGAAATGCCACCTTACTCCACACAGAAATGCCACCTGACCCAGCCGAGGCTTGAACCAGCGACCTTCTTGCTTTGAGGCGATCGTGCTACCCACTGCGCCACCGTGCAGCCCTTTCATCAAGTCATTTTATCACTTTTATATACAGATAATGTCTTTATTTATTTTCATCATATTGTACAATTTTGGAAACATATCGGCTCATTTATTAATGATAATAAACAACAAGAGGTACCTGTTACTTTTAAAGATATTATTTTTAGTTATTATAAATTTGGCTTGTTTTGTTATACATTTAATTTATTCATTCATCCATTTATTATGTTTTACACAGCGGATGCCCTTCCAGCCGCAACCGAGTACTGGGAAACACCCATATAAACTCATTCACACACATACACTACTGACAATTTAGTTTATTCAATGAACCTATAGCGCATGTCTTTGGACTGTGGGGGAAACTGGAGCACCCGGGGGAAACCCACGCCAACATGGGGAGAACATGCAAACTCCACACAGAAATCCCAACTAGCCCAGCCGGGACTCGAACCAGCAATCTTCTTACTGTGAGGCGACAGTGCTAAGCACTGAGCCACTGTCACCCGTCATTTAATTTATTTCCTTTGTAAATTAAATAAATCTACAAATGGATAAATTTACCAATCCCAAACCATGTTTTTTCAATTCAATTCAATTCATCTTTATTTGTATAGCGCTTATAGAATGCAGATTGTGTCAAAGCAGCTTCACATGGAAGTTTATAGTGAATTGAAAGTGTCAGTTCAGTTTTCAGTGTTTAAGTTCAGTTCAGTTTAGCTCAGGTCAGTGTGGTTTAATAATCACTACTGAGAGTCCAAACACTGAAGAGCAATTCCATCGATGCGCAGCTCTACAGATCCCGAAACATGCAAGCCAGTGGCGACAGCGGCGAGGAAAAGACTTCACCAATTGGCGAAAGTGAAGAATTTAAAAAACCTCGAGAGAAACCAGGCTCAGTTGGGCATGACCATTTCTCCTATGGCCAAACGTCTTGTGCAGAGCTGCAGTCTAGGCGCAGTAGCTGGACCTCAGCGAAGACACGTCTGTCCTTGGAGCGTCACAGGAATCAGTCTCATGCTCTCCATCATGACCACCACAGCAGCAGCTCAGGATACGGCCTGGTCCAGAAACCTTGGGATCAAGGTTTTAAAAGAGTTTAACCATTATTTAAATACAATTTAAATACCTGTAAATAAGAATGGGCGTCACGGTGGTGCAGTGGATAGCACGTTCGATTCACAGCAAGAAGGTGGCTGGTTCGAGCCGACGTGGTCTGGTTTCCCTCACAAGCCCAAAGACATGTGGTATAGGTGAATTGGGTAAGCTAAATTATCTGTAGTGTTTGTGTGTGAATGAGAGTGTATGGATGTTTCCCAGTGATGGGTTGCAGCTGGAAGGGCTGCGTAAAACATATGCTGGATAAGCCGAAAGGAAAATGAATGAATGAATGACTTAATGACTTGACAAAAAGGGTTAAATAAATCAATCAGAGCAAATTATGCAAGTTTAAAAGATTTACATTAAGAAAGTTTTACATGAAGAAATATATTTATTAGTCTTTAAAGGAGTTTACATATAATTTACATATGATTTACATATAAATCAAAAATCCTCTCTGAAAATAAAAACCGAGGGTGTTTCTTGGAAAATGTACATGTGTAGATGTCAAATTTAGTCAGAAAAGGCAATAAACGAATAATATATTATTTACAATGAGAGAGGTTTATTTTTTTTATGAACTCAATGCCACAAGAACAAGAGGTATTACATTTCCCATAGTTTCTGAAAGAGAGAGAATATATATATATATATATATATATATATATATATATATATATATATAAAGTAAAATTACATTTACATGAAATTAAATGTTTTCAGAGCATTACATGTTTTCAGTGCTTTTTTGTTTTGTAATTGTTCTAAAAGATTTACATATACTTTAAAGTCATTCACAAAATGGGTAAAGTTTGGTTCACATTGAGCCCACCTTTTCTTATGTATATGGTATTTTCCTAACAGCATAAACAAATTAAAAATATATTGTCCTTTACAGTCCAAGTTCTCATTATCAGAATAAAACAGTACATCAAATAAACCGATTTCTATCTTATACTCCATAATCTTTCCAAAATATTCTTGAGTAAATACAATAAAAGAAAATATGCAAAATTGTTTCTCTTTCTTGACCACAAAATTCACACATATATGAAATATTAAGTTAAAATCTTTCCAAAACAAGTTTAGCATGGGTAAATACTAAGGAGTATTTTGACACCTCTTTAATTTTGTTATTTAAGCAGAACTTATTTGTCAACTTCCAAGCTTTAACCCAAGAAATATTATCAAATAATGAAAGCCAAAAATATCTTGCTGTAGGTAGAGACAACGAACGGAGAGCATTCTTTATAACCTTATTGTTACATTGCTGTTTTAAAACATCAATATTTTCAATGAAAATGTTTTCACAAAGATTAGCTATGTTGATCCTTTCTGAAATACCGTTTATGAGAGGGGTCTAGGTTCAGAGAGTAACCGAGACTTGATGAATTTTTTTATTTTTTTTTATTGACTTCAATAACAAACATACAAAATCCAATTTTAAGCAAAAAAATACATTAATAGTAACAATGATAATAACAGATCAGGTTAAATAATATTATAAACACATATAAAACAAACAAATAATAATAATAATAAAAATGGAAAAAAACGCACAAGAAAAATATATATATAAAAAACTAAAATAAGTTAAACAGAGATACTTATATAACACAAATACAGCAAGAGGAATTGCAGGACTTATGTATCCGTGATATTTCCAAATAATTATCATAATAATCCAAGAATCTATCACTTTTCTTGTTTTTAACAAGTCTGAGATTTTAAAAGCATCAATTTCAATGAAAAAAATTTTAAAAAGAAGGTTGCGAATTCGAGAATTTTTGTTTGCGAATAAAATATTTTCCATACAAAATATAAAAGTTAATAATGTAGTTCTCTGATATATCAGTTTTAACTTTATAGTAACAAATAATATCTTGTAGTTGAAAGGGTCTGGAAGAAGCAATGTAATTACCTATATGGAGATATGAGCTACTCCAAAAGCTTTTGTGTTTTCACACTGAAAAAAAAATATGGGAATCAGGATTTCGTCTTCAGTTTTACAAAACGAGCATGAACTATCACTTGATGACCCTCATTATATATAGGGGAAATTGAAATCGATAATAAACGTTGCACTAATAAACACTTAAGACAAGTTATTATCCAATCTTGCTTCCCCTATCAAGTATTAAGAAATAAATGATTTAATTCATTGGATAAAAATACTGTTAAACATTTTAGAACAACATATCTTAAATTTCCAATTCTCCCCAAAGCAAAACAAGTACAATTTAAAATATTAAATGATATATACCCTTCTAATAGGTTTTTACACTTAAAATTTAATTTTGAAAATTCACCATGTCATTTATGTAAACACAGAATTGAAGACAGAGAACACATATTTTTTACTTGCAGCTCTATACAAACTTTTTGGGAAAAAGTGCAAGATTGGCTGATAATGAAGAATGTGGATGCTGAAGGATTGACTTTCACATTGCAAGATGTACTATATGGAATTACTAAAGATCGTTCTGTTTTGCACGATTTGATAAATATGATCATTATGTTAGCCGAACATTGTATTCATAAATGCAGATATTTTAAAACCCCTCCACTACACATTGTCTTCATAAAAGAACTTAAAATGTTCTCGGATGCCCTGGTTAAAATGAAAACGAAAAATGCCTTAAAAATGTTTAATTTGTTTGTATCAAATAACTTGTCATAGTCAATATTTGTCTGATATTAATTTATTTTTATGTTTTTATTTTCACACTTAATTTTACTTCATTTTGGATGATTTTTGTCATTTACATTTCTTGTATTATTGTATATTATTTTATGTTGAGCCTTCCATGTATGATACTCAAGTTGTAAAATTAAATGCCGTGTTTTGTTGTATTTGGATTTTATATTTGGAATAAAAAAATAATAAAAAAAAACTTATATATCACTTGATGAAATTTCAGAGTACGCGCACCTGGTGTACGTGACGTCACTTACGGTTACTGCGCAGTTCGTCATTCAGATCCTGCTAACGGGAGGCCCGAAACCAGCAACGCAAAACATCACTTACAACACCGACTCGGACTGCTAAAACTAATATCTTTTTGCAGTCTACGTTTAACTAAATAGACATCTGTCTATCTGCTGCATGTGTGCGCTTTATCAGCGAGCATTTCTGGCAAGTTGAGCAGCTTTAACGTCAATCTGTCATTAGCATTGTTAGCATGCTAACCTTATGACAGAGTACACTCGGCTGTTTTGAGCTGCACCAAACGACTGGAAATCACCACAAACGGTAAGAAATGCTTATTTATCGAGTTATACGTTCATTAGTGGTTAAAGCTAATTCATTTAGGCTAGGTGTGTTTTTGGTTTAGCATGTCTGTTTGTACAGCAAGCTGTTGTTTACCGATGTAAAGATGCTTCGTGTAACGTTAAAAGTTAATTAACGTTATTTGTGCAATTATTTTTCTGTGCACGGTCATTACTTGTCATTTGACCCCATAAATGTAAATAAACCAGTTGATAAAATATATTACTTGAGCAAAATGAAAGCTCTGTTTGGACGTCAGTAAAGCGCGCTCGGTCTGTCAGTGTCTGTTATCAGTGTTGTATCAGTGTTTACATTTTGTAAGGCTTGATTGTAAACTATGATAAGGTTTAATAACCATGAAGTGCAAGATTAAACCATAGACTGAACAGGAGTTTGAATTAAAATGTTTGCTTTTTGATTAATGTATTATTGTCTTTGAACCGTTTTGCTTTGTTTATTGAAGTACTGTACATTAAGGGCAAATACAGTTCGTACTGTGTTGTAGTAGCGTGCTAAAAGAAAATAACTGTTAGTGCATAAAATAAAACATTTCTTTGTTTTTTGTATTCATTATTTTTATTCGTTTACTCAAATCGTGAATCTGACTGTGCTGAGATCAGTTTTGCCTACAGGATGCAGGCCTCTTCCGTTTTCTTGTTTTGCTTCTGCATGTGTGTGTGCGCCTGTGCGTTTCTTACCCTGAAGGTCTGCTTGTGACCTTTTGCAAGAATGTTAGCTTTTTCCCCCCATGCCAGCTGAAAAGGCATCAGATGATGATTTAGGTAAAGTTGCTATTATAATCACAATTTTACACATTTCTCCTTAATATAATTTCAGAAAAGTGTTCTTTGCAAATTCTTAATAGTGAAATCATACTCGCTGTACACTGTACAAAAATCCTAGTTGTCTTGAATTTTTAAGCTGAATCAAAGGAACCTTATGGGTTTACTGAACGTATAATATGTTAAACAGACTTAAAACAACTTGTGTAACGTAAAAAATTAAGTTAGAACATGATTAACTTAATTTAGTAAGTTACAATGACCTAAAAACATATACTGTCAGGACTAATTGATCAAATAATTTTTAACACTGTAGTTATGCTCTGATCAGGATATTTGCAGCCAATACTGAGTACCGATTCCTTGTCATGGTGATTAGCGGATACTGAGTACCGATGCTTTAAGCTTTATATATCTTTGCCATTCGATAAAGCACATTTTCCCTTCAAGTATGCGCTGTTATGACGATCGTGTCAGCCGCAGCTTCAGACACGCCCTAGGTCAAGTGTTGATGCTGAAGCCCCGTGTGAACGCACAGTAATAGTCAAAAGCAGCTCTACAAATATCATAGATAAAACAGACAGAAAAAATATCACTAACAATGCATTGCTCATGTGTTGTAGTGCTGCTGATGTTTATCCCGGACGCGCACCTCTATCTTACTCTGCTTGTAAAGTCGTCAACAAACACTTGTGATCGGTTCGTGAGATCGGTCAGATCAGTGAGTACCAATCGATTCGTGAAATGTGATTATCGGTTAATACTGATCTCCGGCCGGTCAGTCGGAGCATCCCTAATTAGCAGCCGATGACTATTACAGTACAACATTGTTCACAGTTGATTAAATAGTGCTAATGTTACTTGACAGAATATTTAAATTATCATTGTAAACAATGTAGGGAGCATGTCACAAGTTATCACTGAACAAATGTGCAAATATAAAACCAACTTCAATCGGATGATGTCTGTTCTCTCTTAGCCCAATAACCAAAATAGTCCCATGCTCGTACAAATTCCTTGCACCAATTCCAAAGTAACAAGGACAACAACAGATTTACAGTGATTTAGTTGAACTGTTTTTGAGGGATATGGTTGTAAGTTACAGAGATAAGCACATTGTGTTGCATAATGCATTTACTAACAGCTATTTTGCGTTCACAGGGAGTGACATCACTGAAGGTCATCAGCAGGGGCGCAGGGCACAAGAGAGGGTCTCACACAGAGGAATGAGTCATGACCTCTGTGGTGATCGTAGATGGTGGAGGGAATATATTGGAGTATGTCACCGCAGATGAGGAAGCACAGCAGGTAAAGTCCACAATTGTATGCACATTTGTATAATACAGGGTGTCCGCGGGGTCTTAAATGCCTTGTTTCCACTGACTGGTACAGTACGAGTGGGTACGGGTCACCTTTATCAGGCTTGCGTTTCCACTACCAAGGGTACCCTTTTGGTGTGCGTGGTGTATGACAGAGAGTTTCAGTCGACATCATTCTCGCTCGAATAAATGTCTACAGTAAAGCTGTACAGGTCGTTCACAAATCATACGAGAAGCACTTCTCACAAAACAGTTGCTTTAAACATAAATAATTGTGTAAAAATGTTATTACTAACTTTTATATAAAGATGATTTAATTATAACTGCAGATCAATGACAGTGCGAAACAGCCTACTGTAACGTCTGCAATTGCATAAAATAAATATATAAATGCAGCATATATGACTCACACTGACCCTTACAGTCTCCGATATATTACCAATTACAGATAAACTACACACAGCATAGATTTAGTCTTTATTTGAGTTCAAAAACAACACGCAACATAGCCCAGTCATAGCAAACCTCTCATCTGTGTCTGTAATCTTCACCAGCACATGTAGCCTCTGTTAGAGAGTAATTCTGTCATTCCCAGTTCATAATAGTCCAAAAGGCGATGATAAACATGGCAGTTTGTTCGTGATTCAGGTTGCTGAAACAGTGTGCTCTGGTGTTTTATCGGGCTACTCCTTTTTTTGGCACTTCTCTAGCGTTTGTCCTTTTCTTTTCTGAAAGGATCAGATGTCGAACCAACTTAATAATCATACAAGTTACTATCATCAGCTCAAGAAGTTTGTTACATCAAATATAGACGCGATCGCGAGTTCCCTGGAGAAAGCGAAAATCAATAGCACTTTTAGACAGCCTCGTTAAAACAGGACACGGCAGATTTTGTTTCTCTTGGCTTTGTGGCTGTTCATCAAGACAACGACAAGGTTTGTTTGAGCTCTGGTCCTCCATGGCTCGTTATTATATGCATATTGTACTTTCACGTAATGTCTCGGCTGTGTATTTAAAAAAACATGGCGATTCCATTGTTTTCATTCTGGCTAGCTAAACGAGATCATGACGTATCTCTGTAACTAATCAGCGTTCAGCTGTGCGGGTAGCTCCACCTTTTTCAGATTAAACAAAATCATCTGTTGCCAGTTTTATTTAATAGCTTAATCCCTCTCAGCGCTCCAGTATCTGCAGACATTTGCAAAACAGCAGCTCAAATGGAAGAAATAAGTGCGTTGAGGATCTGTCCAATGCATTATTGAGGCTTTTCTAATTAAACATCTGTTTGAAGAGCAGGTAATAGGCCTAACCGTCTCCACTCCAGTATTGCGAATGCGATCTGATCTAACAGACACAGCAGCGCAAACATGATGAAATAAACTCCTGCTGCAGGTCAAAACTAAATGCATTTCTCCACTAATTATTTAAACTAACAGGAACAAATAGTCTTAGAGAAAGTTTTTCCTGTTGTCAAATGCGACAAGCAGATTGAATTGTGAATGAATGGAGAATGATTGACAGGTGCAGCCGCGCAACGGCGGGAAGCTCTGAACTGAACATGAATTGGACACCCCAGTCCTATTACATGCAGCACGATGACTTTAATGAACATTTATGAGCTTCAAAAGTTGTGGATCTGTTCAGCCAAAGATTTGACTGTGTGTCACTGCATCCCAAATGACGTAAAAAAAACAAAAAAAACAAATATAACTAAAGCAATACTTTATTAATATTGTACTGAGCAAAAGCACTTCTCTTCTGTTAAACTGAACATTCGCATCATTAATGATGTTAGCGTGCTCAGGCTCGTAAGGTAAAATGCAACAAGAGTGTAGGCCGAGAGGGAGAGGCGAGGGGAGGCAATCGTGCCTGTGAGTACACCCTTAAAGAGCCGTTTTCAAAAATAGGGCTTAGTTTAAACCAGGAATAGGCCTTCTCTAAATTAGGTTTATTAAGCAGCTTTTATCAAAATGACTTTGAAATACACATTACTGAATCTTTATCTTGAATTTATTCTATGGCACTGCTTTTTTTTTGTTTCTTGTTTTTGTTTGTGTCACTGCAAGTGATTTTCAGTTAGGACAACACATGCATGCAATTTAGTGTAGGACTAGCCATAAATGGGAGAATCTATGTGATATATATATATATATATATATATATTTTTTTTTTTTATTTTTTTTTGCACATATTTCTTACTGAAATACGGGTAAAACCTAATAGTCTACACCTAATTAATTCATATTTTCAGCCTGCACTGATGCTTGAATATTTGTTAAATGTTAAGCAGACACAGTTGTAATAAAAAAATAAATAAAGAGTTTGAAACACTCATTGAAATAGTTATTTAAAAACCCTGTAGTGTTATTGATGTTATCCGCTTGTTAAGTGTGACATCACGTGAAGCAGCTTCCGGGTCCAATCGCTATGTCAAACTGTATAGGGAGACTCATCAAATGTTAATAATAAACGTTTATAAAGCGATGTAATACTTTCAAAAATCACGATCGCAATATATATGTCCATGCCTAATATGTGATGGCCAGAAAGTGATACATTTTTCTAGAAATTGTTAATTTTGGGATTTGTGATGCAGCAAGCCCAGAGATTATTGTGTACACTATGACTTTATATAAAATTCACTTTAATGTATGATATGAATAAAAAGTTATCATAAACTAATATTTTCTTAATTCAAATGAGCGGTGGCTTGGACCCGGAAACAGTATTACATACGTCACCACTTAACAAGTGGATAACAAGACATTTTTGAATTTAGCTTTTTAGGGTTAAAGATAGATTTTAAGTTATATATAACATTTTAACATTTAAATGTTTACTACTGTGTGTGTGTGTGTGTGTGTGTGTGTATATATATATATATATATATAGGGCTCGAAATTAACTTTTTTACTTGGTAGCACCGGTGCTCCCAACTTCAAAAATTTAGAAGCACCAGAAAAAATTTAGGAGCATCCACCAAAATGAATGAGCACCACTGCAAATTGAATATTAAGGGATTTCTTTTATTTGAAAACAACATCAGTCAGGACTAACAAAAACCAGAAACAAGTAAATAATGCTGTGATGACTTATTGATATCTGTGCAATAATTCCAAAATGAATGTCTAATGATTATAAAATATTATTAATGATGATGATGATGTCAATAATACTTACAATGAAATACATTTCTCATCATCATGCTGCCCTGAATGTGATTGAATGCGAGTTATGTACTGTAAAACGTCCTGCTGTTACTTTATGAAAAATAAATTTATGGTTTGCATCAAACAAAAATGAAGCATTGCAGTAAGTAATATTTATTTTGCACTATTGTTTTTATATGCATGTCAATTTAATAAATAATATTTCTGCTACAAAACAAGCATAAGATTATAATAAATCAATCAATCCTATGCTGAAAGCTGCAAATCAGTAAAAAGAAAAATAATATACATCTCAAGAAAGAATGGAGCAAAGAAAGTAAGAAAAGTCTCACTTCTACCACTCTTTAAAAGTTTCTGTTTCGGTTTGTGTCATTGTAAATGCTCAGTCTTATTATGCTGTGATTTTCATTTTTCTGTGTTTGTGGAAAAGCAGGCGAGTCAGCAGACGCAATATAAGAGCAGGCAGAGCAGGATTCTTGTGATGACCACCGATGCAAATACTATTCTTTGTTATGAGCCGCAGATTCAGTTTAAACTTAGTAAAGGCGAGCTTCTTTGGCGATGATGTGTACAGTGTTGGATTTTACATTTAGCGGACATTTGCGCTGAACACGCAGTGAATGCAATGCATCGAGATTCAGGCACCTTCTCCGAAAACACTCGATTGATCTCGGCTGGCGCCCTTAAAAGTTCCCTGTTTTCTGACAGCGGAAAGCCTTGAGTGATTGACAGCTAATATGAACCAATATAGCAGCAGGGAAGTCCAATTCAGCACGTTTTTAGAAAAACTCTAAATAAGTCACACTACAACCATTATATGCAGTAGCACAAATGCTCCCAAATATATTATGAGGTTGCATAAATTAAATTTCGGGCGCATATGCGACTAAAATGGTTGCAATTTCGAGCCCTGATATATATAAATATATATATCACACAGTAGTAAACATTTAAAGTGGATCACAAATGTTTTCAAAATTGTCCTAAGACAAGAATGGGTGTTGTTAAATAGTTTTAGGATAGCTTTGACAAAAGGTTTTGATCCACCTCAAATGTTGACTACTGTATATATAAAAATTCTATGTTTTGTGTTTTCTTCTGTCAGGAGGTTTGTCCTGATGGGGAGGAGCCTTATGGAGAGAAGGACTGTCCTGCAGTGATAGTGGAGCAGGTGAACAGTGCTGATGTGGAGCAGTGCTATGCTGCTCAGGTGTTGGTCTATGATGACCAGAACACTTACCTGGTCCAGGATGTGGCAGAGGAGCAAGTTGTGGAGACTGAGCTGCAGGAGATGGCAGCAGGTAAGCATGGCGGTCAGAGGCCCATTTTTCAATGCAAAGAAAATGTTGAATTCTGCAAATGGTTGGAAAACCAATAAGTGGGATCACTCAGTCAAAAGCCTGATTTTGGAGGGGTCAAACCAAACCAGCTACATTTGTAAAACCCTGTTTTCTGTAGTAAACCAAATTCTGTTTGTCAGTTAGAAATATTGCATATCTGTTGGATTTATTATTTAGACTATTTTAAAATGCTAAACTTGGCAATAAACATTAAACTATAATTTCTCCATAATCATGTTGTCAACATAACCTCAGTGTAGACTTGTATTCAGTGAGCCAAATACGTAGTGAACCAAATAAGTATTCATCTACAGCTTTAAAACGAACATGTTGAGGGCCATGCTTTAAGGTAAATGGTATATAAGCAGTTTTATATGTTTAAATCTTTATATATTGATTTATGCTACATTACAGGGCTGAACAATATATTGTTTGAGCACCGATATTGCAATGTGTGTGTGTGTGTGTCTGTAATAGGCATATTGCAGGTTTGATTATTAATAAAAGATTAAAAGATGCAGATATTATTAAATATTATATATTTTTATTATTCATACTTTTCATACTTACTAACATAACATACATACTTGTATGTTATTTTACATTTGATTGTTCAATTACTGGAGTCACAGTGGGGTAGCACGATCACCTCACAGCAAGAAGGTCAATGGTTCGAGCCCCGGCTGGGTCAGTTGACATTTCTGTGTGGAGTTTGCATGTTCTCCCCGTGTTTGTGTGGGTTTCTTCTGGGTGCTCTGGTTTCCCCCACAAGTCCAACAACATACAGTATAGGTGAATTGGGTAAGCTAAATTGTCCGTGGTGTATGTGTGTGAATGAGAGTGTATGGGTGTTTCCCAGTGATGGGTTGCGGCTGGAAGGGCATCCGCTGCGTAAAACATATGTTGGTTAAGTTGGCGGTTCATTTCACTGTAACGACCCCAGAATAATAAAGGCACTAAGCCGAAAAGAAAAAGAATGAATGAATGATTGTTCAATTCCGGTACTGGAATACTGTTCGACTTCCCATAAAGCAGTGTTTTTTATATATTTTGCTTGTAATTTATTATAATTCATTTTGATCACAAAAGCGATCAACAAACAAACGTTGATTACAAGACGACTTGATCATCCCAGTTGATCTTAATTAATGAAATCTTTCCAAATAGAGATATTCAAATCATCTGATCAAATTATATTTATATTGCAAAATATATTGCGACAAAACTAAATATCACAACGTCAGATTTTTCCAATATCGTGCAGCCCTATTACATTGTATGGATATTTTAAAGTTAAAGTATAAAATTTAAGTGTGAGTCTTTTGGTTGTAGTTCCTTAACTATTATAAAAACGTTGTATGGATTTGCTTTTATGTTTACAACAAAACATAAAGGTGGTAATTAGCTTTTTTCAGATTTCTTTAAAGCCAAGAATAGCTAAAGAGAGACATCTTGTGGTGCTCTTGAGGAAGTTATTCAAGATGGAAATTAGAAGAAACAAAGCTTCACAGTGTTGAGTTTGTATAGGAATAGTATCAGAGGAAGAATTAGATATTATCAGATCTTCTGTCACAAGACATGAGAATTACGCTGTGCAGAGATTATTGGTCATTTGATTAAAATTAATAAGTCTCCAGCTGCTGTTTCATAATGTATCTGCTGGTCACCACTAGAATTGCTCATTAAAACTAGCTTAAAAAAAGAAAACAATTGCATCACGTGATTTTTAGGTAATGTGCTCTGTGTAGGATGCAATTGCCAAAACGCTTGACAACCAGGAAGTGAAGAGCTCTCCGTGCGCCAAGTTTAAGTATAAAAAAATATTTCTTGATATTTTGTTTTAGCGACATCTTTATTGATTGTTCGTAGAGTAATGTGTGTATTCATTGTTGTGTGTGTACTTAATAATGGTGTTTGAAAGCTTTTGGAGCTATGATTTGTTCTAGCGGATTGATGCTGGTTGTCAGAAACCAGGAAGTGTATTTGTTTTGCTTTTGCTTATTAGCCACGTTGTCTGATATGTTGTTTATCGCGTGATTTATTGGTTGATAAGAGTTTTGTGGGGAAGCATTAGGCTTAAATGTTGTATTGAGTCAGTAATATTTGTGCGATCTGATAATCTCTTCAAATCAGCTAACGGTTTTGTTCTTTGACTCCTTTATTTGATCACTGCAGACGATAGTTATCATATTATTGTTAATAACTGAATACGTAAAGGGTGCTGGTTTGCTATATGTACACGAAAAGCGATGTTAAAGAAATCTGCTTTGACAGCTTTCAGTTTGATGAGACTTCCTCAAGGGTGAGCAGGACACAGCGCAAACATATTTTATATAATATAGTATATTTTCGATTCGTTTTCTGTGAAGTAGGGAGTGTTTACGTATTTTCGCTGTCTGTAAATATTTAAAACATGAATATAATTACGCTTTTTGTTGTCGAAGTTAGGGGGCGGAAGTGTATTCATAGGCGTTATCAATCGTTGAGCGACAGGACCCACGGCCAATCAGCGCTTAGCAATGTTTCGTAGGCTGCAGTGTAGCCAATGAACACGTCGAAATGCAAATATTATTTTCCGCCAATTTCATGCACAGGATGAAATATTTATGAGCAGAGGATGTCAACAGCAAGCACTTTTTGATGCATTACATTTTTTACATTACAACATTAATGGACACCGTAAATGGATATTTATTTTTGTAACACTAAAGTGTGACATTGTTTGTGTCAAAAGTATTGCATTAATATATGCCAAACATCATTACAATATTCATCTGCCATGAAGATATTTTATAAATTTCCTACTGTAGATGCATCAAGTTTTGATTAGTAATTTCAATATTGCACTTTTAGATTTTCTCCATATTTAGATTTTTTTTGAACCCTCAGATTACAGATTGTATTTTTGCCATATATTGACTGATACTAACAATGTTTACATCAATGGAAAGCGTATTTATTCACATGATGTATATTTATAATGCATATTTATATATTTATAAGTATTCATCTCAATTTTATGCATAAAATTAAATATTGACATTTATGTCTGGTTTTGTGGTCAGGGGTCACAGTTATACTACTATATAAATTATATAATCTATGCCATTTGTTTGCATTTTGCAGAATCTGATTTTATTATTGGCAAAAATTGAAACACAAACCTATTTTTTCCTATTTCTTTAGTGGAGGTCTCAGTGCATGATAAGACTATTGAAGCAGCTGAAGCTCTGCTCCACATGGATTCACCTGCCAGCTTACAAGGGGATCGCAGTACAGGTGTGTGATTAACTGCAAAATTTTCCATTGTCCTGCTTGACACATCTGTATATCACATTTGTATGAAAAGTGAAATGCACAATATATATTTTGCAGAGGAGCTTTTATCAGAGGTGGAGGTGGAGGTGAGAACTGAAGACATGGGACCAGTTGCTAAAGATATTATTGTCCTGCAGGAAGCAGATTCACTGAAGAAGAAAAAGAGAGGTGAAATACACACTGCTGTTACTCCTACAGGTCTACATGAGCTCAAATTCACATTTTATTTGTCACATACTCGGTCATACACAGTATGATAAGCAGTGAAATGCTTACACAACCACTCGTGACCTCAAAATAATATTAACAATAATATTAATAACAATAAGAATCAAAATATAGGAAAAATAGAAGTTATGCAATAAAAAAATAAAATCAAATAAAAAATATTTTAAGACTTTCATAATAGAGTATGTGGCTGTCGAAAAAAGTGCAAAGTATAGAAATATAAAAGAGCTATCTGTACAAACAGAAACACTGAAGTGTATTTCTAACAAAGTGCCTGGTGCATAAGAGAGGAAATGAGAGTCTATCCTAAACATGGTTAGTAGTGATGGGTCGTTCTTGAATCTTTTATGTGACTCTAGAACGATGATTCCTCTCAGGGAGTGATTCGTTCATTCGCCCATTTGTGCAGGTGGAGGAGAAGATTAGTTCATTTTTTGAGTCGTTTATCGGGTTTGAGTCATTTATTTATTACTTGAAAGACAGAAGCCAATCATATGCATTTAGAGCCAGAAAATTATTTGATCTGTTTATCTCTCAAATTCTCAGCTTGTTGTTGTTTGTTCATCATGTGAAAGACAGAAGCCAATCATATGCAGTCAGAGCCTA
>CAIGQZ010035043.1:6380216-6396173 GCA_903798205.1 Danio tinwini
CATTGAGTTTTACAAATATTCCCCCAATCCTCATCTGAAATATTTAGATTTCCTTCCATTTTCCATTTATCTCTAACATATAGTGTATATAATAAATCAGCCTTAAGGGACCACCAATGAAAACTAAAAAGTCTTTGGGCTAATTTGGGTACATTTACGCACTTGGAGAATGCTGATTAATGTACAAAGACCCTTGTTGTGAAATAAATAAACAAATTTGGCGAAAAATAAATTGGCTTTCCTCATATTGAATATGTTTAGATGGACATCAGTAATGGAATTACTTGCCTTAATCTGAATAAGACAATAATGTGATTAAGGTGTTTACATGAGTTGCTTTTTGAATGTTTCTTTCATGATCCTATTTACATGTTATAGCACACAATTCGATTAACGTCATTTTGTCACCACACTATCCACATTTCCTCCAGAGTTTTTATGTAATTTCTGGTGTTTCATTTAGGATTTGTTAACTTTAACTGCAGTTTGGCACTTTCTCTTTCATTCAGGAACATTTCATGCATGCCCCCTGTGACAAACAAGATATTGGATGCAAGTATGAACTGCTGGAAGAGTGTTGTTTTAATGGAATTTGATATTGCACGCCATGTGGGGGAAAAAACCCTCTGCATTTTGTGGTGTGTGTCTGTGGTCCTTTACTGACTTGATAAGTGCAGAGAATAGTGTCAAACTGCCGTCTGTGTATGAACTATCCTGTTGCAAAATGCAGCGAAAATCCTAAACGATGGTAATAGTTTGATTGTGGTGCCTGTATTTACATGCCTGTACTGCACTTCAATATTGCAACTAATTTTGGTATACTCCATATCTCTTAATTCCATTTCTGTTTAGTTTGATTATGACCTTAATCTGATTAAATTAATCAAAAATCGCTGTTTACATGGTAGACTCTTAATCAGAATATTGTCTTAGTCATATTTAAGTCAGATTATTGGTGTCTGCATACTGATTGTGAACACTAGGCTTTTTGATGTTGTTTTTTGTCTTTCATTTGAGTATTGCTTCTGGCCTTTAACATCTAGCTAAGGGACCACCAACTAATCTTTGGACTAATTTGGGTACATTTACATTCTTGGGGAACATTGATTAATGTACACTGTCTCTTATTGTAAAATAAATAAACAAAATTTGCTGACAAATAAAATAAATTGACTTTCCTCACAATGTTTTTTGTTGGTTTCCAGGACTGTGAGGCTGGCCATGCAGGTTCCTGTCCTCATGACGACACAGGGTCAGAAAATCTCCACAGTGGCTATGAACTCTCCCACTGTCCGCTCGCCGATTCTCCCCGCGCCGAACTCCATCAGCGGCGGTAACAGTGCAGGTAAAGTGCTTCTTCAGGCCGTCCCGACGCTAGTGCCTGCTCAAGGCCAGAGCGGAGAGCGGATCACCCTACAGCTCATCACCCTTCCCACAATGCCCGGCAAACCCGGCACTCCCATCACCCTGAGCGCCCTCTCGTCTCTCACCGTGCCTACCAGCAACACCCAAGTCCTGAAGCTCGCCATCCCATCTAGCATCATCACCACTCCAGCCTCCACGGCTCCAGTGACTGTGGTGTCTTCACAGCCGGCAATGACCGTAGTGCCCAGCGTACAGCCAGCCATGTCTCTACATGACGTGACTATCATTAAAGTCGAACCTCCGGAAGTTTCCGTGGATCAGGAGAAAACACAGACGAACACCACACAGAGCTGAACGAACTTCACGCATCACTTGATGTAATGAAGAGCGTCTGTTTCTGATGTGAAACCAGCACTACAGCTCAAGCGCTTGTTTTCGCACACAACACTATAACCACCGCGTGTAGCCTGGATTAGACTTCTTTTTCATTTCTTTTATTTTATAATCTGGTTAATTTTGTGCTTCATTATAGCTGACCATCTGCGCTGTGATGCTGAAGAAATGAACTTCATTTGGTGCTAAAGACTGAAAGAGTCACACGGGCGAAGAGAAACAGCCGTGATGTGTTTCGGGAGCGTAAACGAATCTGTGCATAGACATACCTTTATGCGGTAGTTTATGATCAATACAACAAGCAGCCTTAGGTCAGCTTTTTTCTTCCCAAGTCATTACTGAAAGTAATCGATTGTTCTTTTATTTTGTGTAAATATACATTTTTTTGCTTTTGATATTTTATACCTGGAATTTTTGTTTTTTTTTTACAGTTGAAAGGAAACTGTTTTCTGAAGGACATTTAAATCTGTTTTGTTTTGTAATTTCAGACCTTTTAAAATAATTTACTTTGTGCATTTATCACTGTATGTGTTTACTGTATCATGCATCCACTGCTTTGTATTTTGCAGATCTTTAGTTTTGTTTTTCATGTGTACAAAAAAGGGAAAGAATGTCTGATTACAGTATATTGAATATTCAATATATGAAGCATATATTTTGTTGTATTCTTACCCTAAAAAATGTATCCAAGTAGATTTAAATATAGAGAATTATGCAAACGCGTGCTTCTGATGAGACTTTTTTTTTTTTTTCCGGTTTTGTGCAAGTAGTGCAAACCCAGTCCTGGGGTCCATTGTTCGTACATGGATTACTCAATTAGCTGGATTTGGTTATTGACGATTTGACACCATTCAGGATCGTTTGGTTCTTCAAAACTTATCTGAGAGTTATTGTCATAGCAACAGGTCTGGAAGCTCAAACCTGGGGTACGTTTCCCAAACAACGACGTAACTCTCACTACCAACGACTAAACTATCACAGTACGATGCATCATTTGGGAAAAGAATGATGTAGTGACGCAGATCCATCATTTGAACCACAGTAGTTATAATGTAAAACGCCTATAATGATGCTCTAAATGGGGTGGTAACTTCTTTACAGAAGAACCCCATAATTTCTTTGTGCAAATTATATTGTTTTACATGCATAAAAAAAAAATCCAATATTAGTTTTGGTAAAAACATGCACTCTTTTTCCATATTAATTGAAATATATGTAAACGGTTTATATAGAGCCGATGTTTCCTTTACAAATATTA
This sequence comes from Danio tinwini, assembly GCA_903798205.1. Taxonomy (NCBI): domain Eukaryota; kingdom Metazoa; phylum Chordata; class Actinopteri; order Cypriniformes; family Danionidae; genus Danio; species Danio tinwini. The sequence goes on from CAIGQZ010035043.1 coordinate 6,383,233, forward strand.
TTAAAAATATTCCATAGTCTATTCTAAAACATAATCACTTACAAAAGCTAACACGTATTCTAATATCATATATAAATCATATAAATAAATAAATAATGAGGCTATTTATTAGGAATGACATTTAATATTTATTAGGAAATAAAAATATATATATACTTTAATAATAATGTTAATGATGATGACGATTATTATTACTATTATTAAGTAGCATTTTTTTTTTTTTTATAAAAGTCTACTTTTACAATTTGACACATGTAAACACTGCAGAAATGTGCTAACCACAGGCCCATGTCATATACAGTACAGATACTTAATAAATAACCTACTATAAATTAAAAGCATTAACGCATGCTATGTTTTTTGTTCTCACAAGCTTTGGAGACGTCACATAAATTCCGCTTTTAAATATAAAGTCACCTATAGCTTTCGCCATGAGCCACGGCTGTGTTCAAAATGACATCTATGTTTTCAAAGTGCACTGCGAAGGGAGCACAATTGTTAATATGAAGATCGCTAAAACTGAACTGTAAAAATACTTTTACACCTAAGTAAATTACAGCTAAGAGTGATCACTCTAATGCTTTTTTTATAGTTCCAAGTTTAAATGTTAGAATGTTCTAAATGAATAGGGCTTAGGGGGGTATAACTGGCAATAGAACACAACCAGGAACTATGTTTCTAACTACAGTTCTATAGTTGTAATTGCAAGCATAGAAGTTTGCGACGCAGTTTGCGAATGTTCGTTGGAATGACGGATTTGGGAACTGCCAAATCAAGGAACTATGTTTGTAACGACACTGCTTGCGATCTTAGTTGGCTCACGATAGTTTTCAGAAATGCACCCCTGCTCAGGAGCAGGCTTATTTCAGACAAACAGGATTAGATCGGGTCTTTTCAAGCAAAGGTAATACTGAAAGTATGTAGTAGTTATATGTACTTGTACTGTGCCGTCTGCCAATCGTTGCATTGCTGATCAAGATTTCATGGATCGATAGATCAGTTCTTCAACACACACAGTGATCTCAGATCTAAAGAGCTAAACTCTTCAGGACACCGGCCCTCCAGGGTTTGGACACCCCTGCTCTAGAAAATCTGAAAAATATATGGGAATTTTTTAAATATAGCCAATAAAAATAATAAATCTGTTAGATGTTCTGCTGTACTTCAGTCTCTAGTGTAGGATTACTGGATAACTTTGAACAAAGCCTTGCTCTGTGTTTCTGCTAATTGGCTGTGAGGGATGCAGACCAGAATAGGATAAGTCTGAAGGATGAAGATAATTGCATGGAAGGTATCATGAATGTGTTCAAGAAAGAAATGTTAATGTAGCAACTTTTATTTTATTTTCGGCTTAGTCCCTTTATTAATCAGGGGACCTTTATGCCACAGCGGAATGAACCGCCAACTTATCCAGCATAAGTTTTATGCAGCGGATGCCCTTCCAGCTGCAACCCAGTACTGGGAAACACCCATACACACTCATTCACACCGGTAAATATTGTTTATTAAGTTCACATATAGCGCATGTCTTTGTACCGGAGCGTCCTAAGGAAACCCACGCCAACACGGGGGGAACATACAAACTCCACACAGAAATGCCAACTGACACAGCTGAGGCTTGAACCAGCGACCTTGCTGTGAGGCAACAGCGATACCCAAAATGTAGTAACATATTAATATTAAAGTTTTTATTCAGTTCAGTTGTTCAATCAAAATTAAAAACTTTAATTATTTATGAAATTTATATTTTACTTTTACTATTTAAAGCTACAGTGTCAAATGTGGCATACATAACATTTAAAAGACACGCGGAGGAACATTGTTTTGATCGTTGCCTGAGTTGTGCTTCGGCTCCGCGGATAAATCTGATGACTTGAGGGGCGCGAGGGCTATCTTACTTTAATTGGTTATTATAAGTGTGGCGTTTAACGGTGATTATCAATAATCAAAACTCTCCTTATTACGGAAAATAGACGGATGTCCGAAAATGTCTTATGAACAGGTAAGTTACTTACGTCGCTGTTGTTTTTCACTTAAGGAAAACGTTGAAAAGCTTGACAAAGCTGACATTCAGCAGACGAGGTAAAATTGTGGATGTCATTAATATACAAAGGCTATTAAAACACACCATAGCAGACTTTCAACGTTAACATTTTGTAGACTGCAAATTAAATGCTATGCGGCGAAGTAGATTTGTATTTTGGCTAACGTTACCATGACGGTCGTTTTCGATTTTTATTCCTAAACTTTTTTCAATGTTCAGTTTTTCGGCTTTTACCAGTATATGGTTGAAGCAAGTTGTCCTTTCATTCATATACGAATTAAACCTTAAATATAGACAAACGGGTGGTCCATTCTGGTGCGACGACAAAGCCGAAAGAAAATGAATGAATATCGACAAACGACGGACGTGTGGAGTTTCCCGCTAAATGCGCCCCGCCGTCATCAAAATCTCCTGATTTTGGAGTAATGGAAATTTATGGAGGTATGTCTTTTATTATATACTACTCGATATTTTAAGTAATTGTTTTATTAAAACAGGTTTGAATGGCAAGAAACTAAGCTTGTTTTCTATGCAATTTTTTAGCTAAAGCTGCGAAATGAGAGACTTCAGATTCGTTAGAGCGGGGGTGCCCAAAACTTTTCATATTAAGGGGCCGTGAGCCGAAGGTAAATACACCTAATATAACTATTTTACATTAAAGTTGCCATGGGTAATTTCCTCATTCATTTTATTTAAAATCAATAAAAAAAAACATTACTTTGAGTTGTACTACAGGGTTTCTGCAGGTTTCACCAAGTTAAACTTTTATAGACATTTTAAGACCATTATAAATGTAAATTAAAGATTTGTTTATATCCCTGTTAAAAAAGATTTTCACTTGCCCTATCAAAAAATGATTAAAATGAATACATTTATGGCTAGACGACTTATGTTCCCCCTTTTTATCGGCAGTGGGTTTTTGATTACTTGCATGCTCTTCAAATAGAAAAGATTCGGTTCGCAATAAAACAAAAGCCAGAACAGTTCCAGAAAGTCTGGAGCCCTTTTCTAAATGTTTTTAAGGAGACACCTATATCTTAATAGCCTTTCCCCCCTTTCTTCTTCTTTGTATAATTTATTTATTTATACTTTTGTTTGTTTTTTAGTATTCTTATTCTATGTTATCTTATGTTTGTATATCTTTGTGTGTTTGTGTCTTTATATATATATATATATATATATATATATATATATATATATATATGAGCAATTCCAGCGTTATGGATGTGACATTTGCAGCAAAAACTCAAAACATGAACAACTAACCAGAGAGTTATGGGATCAGAAAAAATATCAATATGTAAACATGTTTTGTACTTTAAACGAGGAAAATAAGCATGAATTATGGGTGTGACAAAAAAAGTCTGTGAGTTTACAGTATACAACATGCTTTGTAGAAATTCCTTGAATTAAACTGCACAACCCCCCCAAAAAATGTTAATTAAAAGGATATGTGTTGGCTCACTCCAGAACAACAATTATTGATTTTATTTTATTTAATATTTTTGCATTTATGAGGAAAAAGTGTTGTTATGGATGTGAAATTTCCATTTGTGTGACTTTGGTAAATCAAATATAATAGTTTGAAAACATTGACAGACACATTTTTGAGCATTTCTAAAGTACTGTAAAATACTTGCTTACACAAAAAGCAGAAACGGTTTCCGTAGTATGGCAAGGCTGACATTTGCATGAAATTGCTCATATATATATATATATATATATGTGTGTGTGTGTGTGTGTGTGTGTGTGTGTGTGTGTGTGTGTGTGTGTGTGTGTGTGGTATTTTACCTTTTATTTATATAATTATTTAGTGTATAATTATGTTTTCCTGATAATTTCTTGTTTGGTGAATTGCATCAGTGCGTATATATATTTATATGGATCAATATTATATATATTTTATTGTCTGACCTAAGATGAACCTAATAATATTACAAATAATTATAATAAAAATGAATATATTTATTAATACAATAATAATAATTTAGTTTGAATATTTTTTTATTAATCTTCAAATATATCCATTCACAAACCCTATAACCCTTACCAAGAAGATGGAATGTTGGTGATTGTATGGGTGATAATGGCCAGACTCGGTAGCTATACATGAATTAAAAATTGAGACCTGTTTAAAGAGATTTAAGATCTACAACACAACATTTCAGTAGATTTAGGAAGAAGGCCTAAAATTTAGCTTTTAAGATTTAAAACATTTTAAGACTTTTTAGGACACCCTGTACTAATGCAGTATATATTTTAAATGATAATTTATTGCAGTTAAAACATAATCACATTTATAACACAGGAGTTCAATGCTTAATACACTGGTCAAGTAGAATCTGCCTTTGCCTTGATTTGCTCACCAAAGTCTCTGCATTGTCCTCTATCCGTACGTATATTTTGAACTAAATTACAGCATTTGAATTGAAACATTTAATTTGTTGGCTTTTTTGTAGATTACCAATAAAACACATAAATAAAGTGTTACATTACATTTGAAATGACAGTCTCTAAGCCATCCCCATCATTCTCTCTCCTCAGACATGATGTTGGGCCAAATCAAAGGTTACCATGGGCCAACTTTGGGCCCTAGTTTGGTCATCTCTGCGCTAGACACTCTAAGAATTAGATTACATTATGATGTTACAAAAACATTATACTTGTTTATAACATTGAGCTGAGGGTGACACGGTGGCTCAGTGGTTAGCACTGTTGCCTCACAGCAAGAAGGTTGCTGGTTCGAGTCCCGGGGTCAGTTGGCATTTCTTTGTGGAGTTTGCATGTTCTCCCTGTGTTGGCATGGGTTTCCTCTGGGTGCTTCTTTTCCCCCACAGTCCAAAGACATGCGATATAGGTAGATTGAATAAACTAAATTGGTCGTAGTGGATGTGTGAATGAGTGTGTATGGATGTTTCCCAGTGATGGGTTGCAGCTGGAAGGGCATCCGCTGTGTAAAACATATGCTGGATAAGTTGGCAGTTCATTCCTCTACAGCGACCCCTGATGAATAAAGGGACTAAGCCGAAGGAAAATGAATGATCATTGAGCTGCATAATAGACTGCTTTGTAACATACAGATTAAATGAAACGTATTAAACTCAAAATGAGTCGAATGACACCCAGAAAACCTTCAGAGTTAAAATGTCTTACTGGGTCTTGACCACATCAGGGTGCCAATAGATAAAATAGGAACACAGTTCACAACATGTGTTCATGAAGTGTAAATAAACCTGTTTATTACCCATTATCCTTTATGTAATTTCAAACTGAACACCCTCAATACATTTTGACCTAGAAATGACTTAAGCTTGTTCTAATAACAAACTGATCTAACATTGCTCGTCAAAGAAAGAGACCACACAATTCATATATATATACACTGTGATGTTTTATATATTATTGGTCAGTGGCAAACATGAATGAATACAGTATTACTATAAGAAATAACTACAGTCAATATTAATATAAACATAATTCCTTTTTTCCAGTTTAATCAAGAATATGCATCTTCCTGAGATCATAATAAATTACAGTATACCGCATAACCTCTGTATAACAAAAACAATAAGAGCCTCATAATTCATCTCCATCAAGGAAAATAAGCAGCACGGAGGTGCAATAAAGGCGTAGTTTACTCAAAATTGACAATGTTGTCAGTATTTACTCACTCTCAGGTGGTTTTAAACATTTATTTATGAGTACTCTGTTAAACGTTCAAGAAGATATTTAGAAGAATGCTGAAAACCTGCAACCATTGGCTTCTGTAGTACACTGAAAAAAATTATTGATTGGTTTTACTCAATTTTTAAAGGTGAGTGGTTGCAAACAATTTATATGGGCTGAATTTAAACAAACAAATACAATTTAGCAATGTTCAACTTAATAAGTTTGTTTAAAATCAGCCCAAATAAATTGTTTGCAACCACTTACATTTAAAAAATTTAGTAAATCCAATAAATTTTTCTTTCAATGCAGAAAAAAAAATACTATAAAAATCAGTGGTTGCCAGCTTTCTTTAAAACAACTTCATTATCGTTCAACAGCAGAAAGAAACTCAAACAGATTTGAATAAAATAATGACAAAATTTTCAGTTTTGTGTGAACTACCACCTTCAGACCGACATCAGCAGGTCTAAATATATGGAGGACTAAACCTGCAATAACAATAAATAAATATGCAAATGAATAAATGAAAAAAATCCACAAATTCCTGCATAAAAAACAATAAATAATAAATATGCAAATAAATGAATATATTTAAAAACCCACAAATTCCTGCGTACATACATATATAAATAGCGTGGGCAGATTAATAAATAAATTACACGAATGTTGAGGGAATAAGAAAATGCTAAACTGAAAGTAGATTTTCTCCATTTTACATTATTATTTATGTATTTATTTATGCAGAAATTTTTAGATTTATATATACATTTATCTATTTATTTGCGTATTTATTTATTTATTGTTTTATTTATGCAGGAACTTGTGTAGATATTTATTATTCATTTATTTGCATATTTATCTATTTATTTATTTATTGTTTTTGTAGGTTTCGTCCTCCATACAAATAAGGTGTATGTGAATAAGTTACATTCTGCGCTATAATACAACTAATGCATTCTCACATTCAGACAAACACGCGCACACACACACACAAGCTCTAATAACGTCTGCATGAATGACTGACAGCTACATGAGCCTATGAGGCTGCTGACTGAAGCTGAGGTCACACACCAGAGACAGATGATCTGACGGATAATGAAATGAAGGAAGCCGGTCCGGACCGATCTGCTCTTCACTCGGTATCCTCAGCACAGCGTCCACCTTGAACGCTCCCTCCGAATACCAAATATAGTCCAGCGTGGAGCAGCTCTCTCCACTAGGCCGGATTTTCCAGCTCGTATAAGGTGGCTCTGTGGTCCCGTTGTCACTCAGACACTTATAAACGCTATCTAGCCCTAATGGAGAACTCCTAAAATGCCTATACACTTCCTCACTGGGCTCTGCATTAAAATCCCCACACACTATCAAAGGAATACCCTCTGTTTGGTCGTCCTGATGCATCTTTGGGATTGATTGGGAGGTTATTTCGTGAAGCTGCTGGAGGAGATTTGCTCCTTGCGCACTACGAAATGCTTCCCATCCGCTTCGTGCTTTTAGATGCGTTACGGCGACGCAGAACACTTGTCCTGTGAGCTTACAGCGAAGCGTAGCGACGACGGCTACCTGGTTGGTTTTGAGCATCATGGCGGAAAGTCTGAGATGCGCCGTGTGGAGCATCTGAAAGCGGCGACGGTTGAAGAACAGAGCGCAGCCGTCCGGGCCGTTGTTATTGTGGACGTCCAGGCAGGGGGAGCAGGGTTTGGGGCAGAAGCTGCTCTGGTAGCCCAGGCTGGAGAGCACAGGCTGGAACGTGTCGAAGTAATGATCCACCTCTTGCAGACACACCACGTCTGGCCTGTAGGTGAGGATCTCTTCTAGGATGAGATACTTGCGCTCGGACCAGTTCAACGCCTCCATTGGACAGCGCACAAAACCGTCTTTGCCTTCGCCAAGAGCTGAAGATAAACAAGAAAAAAATTGAGAACATCACTTTTGAGTGTTTTTAGTATTACTAATGCTGTGTCTTAATATTATATGTAAAATCATGATGTATACAACAGTCTCTAGTCTTGCTGCATCATTGACACCAATATTTTAACAATTTATAAAAAATGTATCACTTTCTGACCATCAGATATTAGGCATGGATATATATATATATATATATATATTGTGATCGCGATTTTCTAAAGTATTACAGTGCTTTATAAACGTTTATTATTGTTTTCTCATTCAGTTTGATAGACAATTGGATCTGGAAGCCACTTCGCGTGACGTCACACTTAAGTGGATTGGATGCGCATTTCAGAATGTCGTCGAAAGTAGTAGGTACTTCTCGCATAACTCGCTACTGTTTTTCCAATACTATGAATTCGGACATACTACTCGGCTCACATACTGTTTTTAACTTAATATATATAGTATAGAAGCATGCGATTTCAGATGCAGCCTGAGTATTTTTTTAACAGTCTGAATTACAGGTTGCCCATGGGGTCTAAAAGTTCCTGTGAAATTAAAATAAAATTTTAGATGTTAGCTTCAGTCTGTTTGTTTTAATGATATTTAATGATCATTTAATTCAGTTTTGTTTAGTGCTTTTCACAATAATTATTGTTCCAAACATTTATTTCTTTTTTTGCTTGTGATTAAGAAAGTTGGTTAACTTGAGCTATAAATTATGTATGTTTAAAGCAACAAGTTATATAAATATATATATATATATATATATATATATATATAAATGACAGAATTTAGCTTTACTACATGATTTCTTGACACTGTCAAAAAGTTATTTTTTATGTTTATTATTTTTTGTATTTCTTACATTACCTGCAATAAGTCTGGTGTCAGTAATATTCCGTAAGGAAATAAAATGAATATCTTTATTCAGTATTAAAAGTTTATAGAAGAGACTTTAAATTTGAGACAAAAATATCATTTGAAGTAAATAATTTCCATTTTCTTCTCCATCTTTTAAAATAAAGCAGCATAACACTGATATTAATTGATCAGCAAATGAGCAGATTAGAATGATGTCTGAAGGATCATATGACACTAAAGACTGGAGTAATGAGGCAGAAAATTAAGTTTTCCATTACAGAAATAACTTGTTTTAAAATATATTCAAACAAAAATAGCTATTTTTAAATTGTAGTGAAATAAATTTATAAATGAATTTGTTAAAAATTTACAAACCCCAAACTACTAAACAAAGACGTATTTGTTTTAAAACCTAAAATGTTTCAACTGTATTTTTAGAACATATCTTAATAATTTGCTTTAATTTCAGCACAGTGACGATATTAAATATATTATGTAACTTTCTACTTATTTTTCTCAAATACGTAGTATAAACCTAGTCTTCACACACAAAAAGCCTTTTATATTTAAGGAAGGGAGTGGAAAAAACCCCAGGATTATGTTACCTCCTATAAATCAACTATGAGTACATGACGCAAGCAGACAGACGGTGTACCTTGAGCTAGAATATTCCACTGCATGATGCGCAGGGGTGAATTCTGCAGTGAACAGGCTCTGGTCATGATGAAGTCCCGGTGCAGTCGAGGGGGCCGATTCCTCAAAATCTCCCCGCACTCACGCAGCAGCACGTCTGGATCGGCCTGCTCATACTCATAGTCATCAGCATCCACATGTGGGTCTGTCAATGCAGCGCTGCTCAGAGTCTGGGCCAGAGTGCTGAAGAGTCTACTGCTGCTGTTGCTGCCCATCTGACACACTGCACACACACACAAAAACATCACTTTATATAGATTCATAACCATTGAAGAATATTTAGAAAATACATCCATCCAAGCTCAAAAACACTTGAATGTTCTCATAACACATTGAGTAAACAGTCGTTTCTCTCAGTAACAATGTTTCCGTCTAAAAATGCAAATTAAATTTATGCGTTAAACTGGAATATCACTTAAAACATTTGCGAATGAAGCACTTTTTCAATCTAACGAGTCCAAGAGAACAAAATCGTCACTTTCTGATAAACTGGCACCAAATCTGAAAAGAAAATTGGAAGTTGCTGCATTAGGAAAGGACTTTTTGTATAAAATAACTTACTTGCGTATTAGAACACGTATTTTATCATAGTCTTATCCTTTTAGAATCCTCTCCACTTGTGTTTCTTGGAAGATTTGCATGTTTTACTGATGTTTTCCATCAAGGATAGTCGTCACTTCTTTCTTGTATATAACATTTAAAAATGTTCTGACCTTATCGTTCACTCAAACATACCAGTCACTTTCCGCCTTTTTTGTCACATGACTCTTTTTTTTGATGCGCATGCTAGAATTTATTTGTTAAATGTGTTTCCATCGTAGTTTCCTTATCAGAAATTATTCCTACTAGTTGTGTGCATAATTTTTTATGTGCATTTTCAAAGTTTATGCGCATCTTGAAACGCGGCTAGTGTGTGAAATGGTTGTTTCAAAGATTAGACCAGGGGTCACCGATCTCAGTCCACCTCGGTGCAGGTGTTTGATTAAGGTTGGAGCTAAAGTCTGCAGGACACCGGCCCTCCAGTAACAAGTTTGGTGACCACTGGATTAGACTCTCTAAGCTCCTCCTTTTTAAATGTATACTCTGCTCTGATTAGTTAGATAACTCTGCCTGTTGTGAGGGGTCTACCAATTACGTGAGGTGTCGTTTACACTAGTGCATTTTCATTTTAAATTGGATACATTTTATTATGTTTATATCTGGCTTCTAGACTACTCCAGCATCTTCGAACTTCGTAAACTGAACATTTTAAAAATGGCACAGTTTTAGTTTGGAAATGCTGGTGTTTGTTTTCAATATAGATGGACTGAAACGCGAAGTTTTGAAAATGGAGGTGAGGCTATCCACAATTTCTTTGACTGCTGTACTGGACTATTTAGTTCGTTCCCTGTTTTACTATTTTACATTACTGTGAGGGGTAGGTTTAGGCGTATAGGTTTACAGTAGTAAACATTTGAAGTGGATCAAAAAGTTTAGGAAAATTGTCTAAACCTTTTGAACAACACCCATTCTTGTCTTAGGACAATGGACTTTTTTGCTCCACTTTAAATGTTGACTACTATAAATGTTAATAAAACAGAATTTAATGGGTAATTTAATAAATAAAAATTCTCATTAACTTCCGATTGCAGCTTTATCTCTTCCAGCAACAGCTGCCCTTTTTAGGATGTAGTGTAGACTAGGAGCGTTTTTATTAAGAAACAGTTTTGAAATGAAAACTAAATAAACCAAACAGCCTATAACAATCTGAATTTAATACCTGGAGACCTCCTTCAGCACTTACTAAAATAACGATATGAATAGTGACTATAATGTCATTTTTCCCATATACCATATAATCTCATCCTTTGGAAGTGCAGCAAAGTGAATTTGCTTTTGCAGCACAGAAAACAGCAACAACAAAATGTTAACAACACAAACCAAATTCATTCAGACCGCAGACACAACAGCCGTTTGAGTCTCAAAGTAGATACTGTTTGAGGGGCGAAGCATACAAACTTAAGAGTTCAGAATCATAGAGACAATCGTTTTATTTATCTGCAATTTAATCTTTTCCACTTGCTGACCTTTTACATCAACTATATGATACACACTACATCAGGGGTGTCAAACTCACAGCCCTGTGCAGTTTAGTTCCAACCCTGCACCAACACACTTAAGCTGAAGTTACACTAGAGTTTGAGCTTGCGAAATTCTGTCGTACGGCGCTGCGAAAAGGGGCGGGATTAAACAAGATGATTAGACATTTAAAAAAGCGAGCGATTGCTCCATGTTTTAAATTTCTGTTCAGAGAGGTCATGTTTTGATCTTGGATTGGTCTCATGCAGTCAAGTGATGCGATTTCGCAGGTCAGAGTTTACCAAGCTTGAAGTTTGCACCGCAGCAACCTGCGAAACTCCGGCACATGACCTTGCGTTTCCGGTCTGACGCATTCGCGTGCGTATGAATGGAAGTCTATGGGGAGAAAAGCCCAGTGTGACCGCGACTTTATCTGTAGATTTCATTCAAGCCTGAAGAACTCAATTAGTTTGACCATGTGTGTTTAATTAGGGTTGGAACTAAACTGTGCAGAGCTGCATTCCTCAAGGAACTGAGTTTGGCACCCTTGCTCCTAAGGTAAAATCTGAAAATGCATTTAAGGCACTTTAACATTATCTATTTTAGAACATTATAGAATAATATAGTATGTTTTAATGCAGAAAGTACTTTCATTCACTTGTACACATATGAAAGACAACACGCAGAACATCATTCAAAACAAACAGCAGCCATGAAGATATAAAAATCAGAAGTGCAGTACTTGGTGTATGACAATATAAACAGTAGCGTGACAGCACATGGAAGCTATTTAAAGTGCAGACGCAAGCACATGTTGCTTATCATGGGTATTACATTACTGGGTCTATAATGCAAAATTTTATTATTTAAAACTTCAGTGTATTATTGACATGCTGAAAAAGCACTACTCTGAATGCATTGAAAAGTTGAGAAGATTGTGTGGTTGACAGAGCGACGTCTCAGCATGTGTCTGGACTTGTTTAAAGGTGAAGTCAGACATGAATCACATGTTAACATTCTTGCATAAGTATGCACATGTTTGCTGGCTTACATACTAACTTAGACAATATTTCATTAAACTTATTAGCTAGTTAGACTTTTGGATGTTAGCATGTAAACTAATCATCATATTAATAGACAGTGGCTTAACTGCAGCCGTGGAAACAGCTGACTCCACTGTCTGCCATGACAACTAAGCCTCGCTCACAAACGCAATATCGAGAACAAACAGTGCTGTAGGGAACACTGATCTCCCTGCAGACAAGAAACAGCCACCTTTATTAGTTTCCTAAGCAGCCCACAAGAATTTAGCCTAGTGAACAATAATAAAAAGATTTTAGAAAGGCATGAGGATGGTATGTTTATTTTCTATGTTCGGTAAACATCCAAAATCAGTAGGCCTTAACAAAAAGAAAATGCTTAGCAACATACCAAAAGAACACTTTAATAACAGCATATGTGTATGCAGCACAAATATTTGTCATCAAATAACAATAACCATTGTTACACTAGATAGTAGCACTAACCACAACAAAAGTTTCTTTCTTTTAAGACATTAACACTTGTAATCTGCCAGGATGTGTCTTCCACAAACATTAAATAATTCTATTATATACTATATTATAATATACATATAATTATAATATAAATATAATGTTATATATATAATGTTATATATATATATATATATATATATATATATATATATATATATATA
>CAIGQZ010035043.1:6396573-6410376 GCA_903798205.1 Danio tinwini
GCAACTAAGCCTCGCTCATAAACAGAACACACAGTGCTGTAGGGAACACTGATCTCCCTGCAGACAAGAAACAGCCACCTTTTAATAGTTTCCTAAGCAGCCCACAAGAATTTAGCCTAGTGAACAATAACAAAAAGGTTAAAAAAAGACATGAGGATGAGATACTTATTTTCAAAGTTAAGTAAACAATCACAACTAGTAGGCAAGGAGGAAATGCTGAGCAACATACCAAAGGAACTTTAATAATAGCATACGTGTATGCAGCACAAATATTTGTCATCAAATAACACTAAACATTGATACACTAGAAGTCTATACCCTATAATAGCACTAACCACAACAAAAAGTTGCTTTCTTTTAAGACATTAACACTTTTAATCAGCGATTAAAATCACTATAAAACATGTATAATGTTGAAAAAAGTCAATTCACATTTGAAATGATGATTGAAATTTTTACAATATTGCTGTTTTGCTGTATTTTTGATCATATAAATACAGCATATGTCTTTCACAAACATTAAATAATTCTATATGCTAATTATAATAGATCTCAGTCTATAAACCATTATTACTACTAATACTACTACTAATAATTTTCTTACCCTGAAACACTACACTCAAAAATAAGAGTACAAAATCTGTCACTGGGGCTTTAACAGGTCCTTCAAGGTACATATTTATAACTAAAAAGTACAAATGTGTACCTCATAGTACCTTAAAGGTATCAAACTGAACCTTAAGGTACAAAGGTGTACCCTAAATTTACTAATGTCCACCCTTATGGTACAAAATGTGCCTATTAGAAAGGTACAACCCCAGTGAAAGATTTTGTACCTTTATTTCTGAGTGTGTACAAAAATTACAATAAAAATAATAAACAACGACATATATCAAGTCAAAAAACTCAATCAACAACATGTTCACATTAATTAATAGTATTAATTTAAATATTCAGCTCAATTCAAGTTTACTTGTAAAACACTTTTCACAATAATTCGAAGTAGTTAAAAAGCAGCTTAACAAAATATTCTAACCAGACACACACACAGCTTTAATTCATCCAGCTTACATTTACCATCTGAATTTATCCTGCTCCGTCTGCCTCCTCAGATAAACCACTTCTACATCTCACCCATGATACAGTTTATAGACTCTCACATTAAAAAGCAGAATCTTGCTGTTATTTATACATGACAAGTAAATATTTTCCAGTTATTTATGTAATAGTCAAGTGATGAATACTCAGGGCTGGTCATGGGTAATGCTGCTCATTGCTTAGTAATTGTTCAGTCAATGATTATACAGTTTAAGCCAATCGTAATTGTAGATTTTTTAAATCGCATGCAATTATGACTTAGAAACATTTATTTTAAAATACCTCTATGTCCTTTTTTTACAGTCCCAGATGCTGTTGAACTTCTCTTTAGATTAATCCAATGGCGATCCAACGTGTTAGTGTACAAAATGAGTTGACGGACACAGCAGAACACTAGCATCCATCCATTAAACTCTTTGGCTTTTGTATATGGGAATATTCTGGGGGTTGCGGATGTGACTGAGTGTGTATCAGAGTGTGTGTTTCTACACAAAAGGCTTCCTGAATGAGCCAGTGTGTCTGTGGTTCCCTTGCCATTCATTCTGAACAATGACTCATTTGAAAATCACGAGAGGAGCCTGATGCGTGCCTGTGCATATATGTGCACACGTGGCTGACAGGAACAGTTCGCTTTTAATTTAATTTATAGACTGAGGTAGACAGTGTGGTTTATTAAGCTATAATTTAATAAAGTCACATTTTTTCCACTAATATTATATAATGAGGTTACATTTGGTGACTTTGAAAAAGAAACCAAAAAGAAAGGTATGGAGTGAGATTTTTAAAGAAACGAAAGCTTTATTTCAGCAAAACTGGTTAATAAAAGGGGTTATTTTTTAGAAAGCATTTTATTTTAAATGCTCATAGTTATTCATTGTAGGCCTGGACGATTATTCGCTATTAAACTGAAATTTTCAAATCACAAAAGCTGTTTTTATTTTTATGCGCTTTCAAATATGGTAACAAGCATATCGTTTTTGAAAGTTCTGACAGTTTGTAAGCACATTATCTTGAACAATGTGAAAAATGTAACAATCTAAATGTAAAGGTTTTAAAGGTTCTATCTTTATAATATATACGATTTTATATAAAATTATTTTAATTGAATGTAAAATACTGTAGTTATTTTCTTAATTTTTCATCACAACTGAGAAACTTATTGAAAGAAATGGCAACAATGTTTAAGAGTTTTTTTGATTATACTTGTTGGTTCTTTGGTGCTGTTAAAACCACATCAAACCTGTAGCTCTTTTATGAATTGGTAAAACACATTTTAAAATCACAATTTTGATCAGATAAATCTCCAAATCGTGCATCAGTCATTGATCAGCAAATCAGCATATTTTTTTTTAAATATGTGTGGCATTTAAGTCTGAAGTAATAATATAAATTCAGTTTTGCTTCACATGAATAAATTCCACTTTAAAACAAATAAAAAAAGTTTACTATAATTTTTACTGTATTTTTGAGCAGATAAATACAGCATTTAAAAGTCAAATATAATCATAAAACAAATAAATTTCTATTTTTACTTCATATTTAAAAAAATATAACCAACGACATACATCAAGTCAAAAAACTCAATCAACAACATATTCATATTAATCAATAGTATTCAGTAAAATATTTAGCTTAATTCTGTATTTTTAAGCAGATAAATACAGCATTTGAAGTCAAATATAATCATAGAAGTAAATAAATTTCTAGTTTTACTTTATATTTAAAAAATATATAAACAACGACATATAATCATAAAAACAAATAAATTTCTATTTTTACTAATCCCAAACCATTTGTTAATATAATACACACTAGGTATCATAAACTAAAAAGAAAACGACTTTTTAAAAGTAAGATTTTAAAAAATAAGATTATTTTTAAGAAATGAAAGCTTTATTTTAGCAAAAATGGCTAATAAAATTGGCTATTCTGACTCTTATTTTTTAGAAATCTTTTTATTTTAAATAAATGCTCTATTTGATTTATAAGCAAATCAGCATATTGCTATCTGAATAATTGTGTGGCATTTAAGTCTGAAGTAATAATTCAGTTTATCATTAAATAAATTATACTTTAAAACAAATCTGAAACTCAAATATAATCATAAAAATAAATAAATTTATATTTTTACTAATCCCAAACTATTTACTATAATAGATTAAATAAAAAATAAATTAAAACATTTCATTAAAAATATTTTATACAATTACTTCAAATCAATAATGTAACAATGATCAGTTTATTTATATTTCTTAATGAACATTAACACATTCATAAACGCTGTAGAAATTTTTTTTTATTGATTGCCAAGTCTTAACAATTTTTAACCCATAACCCAAAGCAAACAAAAATAAATAAAATAAATATAGATGTATTCTATACCATACCAACAAGAGCTTATAAAGCCTCGTTATGCAACTGGTGCTCTATTTGCACATCGTTCTGACATTTACCACTTCATTTGACACATTATGTAAGAACATGAAGCGAAGCATAATGTGTTCTGCAGGGTGTGCAAACCTGGGGATGCGTAAAATTCTTGCGTGTGATAATTGGTGACATGTACTCTCTTAACAGCTATTTTTTGTTTAGCATACACGCTGTCAGCCATATTATGGAAGACAATTCACACCAACTATAACCTAAAAACTATGCATAAATGATTTAACGACAAGCTGCACCTTGGCTCAGGGCTATATTCAACACAAAGATTGAGTGAGACACATCCACAACTCCATAATAACATATTTTAATCATACAATGGCTCTCATATATATCGTTGAAGTCAGAATTATTAGCCCTCCTGTATATATTTTTTTTACCTATTTCTGTTAATTTGAGAAAAGATTTTTTTAAAACACATGTCTAAACATATTAGTTTTAATAACTCATTTCTAATAACTGATCTCTTTTTATCTTTGCCATGATGACACCTATTGAGTACACATATTGAGTACTTTGCCATGATTGAGTACATATTATTCTACTGGTAGTCTGTGAATTGATACATAAATTCAGCAGTAATGGGGCAAAGACTAGAGGGGCAGTAAGTAGAAATTGTAGAATCTGCAGATGCAGAACCACCGTGGGTCAGTCATCCTTTTCAGTCAAAGGTTTTACATCTATGGAATGCAATGCCTGTTGATTTAATGTTACACACAGAACACAGAACTCCCAGTATAGCAATTAAGTATTATTCATTCAGGTTAGTCAGGTTTACATTTCACTTTAGTATGCGGATTGACTTACATTTTATGTTTGTGGCTCTGTATATACTGTACTTGTTTGTTGTATTGTTTTTGTTTGTAGATTTTTTTTATGTAAAGACTAACCAGGGACAAGCGTTGCAAATTAGCTTCATGCTATGCCCTATACACTGCATCAGTTGTTTTTGTATAACAATGTCAATTCAAGTGAATTGTCCCTGTTAAATAAACAAACAAATAAATAAATAATATTCATCTAAAAATATTTTTCAAGCTAGTAGTATTCAGCTTAAAGTGCAATTTAAAGGCTTAACTAGGTTAACTAGGCAAGTTATGGTAATTAGGCAAGTCATTGTATAATGATGGTTTGTTCTGTAGACAATCAAATAAATATTGCTTAAAGGGTCACAAAACACCCAAACACATTTTTTAAGCTGTTGACAGTCATATATGTGTCCCACGCTGCTAAAAACACTATTAGGACACAAATATTTCACTAAAATATGAAAATTGGTTGTTTTTGCGTTATTTCGAGCAAATTCCTTCTTCCGGTTTGAAAATAAATTTTGAAGCTGCATCACCGCGATTAGATCCTTGTGTAAACTCCAGCATGTAGACTGGAAGTCTGTACCGGCGGGTACAACATGATGTCTTGCTTTCAGCATTAATTTAAGAGAAAGAATTGGTTCGAACCAATCAGCGCGCTCTGTTGTGAGTGAGGACTGCATAATGCAACTTCATTAATATGCATGATAGCTTCAAAGTTTTTACTTGTTACAATGTTCAGAGGGCAGAGAGACGCCACGTTGTGTTGCCAACCGTAAATAAAACAAGTGGAAGAAGAATTATTTTTGACACATGGGTCGTCAGTGTTGCGTTAATAAATGTGCCGCAGTGAAGGTTTTGTTTTCAATTCCCGCACCTGGACTCGGTGTGGATTACAGTGGTCTGCTAACACGCGACAAAAATATGTTTGTAAGGAACATTTTTTTACCTGAGAGCTTTCGCATCTGGAAATGGTGATTTGACACTTGTTGTCTTTTAAAAAAGACGCATTTCCAGTTGGTGTTGATTTGTCCTGTCTACGAATTTGGTAAATGTGGGATCAGTGAGCATTGTTTACATTTATTCAGAGGCAAAGTTAGTATCGTAAGCAGTACTCTTTTAGTTTTTAAAGACATACCTTAGTCAAAATCATATAGTTACTAAGTTTAGAGTATGTTATTATCACTACAATATTATGGGCTGAAAGATTTGCTGTTAATGCTGCTCTCAGAATGGAAACAAGTTAACACCTTAATCAAACTATTACCGTCGTGTAGGATTTTCACTTTCATGCATACCCTTCCCTCTTTCGCCACTCAACACTCCCACCTAAACAAAGCTGGACTCACCCACGTTCCTGACTTTCCTGACCCCACTTTCAAACTAGAGGTGTGAAAACACCCTGCTGAGACGGGCTTTTATTCTAGTCAAAATAAAACAAATAAGACTTACTACAGAAGAAAAAATACTATAGGAAATACTGTGGAAAAAATCCTTTCTCTGTCACCTCAGAAATATTAGAAAAAGACTAAATATTGCTGAGGAGAGCGAATAATTTTGCCATCAACTGTATATATTAGGGCTGCATCTATATCGCTATGTGCGCATCTGCAAGTCACATCGCTGGATCTACAATGTCGAATCAAGTTTATAGTTGACCAAAAACCAGTTGATTGTGTTTGTGTTTTTAAGGCGAGTGAGTGTGTAAGCATTTAAAGCATTTATAAACAAGAAATTATAATGTTTTTAGCTTTAAGAAAGATTAATTGCATTTAAATGTGTATATACACACAATGAAAACGTCACTGTTATTTTACATTTGATAACTCAATTTGTGCACCTGAATACTGCTAAACTCCCAGTGTTTTTCATTTATATCTTTGCTACAATACTTTTGATTGGTTCATTGTATTTAATGCAGATGTGCTCTACAAAATCATCATAATCAATGTAAAATTATGTAAATTCTTTTTGAATAGAGCTATACCTTTCATCTAGTAAAATTATATAGAATATCGCAATAAATATTGCATAAAAATAAAATATTGCAATGTCAGTTTTTTCCAATATTGTGCAGCCTTACTATATATGCAGACATCTAAAAAAGAATCATTATAAATCCTAATTTCTCATTATTAATATTACAACATTTACTGGAAGCTGCTTTTTTATTTTAGCTTATTCAATCCAACTTACATAACATCCCAGTTCTCAGACCTCGTCCTGATCCAGGTCAAGTCCCTTACACAAGAGCTGTCCTGCAGGGGGCTTTGTGCGCACAGATCTGGATTCACTTACACTGCACTGAGTTTTATCTCTTTGTAACTTTCGGATTAAAATACCACATGCTTGTCAACTTCTATCTTTTCATTATCAGAGAACAGACGCGTACATTCACATTGTATCCTTACTGTTTAATGCTGTGAGTCAACTGCACAAATGTCGCAAAAGACGAGCTTGTTAAATATAAAATGAGTCGAGAGACCATATCAGAATCTGATAGCGTAGAAAAACAGTTCAATTCGAGAAGTGAACCATTAGGGGGCTGTTACTGTTTGCTGACCTTTAGCTTGGACTATCATGTTACTGGGAAGGTACACTAGAATAGATTCAAGTACAGAACACTGACACAACAAACAATATTAAGAAACTAAATATAATAATGTTATAATGAACATACTTTCTACAAATGTACATTTAAAAGAGTAAGATCTTAAGAAAATGGAAAGCTTCTTTTTCAAGTTGCTATTGATTAAAAAAAATAAAGTAATGAAACATTGCTTAAATATAAGTATCTGATGATAAATTTTAACTTAAAAATTGCAACCGAAAACTAGACATTGCATTTTTCAGTTGACTTAGTATTAAAATGATTATTAAAATAAGTGAGTTACAAAAAGCACAAAATTATTCAAGCTAATAAACTGGAAAATTAAAATACTTTTATTTAAATAATAAATGCATGCATTTAGTCATTAATATCTTGATTTTCTTTTCAGTTTAGTCCTTTTATTAATCTGGGCTCGCCACAGTGGAATGGGAGAGAGAGTTAGTTTTATTTTTTTGCCATTTCAGCTTCTATGGCTATGTCATGGCAAAAAAAAAAACAAAAAAAAAAAAACAGATCAAGATTACCACATTTTATAAATACCACTTTTCTATAATTATAAAAATATTCTAAAAATTAAGTCATCAACAGCAATAAATAATATACAAGGTAAAATACATAAATGCATAATAATAATAATGATAATATATAAGATAATAATCTAAAACAGTTTTTTAAGGTTTCATTTTGATAAAAATTGTATCATTTTAGAAGGATTCACATTTTACAAATATTTTAATTAAATTCTCTCCAGATAAAAATTGTGGTCTGATAACATTAAAAATAGGGCATTCCACAGGAATATGTTTTACAGTTTGGTTTCTGTTGCAATATAAACATTTTGAGGGTTCTTCTCCTTTGAGTAAATGTTCATGCGTGAGTCTCATGTGTCCAATGCGGCATCTTCTAACCATATCATGTCTTGACTTGACTTCCTATTTCTCACATTGGAATGAACCGCCTGCATTTATTGTATTAAAGAATTTTATTAATAAAAAATAAAAACTTGTTATCATTTTTAATTCTTAGAAAAGCATGAATGACACTAAATAACATTGCTCATCTTCAATGACGAGAATAGAAATACATAAATGAACTAATCATAAAACAATTTATAAAATCATAAAACATTTAATAAAGCCACTTTTTTACTACATTTTTTTTTAAATGGTTATGTTTGATGCAGTAAGGTTGCACGGTTTACCGGTACTATGGTAGTATCGTCATACTATGGCTTCAAAATACTGGCGGTGCCACTGTAGTTTGTACAATAGATAATGTTGCATGTGGAAAGTCACTAAAATGCTCACACATTTGTGCAACAATAGACCATTTTGTAATAGTCTATGGACCCCTCTAAGGTTGTAAAACTGTGTAGAATTTGCACCTTTTATGGTAGCCTATTACACGTTTTCTGATGCTTAAGTTTGAATCTGAATCAGTTCATTTATGTTCCTGTCAAAATAGTTTAGTAGCTACAACAATTGCGACAATCTTTTAAAAAGAACGACTCACAAACGTGAAATTTTGAATTACTTTAGATTATTACCTGATAAGACTGAAAAAAAGAAATGAAAAACCCAAAATAGCAACAAATTTGACCACTTCATAAAACCTAATTTTGCTGGAAAACGCTCTTTTTTTGTAACTAATTTTGTTTGGTATAATTTATATCTTTATGTTAATGTATTTTTGTTGATCAGTTATCTAGAAAAAAACTAAAAGAACATGCATTTTAGGTGAAGTGATGT
The DNA here is from genome assembly GCA_903798205.1 of Danio tinwini. NCBI lineage: Eukaryota > Metazoa > Chordata > Actinopteri > Cypriniformes > Danionidae > Danio > Danio tinwini. The sequence goes on from CAIGQZ010035043.1 coordinate 6,405,282, forward strand.
GCAAATAATACTTTTCAATAATAAAGGAATTATGAATTAAATTCAAGAAGGCCTATTATAACATATAGTATTTCTAACAATTTTCTTTATTTCATAGATTTAAGGTATGAATTACAGTATAGCAATACTGGTATCATGATATTTCAGCTGGTATAGTATCGTAACATGAATTAATAGTATCGCAACAACCATATGATGCACTAGGTATCATAAAGTACATATTAACGCTTGGAGTAAAAATTTTAAATAAAGCAATTTTTAGCAATTATTGTTATTAAGCAATTCATATTTTTTGTTAGAAAGTAAGGTTGCACAATATATCGTTTCAGAATCGTTACTGCAAAGTCATTATTCGCAATAGTCACATCGTGAGTATTTGCAATGTTGAGTCTCGATTATAATTTTTCATTTCGCAAGTGTTTTTTGAGGCCTGTGACTGTGAGTGTTTTAAAAGCATTCATGCATAAGAAATTATACCATTTGTATCATTGACAAATTAACAATGATTATTTTATTGATATAAAAATTATAAAATGAAGACTATGCAGTATTATTTTACATTTGATTATTCAATTACTGTATACTTAAATACAGTTCGACTCTTCGGAAAACAAAAAAACGCTTTAGTAAATAAAATTAATAAATTTTTAAAATTTTGTATCTTTAATGAGTTTATCTATGCTTGTAGATTGTTTATTTTTACACTCCCCTACAGAATCATGCAAATCAATCTAAAATTATAAATTCTTTTCAAATAGTTATTCAACTCATCTAAGTGAATTTGTATCATAATCGCGATATAAATCGCAGAAATAAAAAATATAGCAATGTTAGATTTTTTTATTATCGAGCAGCCCTATTAGAAAGGATTGCATCTTAAATAAAAACTTTTATTTCTACAAAATGTTAAAGACAGTAATTGTTCTCATCATCAATGATAAGAAAAACTGCATATTTTTGAAAAACATCATGTGACTTAAGTCTGAAGTAATAATAATAAATTCAGTTTAGCATTATATAAATAAATTCCACTTTAAAAAAATCTAAAAATAACAAGGTTATGTTAATCTGTACTTTTTTTTACTGTATTTTGAGCAGATACATGCAGCATTTGCAAGCATTTGAAACTTCAATATATTTTTTTCCAATTCCAAACCCAGGTATTAAAATAAACCAAATCATAGTTATATACTAATCGTAACAAATAATGTATTTTACCTATCCCAAAGCATATACTAATATATACAAAATCGTAATTATATACCAACTCAAAACATATTTTACACAAATATGAAACATCAACTTTAAAATAAATCTAAGAATATAAAGTGACTGCAATTTTTACTGTATTTTCTAATATGTCTGAATAAAAATCATAAAACACCTTTTATAAGCAAACAAATCAATTACTAGGACCTTGTTATGAGAACCTAGTAATTTTTCACACATGACAGGATGCATAAGACCAGTCATCATCACTCCCACTATACATGAGTCACCCATTACAGCATGACTGACACGATACCTGATATGATCACTCAGATTGTCCTAAATCCTCTCACAAATAAACTGATTTAAAAGTAGTCTTTAAGGTAAAGTTGGCTTTATATTCGCACATTCAGACTTTCTCCCTAATAATTTAATTTCAGGAAAGTATTCTTTGCAAATTATATTAAATAGGGAAATCTTATTAGCAGCCAATAACTATCAAAGTCTACAGTCAATTAAATTAATGTTGTTTTAAAATATCATAATTACATGCTATTTCACACTGAATATACAAAGTACAATATAGGCACCTTGTTACAAGTTGTCACTGTTCAAAAATGAACTAATGTGCGAATATAAAACCAACTTTACCTTAATAAGCTAGTCTTTAACCCGTGAACTGCTTGTCTAGACGGATTTTTGGCGTTTAATGCGCATTCCGAGTCCCCTACTGTCTTCAAAGGGAACTCATTATAGTTGTGAAACACAGCCATTGACTGACTAAACCAGAGGAATGTGTAAAGAAATCTAAATTACCTTGTAAACGACTGAGAAGCAGAGGCGATGAGGGTGACCGGTTTCGTGAACTCTGAAGGCTGTTTTTCTTCGGTTGAGCGGATTTTTTTGGATGTGTCCCCAATGATGACAGACAGACTGCGGCCAGGTCTCGGTGAAACAGTGATGAACAGCGCCGGGCGGGATACATTATTATTATTCTCCAGTCGTTCGTCCTTTAAAATAATGAACTTAATCCAATCGCTTTACGATGAAAAAGTTGTCAACCTATATAACACTCTCCATTTTAACGCTAGTTAAACAAGTTTCGTTGTCTTTTCGCTGTATGGAAAAAATGCCGGTAGAAGTATCATCATATTCCAGGCTGACACGTGAACTGTATTTTGATAGGGGAGTTCTGAGATTTAAATTTTGTATGTTCATATAATAACACAATCATTTAAGTTTTGCTTGTATTATTGAAATTGTAATCGTGTTGTTTCTATCCCTAAATTATAATCAAATCAAAACGTGTAGTATAAACTACAAAACAGCTAATTTTGCAACGCGATGTTCACCCACGGAACATTAAATGGTTTGGCTCTACTGTCAAAGAACACTCCGTGCTTTCTCTGAAGTGGAAAGCGGAGAATGGGAGGAGCTTGAAGTTGCCTCCACCAATCAGAGTGGAAAATGCTAAGACGTACGCAAATTAGAGTATTTCGTCATCGTTGACGTACATCATACGCTTTTTAAAGCTCACATTTCCATATTTGTTGACAGAAATACTTGGAAAGAAGAAATACTTATATTTTCGATACAGCAATGACTGAACTTTGCTTTAGTTCTGTTTATATGTGTTTATATAATATCCGTGCGTGTATAAGATTATGTTTGCAGTGGGAGAGATTTATCCATGACTCAAACAACCCAAACGCGCAATATCTTTACATAATATTTACATTAGTGAACTCAGGCTCAATAACTGCACTGTTTATGACAACAAATCTTTCAGATTCCTATCTTTATTATGATCATCTGAAGGGGAAAATAAATGTAAAATGAAGTATATAAATTCTTATATAAAGACGTTATACTGTAAAAGGTTAATTTTATAAATGGGTCAAATACAATATAGAGAAAAATAATTAAACTACATTATTACTTGTTTTCCTACTCATTGTAGTATTGTATTCATTTATTTATACATTCATTTATTTTAATATTTTAAATAAAATTTGTTTTAATAAAATGTTTATTCATTTTATTACTGATTAATCCCAATGATAATACGTTTATTTAAACTTATTTGATCATAGTTTTGTTTTTATAATTATTTGAAACCTTTCACATTTTTAACACAAACATTTATTTATTTAAATATTATTTATTATTTCTGTATTAATTTAGAATAATTATATGAATCATATTGATACTTTTATTGATGAATCATACTTGATTGATTTAACGTTATATACTTTAATATGTTTATCTGTTTGTCTTAATTATTATTCATTTATTTTCCTTCGGCTTAGTCACTTTATTCATCAGGGGTCGCCACAGCGGAATGAACCGCCAACCTATCCAGCATATGCTTTACACAGCGGATGCCCTTCCAGCTGCAACCCAGTACTGGAAACATCCATACACTCTCATTTACACACACACACATACCAATTTAGTTCATCCAATTCACTTATAGCGCCTGTCTTTGGACTTGTGGGGGAAACCGGAGCATGTGGCGGAAACCCACGCCAACACAGGGACGACATGCAAACTTCACACAGAAATGCCAACTGACCCAGCTGGGACTTGAACCAGCGACGTTCTTGTTGTTATGCAACAGTGCTAACCACTGAGCCAACGTGTCGCTCCATTATTATTACTATTATTATTGTTATTTTTCTGTTTTAAATACTTACTCATGTATTTTCTCAATCATTTCCACAGACCCCCCATACTCAATTGATGAAACACCAGCATGCTGTTTGGTCAAATGTTCCTTCAGATTTCTAGAATTTTAGACAGATCTTCGCTGACCACATGTGCCAACAAGACAAGGTCAAAGTAAACCTTTGAACCAGAGTGAAATACAAGGTTAGCTGTAAATAGCAAATAAACATTAGAATTAGAAAAAACAATCATTAACATTAACGGACCTGTTTAAGATCAAAGGTTATGTGTGTCCAGTATTGTAGAGAACAACGTGGCTAAAGGTTCATTGTGGTGAAAGGTTGTTTTGATTTTTGGGGCCTGAGATTGGGATCAAGCGTCTGGACAGATCATGTTAATCTCTTATAAGTGCATCACTCCACATCACTCTTTCTCTTGTCTGTGCTTTGTCCTTTTGTTCTAAAATTGATGTGGAGAATCTGTAAACATTGGTTTCAGGGATCATTTGATAACAATAGCAATCAGGATCAAGACCCAAAACTAATCATGCGTTCACACCTCTGCCGGCGATAATGTCATTAGCTCCAGTCACCCTGCTGTTAACACTCTGACAATCGAACATGTTCACAAATATATATACCAATTAAAAGCTGTTGGTGTAGTAAGGGTTTTGTGTCCATTTTAAGTGCTAGTCTTATTTCAGCATGCTGTTCGTAGAACACATTTAATAGCCTTGGTCTTCACAGCAACGTTACTTTGTCTGCATCCTACATTACAAACCGACAAACCCGCAAAGCAGTAATCAACCTCTGGTTTCATTTTGCTTGGGAACTAATGTGGTCAGAACCAAAGTTTATTGGATGGCATTCTCTGGAATCCCCTAAAGCGGTAACTTGTACATTCAGGTAGGGTCTGTCAGCAGACTGCAAAAGAGGGGTGTAACATAAAGGGGGCACAACTTGTATTAGAGGCATAACTTGAAGTTATTTAGACCCACTTGTCTAAACTATGATGTCGATAAGATGGCACTGTACTCATTAGTTATTAATGTCTACACCTAACCCAACCCTAAACTCCCAACCATCACAGTTATAAATGTCTACAACTACTCCAACCCTGAAGCCAACTCTTACAGTTACTAACATCTTCACCTTCCTCAACCCTAAACCCACCCATTACAGTTATAAACGTCTACAAATACTCCAACCCTAAACCCAAC
>CAIGQZ010035043.1:6418784-6435420 GCA_903798205.1 Danio tinwini
ATATATATATATATATATATATATATATATATATATATATATATTTAAATATATATAATAAGAGTGGGTCATAAAACGTAGGCAGTTGTTAAGAATTTACATAAATATGACATATTACATAATTTAAAAAAAAAAAAAAAAGGTATTTAACTCTGTATTGCTAAATTATATTTTAAATACAGAAACATTTGATACTCACCACTACTTTCTTGCCAGCTTCTCCTGTACAGTAACTTTGCTTCACCATCGAGTGGCAGCATTTGTAACCCCAGTAGCCATCTTTCCAATATGATCCCCAGATACACTAAAGAAACAAAGAACAAGATTCATAAAACAAAATCCAACTTTGCGTCTTCACTTCTAACTTATCAGTTATTACAAGTAATCTTCCTTGTCAGCCTTTTAATTGTAAGGTTAAAAACTAGCCTAGAGCGCCATCTGCTGTTTAAAACTAGCCTACAGCTATGGAGTCAATCTAGGGCCATAAATATACTTGCAAAACAAAAGAAAGTTTTGCAAACAAAAAATAAAGTATTTTGGAAAAAATAAATAAATAAATAAATGTGAATCTTCAAAAATCGCAAAGCAAAAATGTATTTTTGAAAAATAAAAATTAATTTTGCTAACAAAAAATAAATGCAAATAAAAATTAAGCAGTGTAAAAAATATATATGCAATAAAAAAACCCTGTATATTTCCAAAACATTTTTTATAGCATTGCCTTTACAAAATTAAATGTTACAAGGGAACTTGGGCATTTACGGCAGGCCCAGGCCTACTGGTCCGTAAGACCTCGGTGATACGGTGTCTCCAGTTGATGACGTTGCTTAAATAGAGGCAGGTCCTGCCGTAAACGCCCAAGTTCCCTTGACTCCGCCCCGTTGTCAAATCAGGGCCACAAAGTCAAACACACAGAAGCATCGCAAACTCACAGTTGACTAAAAAGCTAACCATAATGAGCTTTGCAATTGACTGGACGGGTTTTGTAAAGGCAATGCTATAAAAGATGTTTTTAGTTTGATTGCTTGATTTTTATTTGCAGCTTTTTTCAAATTATTTTCATTTTCCCTTTGCAGTTCTTTATTTTTGTTAGTTAAAATTATTTTTATTTCTCAAAAATGTATTTTTGCTTAGCGATTTTTGGAAATGTGCATTTATTTATTTTTGCTCAATACTTTAGAATTTTTTGTTTCCAAAACTTTCTTTTATTTTGCAAATATATATGGCCCTAGATTGACTATATACAGCAGCATCATCTGCTGTTCAAAACTAGTCTAGAGCACCATCTACTGTTCAAAACTAGCATAGAGCGCCATCTGCTGTTAAAAACTAGCCTAGAGCACCATCCACTGTTCAAAACTAGCCTAGAGTACACCATCTGATGTTAAAAAAATAGCCTAGAGCGCCATGTGCTGATAAAAACTAGCCTAGAGTGCATCTATTGTTAAAAAACAGCCTAGAGCACCATCTGCTGTAAAAACTAAGCTCAGAATCAATGCATTTAGATTTTTTTCTCTAAAGACTTTTGACCACAGCTCTTCTTCCTCATGACATACCGTGTGGTTATTAATGAGCACATCTTCCTCGTATTTAGACTGAGCCACAGCCTTCTCCTGTCCTTTTAAGACGGCCCCGTGTCGAGAGTACTCCACATACTCCTCTGTCTGAGCCAACAGCAGCTCTCGCGGAGGAGCGTCCAAATGTTCTGACCCGCCATACTGCAGAGAAGAGCAACAACACACCATCAACACCTCCATTTCAGCTATTACACTTCTCTAATTAAGAATTCAAAACTATACCTTTTCCAAAATACTCTCTTTCTGCTTCTCTTTGAAATCGTCCTTCTTGACTTTGTAGGACTGATGAAGAAGCTCCAGCTTTGTTGGATCTGCCTGGAGGTGAACTTCAGATCCTTTCTCATAGGCTTCCCAAGCAAAGACTGCAGAGGAGACACACAAAACAACATAAAAAGTTAAGTTTGTCACACCTCCACGGCTGCATGATTCACGGTTCATTCACAAAATATGTCAGCGTCAACGCTTTGCAAAGGGCAACAGCCAATAACATTACTTTTCCAGGGTTGCGTAAACGTGATTGGTTAGCATATGCTCAAGGGTATTTGCATGGAGATCTATCTGGCATCTGTTTGACGATTTAAAGTTCACGTGAATCTTTGATGCTGACATAAATAACATCTTAAAAATTACTTTAAATAAACTGAGGGCAGTTTCATTCAGCTTGGTGTGTAAAGCTGCCATGTAGTTCAGGTCAAAAAACACGTGATCTGTGCAGTGCGGCTAGTCGACGTCAATCAAAAAGCATTAAAGTCGATTAGTCGATGCAACCCCTATCAGGTACACAGGAGTTTATGGATGAGTTGACAAATCAAGACAACTCACGCTGAGTCTGGGCCATGGAAATTGTGTCTCCAGAATAGCGCACAAAGTTGTCTCCAGCGTAGCCCACACTGCCAAGGAAAACATATTAGATTGAAGACACAACTACAGAAACAGGCATTTAAAACAAAGACTAAAAATGTCCTATTATATGCTGCATCCTAACATGTTCTCTTGAGCAGGTATGTGTTTTGAATAAGTAATTATGTGTTGTATAATAATACTAATATACCATAATAATATAATACCTGAATATCCAACGCAATCTCACGGCAATTCGTAACCTTTTGATTTAGTGGCTAATTCATATGAATTCTTACGATCTAATTCGTACAAATTAGTACGATTTGCTCATCACCGGTTGGGATTAGGGGTAGGGTTAGGTGCCACGCCTCCTTTTTAAAAAAGGAGAAAAATAGAATTGGAAATTCTATGAAAAATGCTATGGCCCATTTCCACTGACTGGTACAGTGCGGGTCACCTTTATCAGGCTTGCGTTTCCACTACCAAGGGTACCCTTTTGGTGGGCGTAGTGTATGACAGACAGTTTTAGTCGACATCATTCTCGCTCGAATAAATGTCTACAGTAAAGCTGTACAGGTCATTCACATATATGTTCACTTCTCACAAAACAGATGCTTTAAACATAAATACTTGTGTATAAATGTTTATTACTAACTTTTCTATTAACATAATTTGATTATAACTGCAGATCAATGACAGTGTGAAAAAGCCTACTGTGACGTCTGCGATTATATAAATAAATGAACATATTTAAACACATACAGACCATTACAGTCTGCGATATGTTACCAATTACAGATAATGACACACAGCATACATTTGTCTTTATTTGGGTTAAAAAAACAACAACACGCAACATAGCCCACAGTCAGAGCAAACCTCTCATCTGTGTCTGTAATCTTCACCAGCACATGTAACCTCTGTTAGAGAGTAATTATATCATTCCCAGTTAATAATAGTCCAAAAGGCGATGATAAACATGGCAGTTTGTTCGTGATTCAGGTTGCTGAAACAATTTGCTCCTGTGTTTTATCGGGCTTCTCCTTTTTTTCGCGCTTCACTCTCACGTTTGTCATTATTATCATCAGCTTAAGAAGTTCATTATATCAAATATAGATGCAATCGCGAGCTTCCTGGAGAAAGCAAAAACCACTCTCACTTTTAGACGGCCTCATAAAACAACAACAGGACACGGCCGATTTTGTTCTTTTTGGCTTTGTGGCTGTACATCAAGACAACGACAAGGTTTGTTTGAGCTCGGGTCATCCATGGCTCGTTATTATATACATATAGTATTACAATGTAATGTCTCGGCTGTGTGTTTAAAACATGCCGATTCCTTTGTTTTCATTCTGGCTAGCTCCACAAGCTCGTGACGTAGCTCTGTAACCAATCAGCATTCAGCTGAGCGTGTAGCTCCACCTTTTGGTACCCTTTCTCGTCTTTGGTACCTTTTCGAAAGGGTGCCGAAAAAGTAATCCGGTACGCCTTTTGACAGTGGATATAGCCATAAAAGCGTACCAAACCGAACCGAACCGCACCAATCAGTGGAAACGGGCCATTAAACATTACCTGAGAAATTTTTGACAATTTTCTTTTCTTTAATTTTACAGGCTTATAATAATGATAATTTTGCCTTTGACTGTACATAGTAAATGTGTGTTGCATGAATGCAATCCGAATCATACTATATTGCTCATTAAACATTGGTCCATTAAACTGATTTTTTTAGATGTTAGTTTCAGTCTGTTAGTTTTAAGGATATCTATAAGCTAGTGTGCTCCAAAACAGTGACAAAATTTGTGTTTAGAAGATTTGTTTTTCTTGACTGCATGCAGAGGAATAGAGAAATGCACTTACTCTTCTGGATTCTTTCCAGTGTTGGAGTATGGGTTCTCCCTCATGGCTCGAGTCTTAGGATCATAGTAGGCGGAGTTTGGATCCAGATTTCTGAGGTACTGTAAAATAAGGGCAGCAAAAGCATCTATGTTACTACAACCAACCAGGCTGATGATACAAAAGGAATCATATTTATAGTACCAATCAAAAAAAGATTAAATTGATTTTAACTCATTAAAATGTACACTTATTTACAGTAAAATAATTAACAACATGTCCCTAGCATGCAATGCTCTGCAGAATTTTATTTGTTATAATTACCTTAGCGATGTCCTCTCGGATTCTCAGGTTTCTAACTGTGATTCTTCTCTTGGAGTCAAAGTTTTGTCCAGGCATGTCAAAGTCATCAACATATTTGTCCTCATCTTCATCTTCACTGCTGTGGTCCTGTTCAGGGAAAAGGAAAATGTTTATTCAAGTTAGTGGCTTTTCACATTTTATTTTATAATCCAGCTGCATCAGGATATATACCTGTACTGCTTCCTCATGTTTCCGTGAGTTCTGCAAGATTGAAACATATAGAATTATAAACACAGATAATAAATGTAATCAAATTCAACTTTATAGCACACATATTTGCGTGACAAATATCGCATGCTTAAAAAAGGAATGTGGAAAAACATCTAGAAAATAAAGAATATTGTATACACTTACAGCTTGATCCATTAGTTTACCAGATGCTAACTCCTCTTGGAGTTTCTGAGCTTTGAGAGTACGCTTTGCCTGTGGGAATAAAATTAGATAAGAATTAGACATGCTTCTTTTATCCTCATTTGTAAGTCACTCAAAAGCATCTGCTAAATCAATAAATGTGACCTTATAGCACAAAACCAGTCATTCTGATCTATAATGAAATTGATACACTGCATGCAAGCTGACTAAATAAGATGTATACATTTAGGACAGGACAAAATTTGCCTGATAAAACTATTTGAAATTCTGTAATCTGAAAGTTTAAAAAGATAAACAAGAAATACTGAGAAAAATCATCTTTAAAGATGCCAGTATGAAGCACTTAGTAATGCACATTACCAATCAAAAATTGAATTTTGATAAATTTATACTAGGGAATTTATAAAATGTCTTTAATGAACATGATTTTTACTTAATATTCTTAAGATTTTTGGCATAAAAGAAAGCTCTATAATTTTGACCCATACCATGTAGTTTTGACTATTGTCAACAATATAATTGTGTAACATGAGACTTTTCCAGGCCCACAAATGTTAATGTAAATACATCATCATGGCCTATACAGATGATGGGCTGCTCATTTTTTACCCTGGTTAATATTATGAAATAAACATAAACACACAAACATACCCAACAGTATGTATGACTCACCAGATCCACTTTAGAATATTCCTCTACAATGCGCATGTGCTCATCAGGATCATAACCATTCCAGCGATCTCGCTTTCCATCATAATCCATTGAGAGCTGAACCTGCTGGTGCTCATCCGGTGCCATGCCTGTGCCAGAAAACTTTGCTCCAACCTTTCTGGGTCTCTGAAAAACATTTTTGCACATAATTTAATTTTAATGTAAAAATATTATATATAAACATTCCTCAATTTCAATAATATACAATTTCAACTAAATGATTTGAAATTTTTTCTAAATTATAATTAATTCATGCAATGCCATGTCGAATTGAGTGTCACATGGTCCCTTTTAGAAACCATTTAAATGTGCTGATTTGCTACTCCAGAAAGTAGGAGTGTCAAAATTAATTGTTTATTCGTTGCACCGTAATGCAGATGCGGACAATTCGGTATCGGTTCAGTAATAGATCATAACCAGTTATTAAGTACTGACGTCATTTATCACATGTGCTATAATGCGATAGCCTACTATGGAAAAGATGACAACGAGTAATTAAAATGCTACAACTACTTAAACAAACAGACAACTGAGAACAATTCATTGCTTTTTTTTGAGAAGTTAAAAATTAAAGGTACAGTTCATATTAGAGATGTGAACCTACACTGGTCTCACGGTTCAGTTTGGTTACAATTATCATGCCATCAATTCGGTTTAATTTGATATCACGGTGCATTGACGATGCTTTCCGTAAACAATTTTATATTTTACTTCACAACACAAGAATTATGTATTAAAATGTATAATTTATAAATATATTTTCTTGGTATTTGTAATACAATTTTGTCCTTTAATACAACCAGTCAGATATGTGAACTTTACCTTTAATTTTACCTGCTCAAAGAAAACACTCTTTTTGAATGTATCAAACAAAATTAAAGTACATGCACCGAACAACATGAGCATTTATAGCAAATAAAAAAAGTAATAAATATTATCCCGCTTGCTTTCTGAGCATTGTCGTGTTGTTAAATGCCTATGATTGGTCACGCGCTCAACAGAACAGGCTGCGATTGGCTCTAATGCTCTGGCGCTGTTCATCGATGAGTGACACTGATGAACGGCAGCATCGATCACAGCTAATCCATAATAGATGCGGTGGAGAAAACTCGCTCTGCAGACACGCTCATGTCTGGATCTACAAGTATCCATGTAACAGATAAGAGGAGAGGAAACGTCTGCAAAGTTTTTTTTTTTTTTTAAGTAGTTGAAGCGTTTTAAAGGTGCAGTATGTAAGTTTGACACCCAGTGGTTGAACTAGGTAAAGCACTCCTGGATCAAAACAAATGCAAACGCAGGTTGCCAGTTTGAGTACAGAAGCGAGTGATTTAAACGGTGTTCTAAATAAAAGCAACGACACGTGATAGAGGGAAAATTTTTTATATTAAAAGGAGTTTTGGTTCTAACCAACACCTCGAATTGATATATTACAAACGGCTTCTATTTCTCACAGCTGAACAACAAAAACCGATGACAGATCACCTCAGGTAAACCTTGTGTGTTTTATTCAGTGCTAAATGCTGACAATGTGAGTTTGAATAGGTTCTAATCCTTACCGTTTCTTGAGTGAGTGCATATTCTGTGCTTCTGAATGGCTGTATTTAAATTTCTGTTGTGTTTCGTCTGGTGCAAACAGCCTAACTGCTCATAAACGCGCATCTCGTTACAAAGCGTGTTGTTAGGACACGGGGTTACAATGTAACCTGCTCACCTAATGTTTACGTTCGTAATATTTATATCATTTGCTAATCAATAACCTCATGTGGAACTGAATCTGTCTCATTTTGACGTCTATTTCGGTCACGGACGCATGCTTTCAGAGTCTTTCTGAATAAATGAATGAAATAAGCTGTTTTCCAACAAGGCAACCCGGGGTGCAGAAATATAATTGGCTAAACTGGCATTGTGCAGGTTAAATCCTACCTAAACAAAGACAGCTTTCCGCCACGGAAAAAAACATTTTCAATGCAGAATATCTGACTTCAGCATTGTTTTTCAGTTAAACAAGTATGTATACTTGGGATGTTTCTTAAATTTCTGCACACATATTATGGTATTTTTATGCATTAGAAGAGTCAAAAACTTACAGCACCTTTAATTACTCGTGCTCGCCTCCCTCGCCATAGTAAGCTACCACAATATAGCGCATGAGATAAATGACGTTAGTACCTCTACCAGAAAGTATTATAATCAGTATTGAAAACAGTTTTGCTGCTTAATATTTTTTAGAGGCTTTGACTCATTTTTCATGATTCTCTAATAAACTATTTTATTTGAGCTAAAAAAATGTCTTTAGTGTCTCTTTTGATTAATTGTACGGCATACTTGTCAAGTAACAGTATGCATTAGTTTCTTTTTTAAGTTTAAAAATCAATTTAATTATCTAAAACCAAACCTTTTTTAGTAGTAATAATCTACTATTCAACCTATCCATAGAAGTAAAAATCCTAACATTATTGTATAAACCACTTACCTCCAAACAATCTTTCTTCTTATGTGTCAACGCGCCACAGTTTTCGCATGCTCCTTTTCTGTATTTTGTGGTCACTGATTTCTAAATGACAAAAAGGGCAAAGAAAAAGGGTTTTACACACAATCACTATTAAAACTTATAAATATATGGGTAGGAGAAGGGCTTACGTCTTGTACACCTCTCTTGTACCAGTCTCCAATGGGTGCAAATTTGCTCTGATTCTCCTCCTGGGGTCTTTGATGCTTGAGGGTGGGTCTCTTTGAAGGGTCAATGTACCAAGGGACAGATGAGATGTACTGAGGAATATGAGGGTTGATATCCCTGGAAACAAAATATTATGGTCAGATAGATAAAAGTTACATTAAAGACAACCAGGCAGGATTGATGTAAAGATGCTTTTATAATTCACACATTCCTTCAGTGACAACTTGTGACACGCTCCCTATACAGGGAGTGCAGAATTATTAGGCAAATGAGTATTTTGACAACATCATCCTCTTTATGCATGATGTCTTACTCCAAGCTGTATAGGCTTGAAAGCCTACTACCAATTAAGCATATTAGGTGATGTGCATCTCTGTAATGAGAAGGGGTGTGGTCTAATGACATCAAAACCCTAAATCAGGTGTGCATAATTATTAGGCAACTTCCTTTCCTTTGGCAAAATGGGTCAAAAGAAGGACTTGACAGGCTCCGAAAAGTCAAAAATAGTGAGATATCTTGCAGAGGGATGCAGCACTCTTAAAATTGCCAAGCTTCTGAAGCGTGATCATCGAACAATCAAGCGTTTCATTCAAAATAGTCAAATGGGTCGCAAGAAGCGTGTGGAAAAACCAAGGTGCAAAATAACTGCCCATGAACTGAGAAAAGTCAAGCGTGCAGCTGCCAAGATGCCACTTGCCACCAGTTTTGCCATATTTCAGAGCTGCAACATCACTGGAGTGCCCAAAAGCACAAGGTGTGCAATACTCAGAGACATGGCCAAGGTAAGAAAGGCTGAAAAACGACCACCACTGAACAAGACACACAAGCTAAAACGTCAAGGCTGGGCCAAGAAATATCTCAAGACTGATTTTTCTAAGGTTTTATGGACTGATGAAATGAGAGTGAGTCTTGATGGGCCAGATGGATGGGCCTGTGGCTGGATCGATAAAGGGCAGAGAGCTCCAGTCCGACTCAGACGCCAGCAAAGTGGAGGTGGAGTATTAGTTTGCGCTGGTATCATCAAAGATGAGCTTTTGGGGCCTTTTCGGGTTGAGGATGGAGTCAAGCTTAATTCCCAGTCCTACTGCCAGTTTCTGGATAACACCTTCTTCAAGCAGTGGTACAGGAATAAGTCTGCATCGTTCAAGAAAAACATGATTTTCATGCAGAACAATGCTCCATCACACGCGTCCAAGTACTCCACAGCGTGGCTGGCAAGAAAGGGTCTAAAAGAAGAAAAACTAATGACATGGCCTCCTTGTTCACCTGATCTGAACCCCATAGAGAACCTGTGGTCCATCATCAAATGTGAGATTTACAAGGAGGGAAAACAGTACACCTCTCTGAACAGTGTCTGGGAGGCTGTGGTTGCTGCTGCACGCAATGTTGATGGTGAACAGATCAAAACACTGACAGAATCCATGGATGGCAGGCTTTTGAGTGTCCTTGCAAAGAAAGGTGGCTACACTGGTGTTGAATGTCAGAAATGTATATTTGTGAATGTTGAGATGTTATATTGGTTTCACTGGTGAAAATAAATAATTGAAATGGGTTTATATTTGTTTTTTGTTAAGTTGCCTAATAATTATGCACAGTAATAGTCACCTGCACACACAGATATCCTCCTAAAATAGCTAAAACTAAAAACAAACTAAAAACTACTTCCAAGCTTTGATATTAATGAGTTTTTTGGGTTCATTGAGAACATGGTTGTTGTTCAATAATAAAATTAATCCTCAAAAATACAACTTGCCTAATAATTCTGCACTCCCTGTATTGTTTACCATGGTACTTTGAATATTCGGTCTGAAATCAAATGCAAGTATGACTTCAGCGCAAGACTGAAAGTCTCACTGAAGCTAAGCAGGGCTGAGCCTGGTCAGTACCAGGATGGGAGACATGGGAAAACAAATTTTCTGTTGGAAGTGATGTTAGTGAGGCCAGTAGGGGGCGCTCAACCTGTGGTCTGTGTGAGTCCTAATGCCCCAGTATAGTGAAGGAGACACTACACTGTCAGGGAGCACCATCTTTCGGACGAGACGTTAAACCAAGGTCCTGACTCACTGTGGTCATTAAAAATCCCATGGCACTTCTCGTAAAATGTAGAGGTGTAACCCTGGTGTCCTGACCAATTTCTCTTTATTGGCCCTTACCCATCATGGCCTCCCAATCATCCCCATCCACCGAATTGGCTCTATCACGGACAAGGTCACTCTACTCCCCTTTAGCTGGTGTGTGTTGAGCGCACTGGCCCTGTTGTCCTGTGGCTGCTGTCACAACATCCGAGTGCTGCACACTGATGGTGGTATGGAGAGTATATAAAATATAAAACCAACTTTACCTCAATCTAGGCATGAGATGCTAACCAGTTTCAAGGTTTACAGCGTTTTGGAAAAGGCAGTTTTAGAACCGCTAAAATTTTATGTTATATCGTTCCTGATGTATATGCAAATTGTTGTTGTTTTTTAAGTGTTGTCAAAGACTATTTTATATTTTTTTTATGGCAACAGTATCTCCAGCAGCAAAGGACCCTCCACATCAAAAGCCAATGGCCAGCCCACGATTCAACAAATATTTGAAAAAGAAATTGTTTATGCATCAACATTGAAGCATGCTATGGACATGAACAGTGCAGTGACTTTACTTTATACCCAAAGAAAACAAAGATATCCAAACATGCCCTTTTTTAAGTTGTAAAGAAATCTGTTTTCTCGCAACTAATGAAGATGTTCCAGAATATTTTATATGTTTATTAAAATAAAATACATTGTGTTCAATAGGGGGAAAAGTTGCTGTTTTTTTTACCCAGACATTTAAAAAGAACATATTTTCATGCAAGGTTATCATTACTGTCATAATCTTATATTGGCCCATGCCTAAAACAAATATTCAATTCAAGTTTATTAGTAAAGCGCTTTCCACAATAATTATTGTTTCAAAATTCAGCTTTACAAAAGGTGAACATTATTGCAATATAAGAAAAGTGAAGGTTATTAGTTACCATAACTTTACTAGTTATTAATAACTTTAACTAATTAGCTAGTGACTAATAGCTTTTACCAGTTAGTTATTATTATATATAAACGTAATTAACCTGCAGTTATATAGGTGATTTCTACACTACCTGACAAAAGTTCTCATCGATCCCAGTTGTAAGAGCAACAAATAATAACTTGACTTCTAGTCGATCATTTGGAAAAGTGGCAGAAGGTAGATTTTCCAGATGAATCATCTGTTGAACTGCATCCCAATCATCACAAATACTGCAGAAGACCTATTAGAACCCGCATGGACTCACAGAAATCAGTCCAGTTTGGTGAGGGAAAAAAATCATGGTTTGGGGTTACATTCAGTATAGGGGCGTGCAAAAGATCTGCAGAGTGGATGGCAACATTAACAGCCTGAGGTATCAAGACATTTATGCTGCCCATTACATTACAAACCACAGGGGAGGGCAAATTCTTCAGCAGGATAGCGCTCCTTCTCATACTTCAGTCTCCACATCAAGGGGCTCCAGGACTGGCCATCCCAGTCACCAGACATGAACATTATTGAGCATATCTGGGGTATGATGGAGGAGGCATTGAAGATGAATTCAAAGAATCTTAATGAACTCTGCCATTCCAGATGACTTTATTAATAAGTGATTTGAGTCATTGCAGAGATGTATGGATGCAGTCCTCCAAGCTCATGGGAGTCATACACAATATTCATTCTGTTTCCACTGCACCATGACTTTATATTCTATACTGTACATTATTTCTGTTAAGTGACAAGACTTTTGTATGATCAAAGTCAGACCTTACTGTAATAAATTAAATAATTAAAAATCAAGGTATGATTTTATCTAATCATACTCTTCTGATAACAAATGATCAACTAAAAGTCAAGGTATTACTTGTTGGTCCTTAAACTTGGATAAGCGACAAGACTTTTGTCAGGTAGTTTATGTGTACATATCATGCATTATGTTCATTAATTTAACATACTTTCCCTCCTCGTCGACTTCAGCTGGAGCATTTCCCAATTTTCTCTGCTCTTCTAGCTCTTTCTTCTTCCTCCAGTCTTCTCTGGTCATTTTCTTCGGCTCTTCCAGATCTACGATCCCCTCCGACGCCTTAGCCGCCTCCGCCGCCATGATCTTCAGCTACACTAATTACATAAAAATCACGATCAAATTCTCAAGTCAAATACTCTGAAACAAACGCGGAAAATTAATAAATATGTAAAAAATTATTACATCCAAAAATCTAATAGAAATTAGAAAGCTGTAAGATCTAATGTTAAACCCGTAACGTAATCAACAGTTCCTATTATTTAGCGTTACAGTTGTGTTTGACATTGATATGACTTGACCAATGTAAGCCAGTACACCTTATATTTTACCTGATGTTTCGTTAAATCCAACAAACAATCATAAATGTTTCACTCCTTGGTTTGTTCCTCCTCGCGAGTTGTTTACAAGCGTGTTGCGCGAACTTCCGGGTGACTGACGACGTCCTGTCTTCCTCGCTGTGGCGTCTCGCGTGTATTAGCGTGTCGCCCTCAGCTGGACTGAAGTTTTACTGTCTTTAATAGTTCACCCAAAAACGAAAATTCTCTCATTATTTACTCACTCTTCAGGTCAAATTTCTTTCCTCTGTTGAACACAAAAGAAGATATTTTGAAGAAAGATGGAAACCTGTAACCATTGACTCCTATAGTCCAGGGGTTCCCAAACTTTTCAGCCCACGACCCCCAAAATAACAATGCCAGTGACTCGTGACCCACAATATCCTCTGAGGTGGTTATAAATACAGAAACCTTGCATGCAATGGCGCACACACACCAATAGACCCAAGCCTATTCTTTGTTGAATTATTTTTAATGTATGTCAGTGCTGTAAATGTGCCAGAAAGTTTAACATGATGTTATAAAATCAATCTGCTGCATCTGACGCTATTGCTGTGTCTTTAATATAATGTAATTCCCCCAGGGGTCGCAATCAAATAGAACTAGTAACTATAAGCTACTATAGTAACTATATAGTAACTATAAACAACTATTTTTTTCTCTTCAGTAGGTTATGGATAAAATATGATAATTATGGTTTAATAAAAATAAATAGATTTTTGGAAATCACCAGGCGACCCCCCCCTTCATTGTCCCACGACCCGACCCCCACTTTGAGAACCACTGCTATAGTCCACATTTTACTTTAGGCTAGTTTACATTTCCATATTTTATTTATGCTACAGTGGAAGTCAATGGTTACAGTTTTTTTTGCTTTCCTCAAAATATCTTCTTCAGCATTCATTAAAATAAGACAAACTCATGAAAGTTTGAATACCACTTGAGGAAGAGTAAACAGGGAGTAAATATCACTGATCTATGTAGACGAATGACCAGTTTGTAAACATTCATTCATGCACGCGCAGCGAGGTTGCAGATAAAAAAAACGGGAGCGCTAGCATTTACAGCAAGGGAATGACATCCGATGCGGTACAGAGTGTGTTGTTGTATTGGAGATAAGTTATATTGATTACATATTATATTTACATAATGCTTTCAGCGTATTATAACAGCTCGTCACCCAGTGATGATAAGCACAGTTATTCAGCAAAATTAACGTTAAAGTGAGCAGCGTTTAGCTGAAAGGTCCATTTGTGATAGCACCCTCCCAATGGATATTAGACAAGACAAAATGGCCAAGCATCCAGCCCGAATTATACAACTATCTCATTGAAACTCCAAGTGATTTTACAAGAGAGAAGTTAAAGGCCTGCAAGTGTTTGGATGCCTACAATTTTGTTGTGTGGTCATGTGCAAGAAATAATGTTCCCTGATTACAGATTCAAAACTTTGTAGTGCTAAAAACCGAGGTTCTGCCTAGCCAAAGACAGGGAAAGAAGACCTGGGTAATCATCAACAAGCAAAACAACTGCATTCTGACAGCAAACTGCACCTGTACAGCAGGGTATGTGAACGTACACTTTTACATTTCATTCTAAGCATTCAGTGTCCACAGTTTCATTCATTCATTTTCTGCCACTTTTCCGGGGCCGGGTCGCGGGGGTAGCAGTCTTAGGAGAGAACCCTTCCCTCTCCCCAGACACTTCCTCCAGCTCCTCCGGGGGGATCCAGAGGCGTTCCCAGGCCAGCCAAAAGACATAGTCCCTCCAGCGTGTCCTGGGTCTTCCCTGAGGCCTCCTTCCAGTGGAACATGCCTGGAACGCCTCACTAGGTAGGCATCCAGCAACTCAAATCAGATAAAGGCTATACTGTAAGTGCGCTTACAAGACAGTGAGATAGGAGCGAGTCAAATCAAATTACATGCTTAAATTTTTGTAAATAAAAACCTTTTTTGGAAACTTTTGGTGTGCAAGATCTTTATGTATATTTGCTAAAAAAACTATCAATGTATTACAAGTGAACGTTTGGTGTCTGTACCAAAAGAGACTGTAAAAGCTGTCTTTTCCGATGATGATATTAACCTCTGATAGTAGCTGCTTTCTGTTTAAAGAGGCGTTGCAAATACAATAATCCTTTACTGCCACCTGCCGTTAACCAAAACATTTGTTATTTTCGTTCTGCTTGATCCTCTTCTCCATAGTAAGCTTTTTATTGATACCAGAAAAGCTGCCTAATCACAAAAAATAATTATTTAATGTTTAGGACATTTGTGTAGACAGGACAGTACACATGAAGGTTTCAAATCCAGGCGAGTGTCTTGTTGGGCGATGTTTTCTCAGTAAAATCATGTTTTCCTATTAACTCCATAGAACGCCTGAGCATAGGGCTTCACTTTTTATGACGTCATGAGCGATCCAGTTCTCTATTACAGATCAGTGGTAAATATTCATTTTAGGGTGAACTAACCCTTGAGCCTAGACCTTCACAAACCTTTAGTGAACTTAACAGAGTGGGTGTTGATTTACAAGCTTGTTTAAGGAAGTTTAACATTTAAGGAAGTTTTATACTAGGGTATTATTTGTTATTCATTGCAGAACTCACATTTTATGTTCAACAGAAGAAGATGATGATGGAATTCATAAATGTTTAGAACCACTTGAGCTAGTAAATGGTGAGACATTTTTCAATTTGGTGTGAGTTGTTCCTTTAATACAAAGGCTTTCCACTCATGAAACTGAGGACTATCTAAAAATAACCCTAGTACAGTAACTGAATCTCTGTTGGACAAAGATAGGGAGCCTTATGCTGTCAGCTTCTTTCTTGTCTGAACTGACAACAGTAAACTGTGGTTTCCTGAGCTGTTAGTCAAATGAGATGGCAGAAATTCAGACACACACTAATACATGAGTACAGTGCCATGCTTTATGACAATATACATTAAGGGTAGTTTTGAATCATACATTTATTTACTCATATTTTCCTGTTAGGGAGCCATATATAAAGGTGTATATACTGTATGTGCATGTGATTCTAGAATTGTGGGTACATTTAAGGTAACCATCTATCATTTCAGTTTTAAATAATAACACAAATCATATAAAACATATTTGATATTGAGAATATTAACTTAAAGACTTCACTCTACCTGTTTCGACTGTCATTTATACTTTTCTCATTCATTTGTACAAAATCTTTAGGATACAATAGTAGATTAATTATATGTCAACTCTGTTATTGTAATATTTCAGTAAATTCTCATTCATCTTTTTAGTACAAAAATATGAGGAAAATACATCGAATTGTGTTTTAGACAGGCCATGTGATATGTGGTTTGAGGTTAGCATCTTGAGCTAAAGCACAACATGGTAGAAAATGTCAACTCTGTTAATGTCAACTCTGTTAGTTTTGACACAATATGTGTGTGTATTTATTATCATAATTTGTATCATATATATTTTTTTTATCTAAAAAAAATTCTCAAAAATATGCCTACATGTGTGTACTTATGTATACATACTAAATATACACACACACACACACACACACACACACACACACACACACACACACACACACACACACACACACACACACACACACACACACACATCTATATATCTATTAATGTCAACTCTGTTAATGTCAACTCTGTTCCTGTTAATGTCAACTCTGTTTAATGTCAACTATGTTAATGTCAACTCTGTTAATGACAACTCTTTTACTGTCAACTCTGTTCCTGTTAATGTCAACTCTGTTACTGTTAATGTCAACTCTGTTACTGTCAACTTTGTTAATGTCAACTCTGTTAATGTCAACTCTGTTCCTGTTAATGTCAACTCAGTTAATGTCAACTCTAATATATATA
>CAIGQZ010035043.1:6435520-6447704 GCA_903798205.1 Danio tinwini
TACAGGGTTGAGAGTGATAGATATATAGGTGTGTGTGTGTGTGTGTGTGTGTGTGTGTGTGTGTGTGTGTGTGTGTGTGTGTGTGTGTGTGTGTGTGTGTGTGTGTGCTCTTGTGATGATTTATACAGATGTATTAGATGTGCCTGTGGAAAACCATATTTCACAGTTAGTATTCTGATCTTACATGCATGTATATTAAATGCTAAATGACAACTTGTTGAAAACATGTACAAGAAAGGACAGTCGCTGTGCAGTACTAATGCTGAATTCTTATCCGTTTCCTCCTCTAGTCGTGTGTGCTCAGAGTGCGTCGTGGCCTCCAGTGAGTTTGTGGAAGAGCTCTTCGTTCAGTGTGTCGTTCTGCTGTCGTGAGCGCGTAGACATGAAGATGTATCCTCCAATGTACTCATGCACAACCTTACAGTCTGCGTTCACACAGCTGAAGGCTATGTTGATGTTGCCATCAAATTCAATCGCCACCTTGAAGAGAGAGAGTAAGTGAATGAGTGGTCGTATTATCACATATAAACTGTCATTCAAAAATAAGTTTTTTTTTGTTTACTGCAGGCTTTTATGCTCACCGAGGCTCTGTTTATTCAATCAAAAACACTGTAGCATTGTCCCTTTTCACATTTACGGGTTTCTCAGTAGTGGAAGTCATCATAGTTGGGTAAACTTAGAGCGCAGTGAATGGGAGAGTGCAACAAATAATTTTTTTTTACAATCTTATTTGCTGAAATAATAAAAGAAAATCTCCAAAATGGTGTTATCAAGACTTTCAGAAAAAGGAAAAAAATTGTTCATTCATTCATTCATTCATTTTCTTTTCGGCTTAGTCCCTTTAATAATCTGGGGTCGCCACAACAGAATGAACCGCCAACTTATTCAGCACATGTTTTACGCAGCAGATACCCCTTCAGCTGCAACCCATCACTGGGAAACACCCTTACACTCTCATTCACACACATACACTAAGGACAAATTTATCTTACCCAATTCACCTATAGCGCATGTCTTTGGACTATTGGGGAAACTGAAGCACCCAGAGAAAACCCATGCCAACACAGGGAGAACATGCAAACTCCACACAGAAATGCCAACTGACCTAGCCGAGGCTCAAACTAGCGACCTTCTTGCTGTGAGGCGACAGCGCTACCCACTGCGCCACCTGCTACTTTTACATAATTTTTTTAATATATACAGTTGAAGGCAAAATTATTAGCCCTTCTGTAAAATTTGTATTATTTTTCCCAAATGATGTTTAAGAGAGCAAGCACTTTCAACAGTATTTCCTATTATAAAGGAGAAAGTTTTATTTGTTTTAGCTAGACTGAAATACATCATTTTTGGAAATTTTAAAATGATTTTTAAGGTCGATATTATTAGCTCTCTTAAGAATTATTATTTTTTCAGTTGGCTACTGAACAAACCACTGTTGTCCAATGACTTGCCGAATTAATCTAACTTGCCTAGTTAACCTTATTAACCTAGATAAGTATTTAAAACTGAATGCTAATATTTTGCTAAATAACTTGTTAAAATAATATGTACTGTCATCATGAAATATGTTTAATATGTTAATAATATCCTAATATGTTTAAAAAGTAATTAAATAATTTCAGAGCACCACGGTGGCACAGTGGGTAGCACGATCGCTGTGTGGAGTTTGCATGTTCTTCCCGTGTTCCACTGGGTTTCCTCCGGGTGCTCCGGTTTCCCCCACAAGTCCAAAGACATGCGCTATAGGTGAATTGGGTAAGCTAAATTGTCCGTATAGCGCATGTGTATGAATGAGAGTGTATGGGTGTTTCCCAGTGTTGGGTTGCAGCTAAAAGGGCATCCGCTGAGTAAAATATGCTGGATAAGTTGGCGGTTCATTCCGCTGTGGCGACCCCAGATTAATATATGGACAAAGCCAAAAAGAAAATGAATGAATGAAATAATCTCTCCGTAAAACAGGAAATTTTCATTCAACCATTCATTTTCCTTTGGTTTAGTGTCTATTTAATAGGTCGCCACAGTGGAATGAACCACCAACTATTCCAGCCTATGTTTTATGCAGGGGATGCCCTTCCAGCTGCAACCCAGCACTGGGAAATACTCATACACACTCATAGACTACGGACAATTTAGTTCATCCAATTCACCTGTACCGCATGTCTTTGGACTGTGGGGAAAATAGGAGCACCCAGAGGAAACCCACGCCAACATAGGGAGAACATGCAAACTCCCCACAAAAATGCCAACTGGCCTAGCCGGGACTCAAACCAGCGACCATCTTGCTGTGAGACGACAGTGCTAACCACTGAGCCACCATGCTGCCAAACAGTTATGAATATATTCAGAAAAAAAAATAGTACAAAAATAAAGGTTCTTATACAATTGTAGAGAAACCTACCTGTCGAATGTCCCAGTTAACATTCCACTGTCTCATATTATTGTAACGCCAGGTTTTCACCACATCTCCAACTCCCAGGTCTATGCGGATCAGACGGTTGTTGGCGATGCCCAGAACTTCATCCTTTCGACTGCCCTTAAACCTAAAGAAATGATGAGATTGTGAAGCTGGATCACTATTAGAAAGTAAAATGTATCTCATATATCCACAAGCTTTTAAATCATTGATTGTCATAGACACGAGAAAAGGCCATCTCTGAATATCTGATATTGATGCAGCTCTGTTTTTATGAAGACTTAGACTGCTCCTCCTTCGCAATCTCACTCATCAATGTCTAAATGACTGTAATAGCCAATCAAATCAAAGCTTTACTCTTCCAAGCAAACAAACTTGTATTCCAGAGTAATGGTTTTCGATGGTGAGCAAGAAATGAGCTAAGATGTAAGTGTGCAAGCATGAGCTGACCATCTTTTTTGTGCCTCTACGTTTAGTTTATTCACCTGACCATGAAGTAGGAAATGCCAAAGTCTGGAAGAGCTTGCCAGATCTGCAGGAACTTCAAGATTGCAGACGTCAATGAAAGCTGTGCAACGTTCTGAAAGGCCTCCAGGATACGAGGGGTGAGCTGAAGAAAACCAAAACAGGTCAGGACTGTTTACATAGAAACGCATAGAAAAATTGATTGAGAAACCAGTTCTGCAGCCAATCTGAGACTTTTAAAATGCATCTTTATTCTCTCTTAAATCAATTCCAAGTGTAATTTTTTACCAAAAGATGGTGCTGTATGCTTTACAAACAGCTGTACCCTGCTTGCATACAATTTTTCACTTGAATATAAAATAATTCTTAATAAAGTTATGAAACGTTTAGGCGAATTACAAGAGTCCTCAAAGTGAGCTGTTTACATTAATCTCGTGACATACAAGACAACGTACACAAATCAACAAAAGCATTCTTCCTTGTGAGCATTTAAAAACTAACTAGCCTAGAGCGCCGTCCGTGAGTATAACAAGGTTTGACATGAGACCGTGAGAACTGGTGGAAATGCATGAGTCTCACGGTGAATATGTGAGACTTAAGTCTCCTGTAGAGTGCATCTGCTGTTAATAACTAGCTGTGAGAGCTATCATCTGTTGTTAAAAACTAGGCTAGAGCGCCATTTGCTGTTAAAAACTAGCCTTGAGCAACATGTGCTGTTAGGAACTAGCCTAGTGAGCCATCTGCTATTATAAACTAGCCTAGAGCACCATCTGCTATTAAAAACTAGCCTAGAGCACAATGTGTTGTTAGGAACTAGTCTAGTGCGCCATCTGCTATTATAAACTAGCCTAGAGCACCATCTGCTGTTAAAAATAGCCTAGAGCACCATGTGTTGTTATAAACTAGCCTAGAGCACCATCTGCTGTTTAAAACTAGCCTAGAGCACCATGTGCTGTTATAAACTAGCCTAGTGCGCCATCTGCTATTATAAACTAGCCTACAGCACCATCTGCTATTAAAAACTAGCCTAGAGCACCATGTGTTGTTATAAAGTAGCCTAGAGTGCCGTCATCTGCTAATAAAACCTAGCCTAGAACGCCATCTGCTCCTAAAAATTAGCCAAGAGCGATATCATCTGCTGTTAAAAACTAGGCTAGAGCACCATCTGCTGCTAAAAACTAGCCTAGAGCACCATTTGCTGTTAAAAACTAGCCTAGAGTGCCATCTGCTATCATAAACTAGCCTAGAGTGCCATCATCTGCTAATAAAAACTAGCCTAGAGCGATGTCTCCTTCTAAAAACTAGCCTAGAGTGCCATCTGTTGTTAAAAACTAGCCTAGAGCGCCATCTGCTATTAAAAACTAGGCTGGAGCACCATCTGCTAATAAAAACTAGCCTAGAGCATCATCTGGTATTATAAACTAGCCTAGAGCATCATCTGCTATTAAAAACAGCCTAGAGTGTCATCTGCTGTTAAAAACTAGCCTAGAGCTCTATCTGCTGCTAAAAAAAAGCCTAGAGCACCGTCTGATTTTAAAAACTAGGCTAGCGGGCCATCTGTTGTTAAACACTAGCCTAGAACACAGTCTAAAAACTAGCCTGGAGCGCCATCTGATGATGATTACGCTGGCGCTGACAAAGATGGCCGCCTCCGTGTCGTGCTCTGCAGTTGTCTTTGTGTTTTTGTTAGTTCGTCCTGTCTTCAGTCATATTCCTACAATTAGTTTCACCAGAGACGAATTGTTGGACATTCGGACGCATACACAACCAAATATTTTTCCAGATTTGGACCTATGCGATGTTTTGTTGGACATTGTAGTCGGTGGAGCCGCACTGCTGCTCAGACACGAAGACGAGGGAATCGTGCAGGCGCGCTTGTGAAACTCAGACAGCGCGGGTTTCGAACCGCTTGGCTAGCATCCATCTGGCAAATCTTTGCTCTCTACCCAACAAAATAGACAAACTCATTCTGCTCTCCCAGACAAACAAGGATTTTTCGCATTCAGCTGCTCTGTGTTTCACGGAAACCTGGCTGAATGACACCATACCGGACAACGCGCTTCACCTACCGAGCTATCAGCTGTTCAAAGCAGGACGTGCTTTTACATTAATGAAAGGTGGTGTACAGATGTAACAGTTTTAAAGAAGATGTGCTGTCCAGATCTAGAAGCACTGTTTATTAACTGTAAGCCTTTCTACTGCCCGCGCAAGTTCTGCTCGTTCATCCTCGTCAGTGTTCACATTCCTCCACACGCGCATGCGTGCCTGGCGATACAGAAACTAGCTGATCAGATCACGGTGATAGAGCAACAACACCCGGACTCTGTTTTTAATCATTCTCGGGAATTTTAACAAAGCAAAACTATCCCGTGAACTGCCAAAATATAGACAGCATGTTACATGTCCCACAAGAGACAGTAACATATTGGATCACTGCTATACCACAATAAAGGATGCATACCACTCTGTCCAACGAGCAGCTTTGGGACACTCTGACCACTGTTTGATTAATC
Organism: Danio tinwini; assembly: GCA_903798205.1. Lineage (NCBI taxonomy): Eukaryota > Metazoa > Chordata > Actinopteri > Cypriniformes > Danionidae > Danio > Danio tinwini. The sequence goes on from CAIGQZ010035043.1 coordinate 6,440,912, forward strand.
TCATACCAACCTACAAGCAGAAACTGAAAACAGCCAAACCTGTATTAAGATCTGTGAAAAGATGGACTAACGAAACAGAGCAGGATCTACAAGCCTGTTTCGATCTCACAGATTGGAGTGTCTTTGAAGCTGCTGCAAACGATTTGGATAAGCTCACAGAGACTGTAACATCTTATATCAGTTTCTGTGAAGATGTGTGCATTCCTACCAGGACACAACTCACATACAACAATGACAAACCATGGTTCACTGTAAAACTCAGACAGCTACGTCAGGCCAAGGAGGTTGCTTACAGGAATGGGGAGAGGGCCTTGTATAAGCAGGCCAAATACACACTGGAAAAGGAGATCAGAGTCGCAAAAAGGAACTATTCTGAGAAACTAAGGAGTCAGTTCTCTTCCAGCGACTCAGCATCTGTGTGGAAAAGTTTGAAAACCATTACAAACTATAAAACACCATCCCCCAGCACTGTAGACAACCAACAACTTGCAAACGACCTGAATGAGTTTTACTGCCGGTTTGAGATAACCCACCAAACCCACTCAGAACTGCTGTTTACATCACCATTAACACCTCCACCTCCCCCCGCCTCCCCCATACCTGCACTTCAGTTCAGTGTAGATGATGTGCGCCAGGTCTTCCAGAAACAGAGGAGGAAAAAAGCTCCAGGCCCAGATCTTATAACACCAGCCTGTTTAAAGTCCTGTGCTGACCAACTGGCCCCCATCTTCACCCTGATCTTCAGCAGATCACTGGAGCTGTGTGAAGTGCCCTCCTGCTTCAAATGCTCCATCATCATTCCCATACCAAAGAAACCCAAACTCACAGGACTAAATGACTACAGACCGGTGGAGCTGACATCTGTGGTCATGAAGTCTTTTGAAAAACTGGTGCTGGCCCACATGAAGGACATCACTGAACCCTCACTGGACTCTCTTCAGTTTGCCTACAGAGCAAACAGGTATGTGGATGATGCAGTCAATATGGGACTGCATTATGTTCTGCAACACCTAGACAGAACAGGGACCTATATGAGGATCTTGTTTGTTGACTTCAGCTCAGCTTTTAACACTATCATCCCAAAACTTCTCCTGCCCAAATTAACTGAGCTCTCTGTGCCCACCTCTGTCTGTCAGTGGATCAACAGCTTCCTAACGGACAGGCAGCAGCTGGTGAAGCTGGGAAAACTCTCATCCAGTACCCGCACAATCAGCACTGGCGCCCCCCAGGGGTGTGTCCTCTCCCCACTGCTCTTCTCCCTGTACACAAATGACTGCACTTCGAAAGACTCCTCTGTCAAGCTCCTAAAGTTTGCAGACGACACCACACTTATCGGCCTCATTCAGGACGGTGACGAGTCTGCTTACAGACAGGAGGTTAAGGAGTTGGCTGTCTGGTGCAGTCACAACAACCTGGAGCTGAACACGTTAAAAACTGTGGAGATGATAGTGGACTTCAGGAGAAACCCCCCTGCTCTCCCCCTACTGAGCATCATGGACAGCATTGTGGCAGCAGTGGAGTCATTCAGGTTCCTGGGCACCACCATCTCTCAGGACCTGAAGTGGGACACTCACATTGACTCCATTGTCAAAAAAGCTCAACAGAGGCTGTACTTTCTTCGTCAGCTGAGGAAGTTCAACCTCCCAAAGGAGCTGCTGAAACAGTTCTACACCTCCATCATTGAATCAGTTATCTGCACTTCAATAACTGTCTGGTTTAGCTCAGCTACCAAATCCGACCTCCGAAGACTACGTCGAATAGTTCGGACTGCTGAGCGAATCATTGGTACAACCCTCCCTACTCTCCAAGAATTGTACTTATCCAGAGCGAGCAGAAGGGCTGCTAAAATCACTCTGGACCTCTCACACCCAGCACACTGCCTCTTTGAACTTTTAGCTTCTGGTCGACGCTACAGAGCACTGCGCACCAGAACAGCCTGACACAGAAACAGTTTCTTCCCTCAGGCAATCCATCTCATGAACAATTGATGATGATAATAATTGTGGAACCAACATCACTACCTGCTATACACTTTTTTTATACACACTATACTTATTTAACAACACACTTTACATGCCAATTTGCACATAACATCTGCACATATTATGTTGTATATAGTAATACACCTGTACATACACTTGTCAATTTGTATATTGCATTCACTACTTTTTAAAATATATTTATTATCTGTTTTTTTAGTCCTCTGTAATTCTGTTGCACTGTAGAAGCTCTGTCACAACAACAAATTCCCCGTATGTGTGAACATACCTGGCAATAAAGCTCTTTCTGATTCTGATTTCTGATTCTAAAAACTAGCCTAGAGCACCATCTTTTACTAAAAACTATAAGGTCAATAGCAAATAGCTATGCATTTTGAAAATCTCAGAATCCACGTAGAACCGATTTCTCCAATGAGTTTTCGCCACAGCTCCGCAACACAAACACTGATTTGAAAAATGACTGGCCAGCACCTTTGATGGTTACCTGTTTGGGCTTGTATTTCTTTTGGTATCGCGGCGAGACGAGGCTATGTGTGTTGATGCTCTCGTCGGTTTGTGCAGCAGCAGTCGAGGAGTTGCTGCGCTGCATGGACAGAAACGTCTGGATGTTTTTTACTTCATTCTGATACGAGCTGTCCAATAATGTCAGACCTTTTGATGCCAGCTTACAGCCAGCCATCCACTCAGAATACTGCTTCTCCTGCATAAACACACACACACACACACACACACACACACACACACACACACACACACACACACACACTCATATATATATAGTAAACCTAAAACCACAAAAATCAAATAGTTTGAACTTCACACAAAAAATGCCATTAATGACAGTTAAGATCAAATAGGGGGCAGCACGGTGGCGCAGTAGGTAGCACAATCACCTCACAGCAAGAAGGTCGCTTGTTTGAGCCCTGGCTGAGTCAGTTGGCGTTTCTGTGTGGAGGAGGAAACCCACGCCAACACGTAACAGAAATTCCAACTGACCCAGCCGGGACTCAAACCAGCGACCTTCTTGCTGTGAGGCTACAGTGCTAACCACTGAGCCACCGTGCCACCCTATATGCACATTATAAATAGTTAAATATTAGGATAAGGACAGGTTTAGAGAAATATATGTTGTTTCTGTAATTAAAAATATACTGAAAATAAGTCCAACCTCTTGGACAGATGACTGTTAAGATCTTTACAATGCTAAACAAACGTGTATTTTAACTAAATGCTATGCTTTCTTACATTTTTATTAAAGAATACTAAATAAAACCATGCATCATGTTTTTGGTTCACTGAAAGGAAATAATGTCTGCAAATTTGTTGCAAACAATTTATATTGGTTGAATTTAAAAAAACTAATTAAAGGTAGTAATGTTCAACTTAATTTGTTTATTTAAATTTAGCCCAAATAAACTGTTTACAATCACCTAACTTGAAAAATTAAAGTAAATGCAAGAAATCATCTTCTGATCGTTTTTTTCATTCATTCAATTTCTTTAGGCTTAGTCCCTTTAATAATCTGGGGTCGCCACAGCGGAATGAACCGCTAACTTATCCAGCACGTTTTTACGCAGCGGATGCCCTTCCAGCCACAACCTCTGGGAAACATCCACACACACTCATACACTACGGACAATTTAGCCTACCCAATTCACCTGTACCGCATGTCTTTGGACTGTGGAGGAAACCGGAGCACCTGGAGGAAACCGGAGCACCTGGAGGAAACCTACGCGAACGCAGGGAGAACATGCAAACTCCACACAGAAACACCAACTGACCCAGCCGAGGCTCAAACCAGCGACCTTCTTGCTGTGAGGCGACAGCACTACCTGCTGCGCCACTGCGTTGCCCGTTTTTTTTCAGTATAACATTATAAAGCATTGATATCTGCAAATGTTTCTTGAATGCTAAATTAGCTTAACGTGAGGATAATTTAGACTTTCAGTAATTCAGATTTGCCAATACAGTAATAAATTGCATTAAAAATATATTAGATTGGATTAAAGTTACTTTAAATTGTACTAATATTACTTTTTTACTGTAATTTTAATCAAATGCAGCTTTGGTGATCATAAGAGACCTGCTTATTTTCTTTTTTCATGCTTTTGTATTTTGTTCACATACAGTTAAAGTCAGATTTAGTAGCCCCTCTGTATGTTTTTCACCCAATTTCTGTTTAACAGAAAAAATTTTTTCCAACACATTTCTAAACAGCAAGAGTGTGTGGGTGTTTCCCAGTGTTGGGTTGCGGCTGGAAGGGCATACGCTGTGTAAAACATATTCTGGAAATGTTGGCGATTCATTTCGCTGTTGCGACCCCTGATTAATAAAGGGACTAAGCTGAAAAGAAAATTAATGAATGAATGAACATTTCTAAATAGTTTTAATAAGTCTTTTCTAATAACTGATTTTTTTTTATCTTTGTCATGATTACAGTATATAATATTTGACTAGGTATTTTTCATGATACTGGTGTAATTTAAAGGCTTAACTAGGTTAATTATTTTAGCTAGGCAAGTTCGGGTAATTAGGCAAGTCATTATATAACAGTGGTTTGTTCTGTAGATAATTGAGAAAAATTATTGCTTAAGTGGGCTAATAATATTGACCTTAAAATGTTTTTTTTATTAATTTTTTTATTAAAAACTGCTTTTATACTAGCCGAAACAAATACAGCTTTCTCCAGAAGAAAAAATATTATAATAAATACTGTGCAAAAATGCTCCATGCTCTGTTAAACATCATTTGGGAAATATTTAAAAAAGAAAAAAATTCACAGGAAGGCTAATAATTTTGACCTAATAAAACATAATAAAACAACTTATGATAGGGCTTTAAATATAAATGAAAGTTTGTACATTTTCACAGCGCAGGTAAATTTCGTTCATGCCTTCTGGTGCAGGTATGAGGAGTTTGATGCAGAATTTCTGGCCTGCGATGTTGACATCAGGAGCGACTTCACAACCTGAAGAGATGCAGATGGTTTTAATTTACAGCCTCATTACACTCTGATGAACTGATGAAGACTTGCTTGCTGCCTTCACTGAGGTGTGAAAATATATTCACATGTTGTACAAGCACAGTATGGGAAGTTAATGCAGAAATGACTAAGCTGACAGAAAAGCAAACATAATACTGTGAACTTATTAAAGGACTAAAGCAAAATCTTTTTTTCTTACACAATACTTTGTGAGACCAAGGGATTTTATTAGTTATTATTTAGTTATTTTTTCTATTGTAGCAAGTTCTGTTTACACAATCAGTTTTATTATTTTGTCTCAAGTACTGAGATAATATATGTTTTTTCTTGTTTTCTCTTGGAAAAATAAGATAATAATACATAAATTATAATAAATAAGACACAATTTAGAAAAAAATATTATTTATTATTATATTATAAAAAAATCAATTAAATAAAAAAAGTCACATAAAAAATTTATTGTTAGCAAAGTAGCAAAAGGGAAATATTATGGTGTGGCCAAAATAAAATAAATATCCATTTTATTTCGTAAAATTTAATTAAATTAACTTAAATTAAATGAAATCATTGTGTTGTTTTTTTATACACCTAAATAAGATAAATAAAATACATTTAAATAAAAAGGTTAAATAAAATATCAATTGTTTCTAAGGTGACAAAAGTGAAATATTATGGTCAAAATAAAATAATTATAAAATAAAAAACTTTCAGTTGTTTTTCTTAGCTAAATAGGACAAAAATAAAATACAATTAATAAAAAAGTTAAATAAAATATGTATTGTGAAATATTCTGGTGTGGCTAAAATAAAAAAAAAAAATAAATAAAATTTGGGTTGTTTTTTCCGCACGAAATGAGACAAAATAAAAGGCAATTAAATAAAAAAGAAACATAAAATATTTATTGTTTCTCAGGTAACAAAAGTGAAATATTATGGTGGGGACAAAATATCTTATTCTATCTTATAACTAAAAATATCCATTCATTTAGTTAAAAAAATGTTTGGGTTGTTTTTCTCTCATAAAATAAGATAAAATAAAATACAACTAAATAATTAAGTTAAATAAAATATTTATTTTCAAGTAGCAAAAGTTAAATATTTAGTGTGGCCAAAATAATATAAAATATCCATTCATTTAATAAAATAAAATAAACTTTTGGGTTGTTGTTTTTCTCTCGCTAAAAGACAAAAACAAAACAAAAAAGTTAAATAAACTATTTGTTTGTTAGTTAGCAAAAGTGAAATGTGGCCAAAATAAAATAAATATCCATTCATTTAAATTCATTAAATAATAATAAAATAAAATAAAAACAATGCTTGGGTTGTTTTTTTCTAACCAAAATGAGATAAAATAAAATACAATTAAATAAAAAACGTTAAATAAAATTTTTATTGTTTCTCAGGTAGCAAAAGTGAAATATTGAAATATTGGTGTGGCCAAAATAAAATTAAATAAAAAAACCTTTGTGTTGCTTTTCTCTCAACAAAATAAGATAAATTAAGATACAATTAAATAAAAAAAGGAAAATAAAATATTTACTGTTTCTCAAGCAGCAAAATTAAATATTTTAGTGTGGCCAAAATAAAATAAAATGAAATATCTATTTATTTAATAAAATAAAATGAAATATCTATTTATTTAATAAAATAAAATGAAATATCTATTTATTTAATAAAATAAAATAAACATTTGGGCTGTTGTTTTTTCCTCATTAAAATAAGATGAAATATAATTAGCAAAAGTAAAATGTTATGATGTGGTCAAAACAAAACAAAACAAAACAAAACAAAACAAAACAAAACAAAACAAA
>CAIGQZ010035043.1:6448558-6465087 GCA_903798205.1 Danio tinwini
ATTCATTCATTCATTCATTCATTCATTCATTCATTCATTCATTCATTCATTCGTCCATCCATCCATCCATCCATTCATCCATCCATTCAAATCATTCATACATTCATTCAATAGGAGAATGCAAAACAGGTATATATGTCAGAATTCCACTGATTACTTTTAATTTTATTATTTTAATTTTAACATTTTTTAAAAACCTTTTAACTTAATTTTTTATTTTTATTGTTTTAATCACTAATGCAAAAGTTTGACAAGACTACAGTCACCTCAATGAAAAGCACATTTACAGTGTCTGAATCAGTTGTTCCCTTAATAGTGCATAATGTGCCATAGAGAAAATAGTAACTGTGTGAAAAAATGAATGATTTTAGATGCTGCACTAGAGTTTATTTACTGTAAAGTGCAGGGGGCGGAGGTACTACAGAGCATTTGATTGGCCAGAAGATTTAACGAGAAGCATTTAAGATGAGTTTAAAGTGATGTCATTAAAAATGTTGAGGCTTATTGGTGGAAATGAGAGACTGTACATTTTGAATGGATATATCGTGTTCAAAGTTTTTCATCATAAGTCATTATGTAGTCATTATAATGCAAGATTCAACTTCTTTGATTCATTTCAGAATAATCTTTTGAGAATAAGAGGAACATTTTGAGAATAACTTTGCTGTGTTTCAAGAAAAGTAGTTAAACGTCAGGAAAAAGAAGTCTAAATAAAATACAATAAAATAAACTCATTAAAGTCCAAGAAAAATGTTATTATTTATAAGAAAAAAAAATTAATTTTTAGGAAATAAAAGTTAAAATGAAATAAATTTTGAGAATGCAAAAGAAGTTATATTTACAGAAAATTGTAATGAAATTTTGAGAATAAATGTCAAAATGAAACTTTTATGAAAACAATCTCATTAAATTCTGAGTAAAATGTTATGAAAAATAATTTAATGAATTTTCAAGAAAAAATGTTAAATAAAATGTTGAGAATAAACATTTTTTATATTCTGAGAAAAAAATTTATTTTTTTACATTTCAAGAAAAGAAGTTAAGATGAATAAAATGTTGAGATTAGACGCATTAAATTTGTAGAATAAAGTCATTTTTCTGAGAAAAAAAGTGATGTTTTGAGAAATAAAATGCTGTGAGCAACCATGGCAATGGTGCTGAATTAGTTGATTAGTAGAAAAATTTTGGAAACTAGTAGTCACTAAATCCCATACTATTTTTTGACTACGAACCCCTATATACATTTCTCGAGAGAGCAAAATATGTCCAAGACGGAAAGTAGCAACATTTTTTTGCAGTTTTTGTATTCGTGAAGCCGCCAAAGGGCTCTGTGTATGCATTTTCAGATCCCAAATTTCTCTTGCGAGTGCCATTTGTGCCTGCTGTTATCACAAAAATTCACCAGAAGCCACTGTTGACTAACTGACTGACTGATGGACTGACCCACCCTCCTCCGTCCCTAAACTCAACCAATAGTGTTTTCAAAAGCACTGATTGACCCACCCACTCACTTCCCTAAACCCAATCGCAGTGTTTTAAAAAGCAATCCAGAAAAGAAAAGCCTCCGCCTGATTTTTACCATGTTTTCAGATTTTACCACATTCTCACCCTGTTGCTTACATCATTATTTATTTTTTTAGCTTTTTTTTTTGTCTTACCCACTTTCTGGAACCGTTCTTCACCAGACTCGAACCCTGACGTTGTATTCAACTCCGCTCTGTGTTTTAAGTCCACTGACATACATGTTAAGCTACTGGACAAACTGGTAACATCGGAAAAGTCGTCCATACGGAGATAAGCAGTCAGCTGCTAGCGCAAAAAGGAACGGCATCATACTATCATACTGCCCTGTAGCATCCGTTTTAATGACGAAATACAGTCATACGTTCCTCTGGCTACATAATTTGTGATCTCCAGAAATGTATATAGGGCAATGTTTTCTGAATGAGCCTATGTTGTTTTTTTTGATACTATAGAAATCAGTATAAAGGAAAGAAAGTAAACAAGTCTGGAACCACTTGAGGGTTGTAAATATTGTTTTTTGGGTAAACTATCCATTTAACACTGGCATCAGTTTGACTAATCTGTTTTAGGGTTGTATTATTTCTCTATTGTTGTACCTGCAGGGCTCCAAACAGCATCATTTCCTCTTCTGTGCAGTCTATATCCTCTAAAAGAAGAGCCCAGCGAGCTTGTTCATACAACTGTGTCAAACGTACGGCATCATACTGCAACAGAGAGAATTTATCTCTTCATTTATTAAGAAATGATGTTTGCGTATGGTCAGAGGGGTCAAATTTCGCTGCAGTATACAGTGTTGTGACAAATAAAGACTCATCATCATCATCATCATCAATTCATTCCTCTTAAAAAAGCCAGATGTTGACCAAACACTCCAATAGTATCTGGATGCAGCCTTGATGATGTAAGCTAAGACTGCAAATCTCAGTGAAGCAATGTCAAACTTACTGCGCTCAATGCAGATGGTGATGTCACTGTAAGGGGTAGGGCTAGGGGTGGGGTTAGGTGAGGGCATTAAAAAGCATTGAATGCAGCTCAAACACTCTTACCTTAGGATCCATGTCATGAAAGGTGTAGTATTTGAAACGAAGCCATAGTTTGTCATTTTCTTGTATTTCCTGCTGCATTAGCGATCGGGAGGAATCCAGCCACCTTCACAGAACAGAAGGACGTATGAAAAGTTGAATATTATTTTAATATTCTGTGTGAGACGTAAGTTGTTGAGGCTTTATTTCAGTATGTTGATGTAATTCTAACTGAAACGAAACATTGAGTGGACGGTCTGGCTTTATTTTTCCCTCATAGCAATCTAACACTGTGTCCTAAGTACAGAAAAGGTACTTTTTCCAAGTTAAAATGAGTTTTAGTCCTATCTGAGACGGCTGTACCTGGTGTGAATATGAGTTTTGTCTACCACACTGGCCGGCCGGTAGAGTTTAGCGATGGCTTCAGGAGCAGGAGACGGCAGACTGAAGGACAGCATTTTATACACAGCCTCAGTCTTCGGAGAGTCAGCAAAATGAGCCGGCATGCCATTGTACAGAGCCTGAACAGAGCCTGTGTTAAGATAAAACTCACTTTAAACTAAAATACTGTGACCAAAGTGAAAACTGCGTATTTAAAAGTGTTTAAAAAAAATTAAACATGTTTTTCAGAAACACGAATCACTCATAAACTCAAATTGTAAATGAAAAAGATTGAGGTATGTTCCCTCCAAGAACAATAGCGATAACTTTGATGATAACCCACAATCACTATTCGCATCTAGAACCAATGCATATTATCATTGTGTTCATTGTATAAGTCAATGGTCTCAAACTCAATTCCTGGAGAGCCACAGCTCTGCACAGTTTAGCTCCAACCGCCTCCAACTCACACCTGCTTAATAGTCTTGAACACCTTGATTAGTTGGATCAGCTGTTTTTGATTAGGGTTGGAGCAAAACTGTGCAGAGCTGCGGCCCTCCAGGAATCCAGTTTGGGTCCTATGCTTTAAGTGTTTTGTGCGGCACGGTGGCTTAGTGGTTAGCTCTATTGCATCACAGCAAGAAGATTGGTGGTTCAAGTCCCGGCTGGGTCAGTTGTCATTTCTGCGTGGAGTTTGCATGTTCTCCCCATGTTAATGTGGGTTTCCTCCAGGTGCTCCGGTTTTCCCCACAGTCCAATGACATGCGCTATAGGTGAACTAAATAAACTAAATTTGAGTCTATGAGTGTGTATGAGTGCAAATGGGTTCCCAGTACTGGGTTGCAGCTGGAAGGACATTTGCTGTGTAAAACATATACTAGATAAGCTGGGGGTTCATTCTGCTGTGGCGACCCCAGATTAATAAAGGGACTAACCCGAAAAGAAAATGAATGAATGAAATATATTTCAAGAAATGACTTCTGTGCTGTTGTTATCATATATAGTTGTGTTGTGGACGAAGATTTGAAAATCCATATTTGTATTCGACAAAACCTTGCATTATTGTATACAGGTCTTTCTTTACCATTCTGGTTGGGGTTGAGTGTTTTAATAAAGTATTTAGAAAGCAATACTTAAATTTATAAGTATTAAAAATTTATAAGAGATAAAAATGTAAATACAATTTTATTTACTTATAAAATTTCTATTCCTCAAACAGTCATAAAAAAGCTTGTTTTCCTAAAAAAACATCACATTTAACAACAACAAGATAATAATAATACTTTCACTAATATTTCAAATATTTTAAAATAGAAAGCTTTTTTATTTCACAATATTGCACTTTTTATTGTACATTCATTTACTGGCTCCAAATTTGGTAGTAAAAGTAAACATTCTGTTCACCTGCAGTTAGAGGAACATCAGTAAGGTCGTAAAGCTCTTCTGAGGAATCTTTATCTTTCTTTTTCTTTTTCTCCTCAACAGGACGGAGCAACGAGAGCTCCTCTGGGTGACGGATATCTGAAAGCCAGAAAGATTCATTTTGGCAACCTGACACTTGGTATCAGTTTTCCTACAGTGCCTATAGAAAATCATTACAAAAACTGCCTTCTTTCATCTGAGAAATATTGCTAAGTTATGAAGTATGCTAACCATCTCAGATGCAGAAAAGCTAGTCCATGCTTTTATGACTTCTAGGCTGGATTACTGTAATGCTCTGTTCGCTGGCTGCCCAGCATCCTCTATTAACAAACTTCAGCTAGTACAAAACGCAGCTGCCAGAGTTCTTACCAGGTCTAGAAAATATGATCATATCACCCCAATTTTATCCTCCTTACACTGGCTGCCTGTTAAATTTCGTATTGATTGAAAGTATTGCTTCTTACCTATAAAGCTTTTAATAATCTAGCTCCTGTTTATCTAACCAACCTTCTGTCTCGCTACAATCCAACCCGCTCTTTAAGATCTCAAAACTCAGGGCTTGTGGTAGTACCTAGAATAGCAAAATCGAGTAAAGCAGGTCGAGCCTTCTCATTTATGGCCCCTAAACTCTGGAATAGCCTTCCTGATAATGTCCGAGGCTCAGACACACTCTCGCAATTCAAAACTAGATTAAAAACCTATCTGTTTAGCAAAGCATACACTCAGTGCATCACTTAGCGGTATGACGCATGATTGTGCCCCACGCAGGTTTTTGCATCTCGTTTATATACACTATGAACAGCAGCTACGCTAATTATTCTCTTTATTCTCTATTTCCACCTGGGGATACTCATCCCGAGGCGCTCAGACTATGCAGCGCCACTGATGCGATCCAAGACCAGCGACGAGATAATCCCAAGGTTTTCATAATCCTGGACCAGGCTGTATCCTGAGCAGCTACTGTGGTGGTCATGGAGAAGTGGATAGCATGAGATGATTCCTGTGACGCTCCAGGGACAGACGAGTCTTCGCTGAGGTCCAGCATTCTCCAGCCTCCGGCGCCTAGACTGCAGCTCTGCACAAGACGTTTGGCCATAGGAGAAATGGTCATGCCCAACTGAGCCAGGTTTCTCTCAAGGTTTTTTAAATTCTTCACTGTCGCCAACTGGTGAAGTTTTTTTTTTCCTCGCCGCTGTCGCCACTGGCTTGCATGGTTTGGGATCTGTAGAGATGCGCATCGATGGAATTGCTCCACAGTGTTTGGACTCTCAGTAGTGATTATTAACCACACTACACGGAGCTAAACTGAACTTAAACACTGAAAACTGAACTGACACTGTTTCAATTCACTATAATCTTCTATGTGAAGCTGCTTTGACACAATCAACATTGTAAAAGAGCTATAGAAATAAAGGTGAATCATACCCCCTTGAAATAATTACTTTATTTGTCATACTGCCTGAAATCAAATCATATTCCAAATAACTTTTCCAGCCTTTGAAATGTTTAAGTAGCCTTCTCCTAACCTGTGCCTTTATACAGCTTTATTCTAAAGGTCTTTTGAAAGCAGGGTGTAATGTGTGTACAGCTTCCACAGGGTATTATGATTTTCTATAGGCACTGTCTATAATCTGGATCAATCACTTACTGAGAACCCTGCAGATGCCCATGACACAGCGTAACACAGAACTGGAGAAACAGGCTCTCATTTTCAGAGTCGCTCCGTTCGGCAGGCCAAGCCTCAAAGGCTTGTGCTGTGAGGTGAAGAAAAGTCGGGCGTCTGCATGAACTCCACATTTATCCAGCGTCCAGCCGGTCCTCAACAACCACTGCTGCTTCTGCTCCCACCACAGCGCATGATCTGACCAGTCCTTCTTCAGCACTGGAAAAAACACAGGAACAAAAGGGTAAGTGAACCAACTTTACATAATTCTAAACACAAATCATATTGCAGAGAGATTATTTTTGCCAGTTTAAAGCAGATTTTCTTCTGTCTATGCATTGGAATTTATAGCGATTTTAAGTAGTTTTGAGTCAAATAATTATATTACTTTTGTTTTGTTTTTTTTAATCTTCCCACGTTTTGCAGGTTGCAATGTCCCGAATTTTGCTTGCCAATCTTAAGCCAATTGTAATGGTTTGTTTTTGGTTCAATTTGGAATTTCCCCAACCAGCGCAGAGCCCAGGGGACCAGAGTGAGTGCTCCGACAAAGTTATTAAATAAGTAATTAAAATAAAATTCTAATGATGTAATTAGTAGTTAATTAATTACATTTTGAAGTAACTTACCCAACACTAATTCCTCTGATCATAAACCTTGCATTGACAGTGCATGCACATTTAATATCCGTCTGTGACAGTTTTAGTAATATGCATAATTAACTAGCAAATATAATCGTCTATTTTGAACTCACTGGTCTTCTCGACTACTTTGAGAATCACTCCACCAATGTGCAGGTCAGAGGTCACACTGATTTGCAGCGGCGGAGCATCAGGACCAAGGTCCTCCACCATGACTTTTAGGTCCCATGCTGCCATTCTGCTGCCGAGAAGATGGACATGAGGAGATCTGATTACACATAAGGTATAATATACACTGCATTTTTGTGTTATAATATACATTCACTGGCAACTTCACTGCCGGTTCAGCAGCTCAGGAAATAAGAAATCAACATTTTCTTTTGATCTTTTGACAAGAAGTCGTTGTACTATTAAAACACACTGTATAACAATATAGATGGGATGTTGAATTGAATTGAATTGAATTTTATTTGACAGGTTTTAGACAAGCTGTACAAAAATACAAGTATCCTATACATTTTGAAATAAAAACTGTTAAGGCTAAAAACACAATAAAGCCCTGGGCTTGTTTCCATTGTGGTCCTCGCTGTTAAATAAAACAAAGTATGGCTTCAAAATACAGATGATGCATGAACAAACAGTACCTCCACATTTTAAACAGGAACAAAATAATTCACAAATACAATTATTACTTCATTCATTTTTCTTTTTAGCTTAGTCACTCTATTTAATCAGGGGTCGCCACAGAGGAACGAACCGCCAACTTATTCAGCATGTGTTCCACACAGAGGATGCTCTTCCAGCTGCAACCCCATTCACAATCAAATAACATGTAAAATAAAACATCCTCATCCACCATGCAAACTAATTATCCTCATCAAACAACCATCTTTCGATAGCTTTTTTGAACCTCCTTAAGTCTTTTATTTCCTTGATCGGTTTTGGTAATTTGTTCCACATGATTACACTTGTATATAACTTGTATATATTTATAATTTTTCCCCACTAGACTTCTAAATTTAAATAAGCAAATATTAAAATCCCAACCCCTAGTACTGTATGAATGCTGTTGCCTCACCATTTGAAAATAGTTCACCAAATAAGGAGGAACCACGTTATTAAACATTTAACGTACCATTCCCAGTTTTAAAAAACATACTCTTTGACTAACAGTTAATGCCTAATTCTTTTAAAACTCTTTGATCAAATGTGCTCTAAAATGAATTTTTACAATTATTAGTACTGATTAATTTTGTGCCTTTTGCAATTTATCCTTCATACTCTGTGAGCAGCTATACATACCAAAATAAGGTAGCATAATCAAAATGGGGTTGAATCAAAGCTCCTGACAATAATTTTAAAGAATGAACATCCAACAGATCAGTTTGCCTTGTTAAGAACCTACTTTTTTTCACATATCTTCGTAAAAACCTTTCTTGCCATAACATCTGATAATTTATTATCTATTAAACATCCCAAATAATTTACAACCTTTTTCGACTTAATTTTCATTCATCATTAATCCTAACTATAAAACTATTATCTTTCTTTAATTTCACTCTTGAAGCAAATAAAATAGCCCTCGTTTTACATATGTGTAAAGAAAGTTTCTTATCTAAAAACCAGTTGTACACACTTCCTAACTGGGAACTCTTGATTTCTTCCAGGGCCCTTTTAACTTGATGAAATACAAAAATTGCAGCATCGTCAGCATAAAGATAGAGTTCCTCTGAACATGCTATTTTTAAATCATTGATATATAAAAGAAAAAATATTGGACCTAAAATACTTCCTTAAGGAACTCCGCAATTGATAGATAAGTGGGCAGATAATATACCCTTTATGTCAACTCTCTGGCTTCTATCATCCAGATAGGACTGAATCCACCCTGATCTCTGCTCTGTCATTTTTGATGTTGAAAATTCAACTCTGCAGTTTAACAAACTGACTTTTATTGACATTTTATTAGTTTGAAATAATATAATGTATAAGGAATAATATATAGATAAATAAGTTTGTTAAATAACAGAAAATGTGAGATGCTGCTCGCTGCAGAGCCACTTGGGCTCCAGCAAGGGGGAGCTTGAGCTCCAGCTCCTCCTCCTATAAGCTGTTTTAATGCGTTCACTTACACCACCCCTATCCCCAACCCTCAGTGACATCACTAGTAGAAGAAATGCAGCAAGGAGTAGCTAGAGCTCAAGCTCCCCCTTGCTGGAGCTCAACTCTGCCCATGTGGATCTGCAGTGAGTACCACTTGGAAAATGTACTGGCAGTTTATTACAAGGTTCTTGTAGCATGATATACAACCCCAACCCAGGCAATATATCACTTTAAACTATAAACTATGTTAATAAATAATAACTTTTCAAGGTTAAAAGATGCTGGAAGCAAGATCAAGGTCCTATAATGCAATTTAAAAGCACAAATAAATGGAGGAAAAAAAGCATAAATACAAAAAAATTGCTAATTTACGGATATTTTTATAGTGCAGTTTAGTAAACCGTATCAGTGAGAACTTGTTCTCTGCATTTTACCGGCCATTCATTTACAAACAAATCAATTTGACGATGTATTTTCAGAACGATTAAAACAAAAAAGCGCTGTGCTTTTATAACGTCAATTCACTGTAAAAAGGAAGTAAACATTCATTCATTCATTTTCTTTTCAGCTTAGTCCCTTTATTAATCCGGGGTCGCCACAGCAGAATGAACCGCCAACTTATCCAGCACATGTTTTACGCAGCAGATGCCCTTCCAGCTGCAACCCATCTCTGGGAAACATCCATACACAGTCATTCACATTCATAAGCGGACAATTTAGCCTACCCAATTCACCTGTACTGCATGTCTTTGGACTGTGGAGGAAACCGGAGCACCCGGAGGAAACCCAGGCAAATGCAAGGAGAACATGCAAACTCCACACAGAAACGCCAACTGCCCAGTCGAGGCTCGAACCAGCGACCTTCTTGCTGTGAGTCTACAGCACTACAGCGTTACTGCATCGCCCCGAAGTAAACATCATAAAAAATTTAGAAATCAAATTCTGTAAAAATTAACTACGTGCATAATTATAAAAATGAAGTCAACTTAACAGTTCCAATTTACAACATGTTTGCTCTCTTTTTAAAGTCAACTTCTCACTTTTAAGCAGCAAGTTTACTCACTTTTTTAAAAATAACATGATTAGACTTTTTACAGTGTATAACTTTGTCTGTCATAACAGATCATTTAATAAGTACTGAGTATTTCACCATTATGACCTTAATCACAGCAGTGTCCATATATGAACACAGCAAGAAGATTACTGGTTTGAGTCCCGGCTGGACCAATTTGCATTTCTGTTTATCTAACCGAGCTTCTGTCTTGCTACAATCCAACCCGCTCTTTAAGATCTCAAAACTCAGGGCTTTTAATAGTAGGCTACCCAGAATAGCAAAGTCTACTAAAGGAGGTCAAGCCTTCTTATTTATGGCTCCTAAACTCTGGAATAGCCTGATGATGTCCAAGGCTCAGACACACTCTCTCATTTCGAAACTAGATTAAAGATTTTTTTAGTAAAGCATATACACAATCCGTCCCTATAACAGTATGATGCATGAGTGTGTCCCACACAGGTAATTGGGCTTGGCACACCACCTGTAGGACACAGTCCTCCAGTCTTAATGCACCACACATTTTGTTAGAAGTACTCATATGCTTTAAAAAGCTTGTTTCTATGTTTCTGTCATTTCCATTTATAACACTGCATTTTTGCATCTCGTTTAAAAACACTATGAACAGCAGCTACGCTATTTATTAGTAGTTTGGCTTCTAGAGATTGTGCAGCGATGAAGCCGAAGGAAAATAAATGAATGAATGAATTAATATGCCAGAGACGAGTTGACCACGACGACGAGGTTCGAGTCCGGTGAAGAACGGTTCCAGAAAGCAAGTAAGACAAAAACAGAATCCAAAATAAAATAAACAAGTAAATAACAGGGTGAGAAGGTGGTAACATCTGAAAACGTTGTAAAAATCAGACGAGGGCTTTTCTTTTTCTGGATTGCTTTTGAAAATTGTTGGTTGGGTTTAGGGAAGTGGGTGGGTGGGTCAATCGATAAAATTGGTTAGGTTTAGGAAAGAAGGAGGGTGGGTTAGTCGATTGGTTGGTCAGTCAGTCAGTCATTCAGTCAGCCAAACAGTCAGTCAACAGCAGCCTCTGGTGGGTTTATGTGAGAACAGCAGGCGCGAATGGCACTCGCGAGAGAAATTTGACATCTCAAAAAGCGAACACAGCGGCCTCTCATGGATTCGCAAAAAACCCAAAAATGCAGAAAAAACTTGCCTCCTAGGACGTATTTTGCAGTTTCCAGAAATGTATATAGAGGTACGTTTTCAGAATGAGCCTGAGTTGAGCCAATCACAACAGTGGACGTTTACGTTAAAATCTGCCACGCCTATTCAAACAGTGTGTTCAGATTAGGAAGGTAAAACGGGGCACAAAATATACTTACTTCTTACTCTAATTTAATAACTTCTATATTATGATGCTTTTTATATTAAAAAATGTTGAAAACATTATAACTGGAGCTCAGGTAACAGTACAACATTTTTTCAAGTACCTCTACCAGAGACACGTACAGTAGATGTGGTAAACTTGGTGTAAAAAAAGGATAAAAATGAGGAAGAAAAGTGACTTTGAATGTGTCATAGTTGTTGCTGCCAGACGGGCTGGGCTCAGTAGTATTTCAGAAACTACTATTGCACATCTTTAAATGGTATGAAGAAGTGAAAACATGAAGTTCTGTGAAACCAAAATGCCTTCTTGATGCCAGAGATCAGAGGAGTATGACCAGAAGAAAGGCAACAGTATCTCAAATAATCTTCATTGAAACAGAGCATTTCTGAACAAACAAAACATCAATCCTCAAAGAGGGACTCAATAGAGAAGAGTTGCCTTATAACTGAAGACTCTCAGTTTTGCTTCAGCATTCAGATTGTAGGGTTAATATTTTGTGTAAACAATATAAAAAGCATAAATCCATCCTGACTTACAGTATGCCAACAGCTCAGGCTTAACATGTCTTTTTAATATGTAATATAAAAGACTTATTTTCTTAAATAAGTACATACAGTACACTAGATCACATACTGTAAATGTGTTATAAGCAAAAATGAATTGCTGTCCATTTAATACTATATCCTGCTATTATTTATTACTCACTCTAAAAAATGCTGGGCTGTATTAACCCAACATTGGGCCAAATATGGACAAACTCACATTTATGAGTAAACTATCCCTTTAAATGAACTCATACTGGTTTCTTGAACATGACAACGTGTTTCTCAACAATGACCTCTACAGCTACCAGACCCAGTCTAGTCAACAGGGATCCTTTGAGATGTGCTGGAATTGTAAAATCTATGCCACAAACAATGAAGCCAACACTGTAAAAATGCTGGCTTCCACACAATTCCTTCATGTTGTCTCAACACATATCGATTAAGTTAACTTAATAGTTTTTACAAATTTAAGTGGATTGAACATAAAACCATTGAGTTGTCCCTAAAATCACCTCAAGAATTGTGTCGATTCAGTTCATTTTAAAAAAGTAGTTTTAAACAAGTAGCAAAAAAGTGTTTTTGAGTAAAAGCTGAAAGCAAAAGTAGGTTCAACACAGTACTAATTAAAGAAAACCTATTGATTGTGCAAGGAATAATTGACAGCATCAATGACGGGGCGGCAGTGGTTAGCACTGTCGCTTCACAGCAAGAAGGTCACTGGTTCGAGTACCAGTGTTGGCGTGGGTTTCCTCCGGGTGCTCCGGTTTGTGTGTGAATGTGAGTGTGTATGGATGTTTTTCAGTACCGGGTTGCAGCTGGAAGGGCATCCACTGTGTAAAACATATGCTGGATAAGTTGACAGTTCATTCCGCTGTGCTGACCCCTGATAAATGAGGGACTAAACCGAAAAAAAATGAATGAATGAATGAATGAGGTGGGGACGTGGTCATAATATAAAAACGAGTGGTGTTATATCTCAGGAGTTCATTATTTTCGAATAATTCAATGGCCGTAGTGAATTATTCTGCTAATACACTGTAAAAAATGCTGGGTTCCACACAATTCCTTCATGTTGTCCTAACACAAATAGATAATCCCAAGGTTTCCATAATCCCGGACCAGGCCGTATCCTAAACAGCTGATGAAACTGATTCCTGTGAGACTCCAGGGACAGACACGTCTTCACTGACGTTCAGCGTTCTCCAGCCTGTGGCGCCTAGACTGCAGCTCTGCACAAGACGTTTGGCCATAGGAGAAATGGTCGTGCCCAACAATGCCTGGTCTCTCTCAAGGTTTTTTATCCTTCACTTTCGCCAATTGGTGAAGTTTTTTCCCCGCTGCTGTCGTCACCGGCTTGTATGGTTCGGGACTTGTAGAGCAGCGCATCGATGGATTACTCTTCAGTGTTTGGACTCTCAGCAGTAAATATTAAACCACACTGACCTGAACTGAACTGAACTAAACTAAACTAAACTAAACTAAACTGAACTGAACTGAACTGAACTGAACTAAACTAAACTAAACTAAACTGAGCTGAGCTGAGCTGAGCTGAGCTGAGCTGAGCTGAACTGAACTGAACTGAACTGAACTGAACTGAACTGAAGTGAACTGAACTAAACTGAACTTAAAGTCTGAAAACTGAACTGACACTTTTTCAATTCACTATACTTTTCTATTTGAAGCTGCTTTGACACAATCCACATTGTAAAAGTGCTATAGAAATAAAGATGAAGTTAATTGAATTAAGTTAACTTAATTGTTTTTACAAACCTAAGATTGAACATAAAACAATTAAGATGTCTCCCCAAAAAACCTCAAGAATTGTGTAAATTCAGCTATTTTAAATTAGTTTGAAGAAGCAGCAAAAATTATTCTTTGAGTCTACTTTGATTCCCACACCTAAAGACACTGTTCAAGTGGGTTCAAGGGTTTTGGTCCTCAAACGGCTCATGTGTATGGGACTAGTTTCTTACACCTCTCATCCAAAGCCTTTAGTTTTTTTAATATATACATTTGCAATCAGATTTATTAGCCCCCCTTTCAATTTTGTTGTCTTTTTTTTATATTTCCCAAATTATGTTTAACAGAGCAAGGAAATTTTCACAGTATGTCTGATAATATATTTTTTTCTGGAGAAAGTCTTATTTGCTTTATCTCAGTTAGAAAAAAACATAAAAAAAACATTTTAAGGTCAATATTATTAGCTCCTTTAAGCTATATATTGTTTCGATAGTCTACAGAACAAACCCTCATTATACACTAACTTGCCTAATTACCCTAACCTGCCTAGTTAACCTAATTAACCTAATTAAGCCTTTAAATGTCACTTTAAGCTGTATAGAAGTGTCTTGAAAAAATATCTAATAAAATATTATTTACTGTCATCATGGCAAAGATAAAGTAAATCAGTTATTAGAGATGAGTTATTAAAACTATTATGTTTAGAGATGTGTTGAAAAAATCTTCTCTTCGTTAAACAGAAATTGGGGAAAAAAATAAACAGGGGGGCTAATAATTCAGGGGGTTAATAATTACAGTATTTTGAAGTCAAAATGATTAGTCCTCCTGCATATTTTTCCCCAATTTCTGTTTAGGAGAAAGAAGATTTTATCAACACATTTCTAAACACAACTGTTTTAATAACTCATTCCTAATAACTGATTTATTTTATCTTTGTCATAATGACAGTAAATAATATTTGACTAGATATTTTTTAAGATACTAGTATTCTGAAAGTGGCATTTAAAGACTAGGTTAATTAGGCAAGTTCGGGTAATTAGGCAAGTCATTGTATAATGATGGTTTGTTCTGTAGACAACTGAAAACAAATATTGCTTAAGGGGGCTAATAATACTGGCCTTAAAATGTCTTCTTTTATTCTAGCCAAAATAAAACAAGACCGACTTTCTCCAAAAGAAAAAATATTTTAGCTTTGCTTATCTGAAAATAATGGCTCACCTTATTAGAATGTTCATCAGCCAATCAGAATCAAGCAACAACCCTGCAATGTCTTTAATAGGCATGAAGAGTCACATGATTAGCATGATCACAGTGATGATGATGGTGGTGGGGATGGTGACACACACACATGTGCTGCTTCATTTTGGGTGTGATCAAGCTATTTTACTCCTAGTGGTTGATACTTCCCGTTTACACGCGAATCACATGGAACCACATTTCCTCATTTGGTCAAGTTTTTAATCTGCCACTAGATGTAAATGGGTGTGTGTGTGTGTGCGTGTGTGTGTGTGTGTGTGTGTGTGTGTGTGAGCGCGTGTGTGGGTGTGATAATACTAAACACACAGTGACTGAAACTGAAAACTGATACAAATCTGACCATAAGAAACATAAAGTACGTGTGTGATACATTGAAAAGCGAATTTAATGTCTTTTTATGTCTTTTAAATATCGAATATTAATGTTTTTAACACTTTAATCAATGCTAGTTCATAACAATGAACTATATATTTTATTACAGTATTTATTAATCTTATTGAACTTTAATTAATGAAATAAAGTATTAATTGTTAGTTCATGTTAACTCACAGTGGATTAACTGTTAACAAGCACAACATTGGGTTAAATAATGCATTAGTAAATGTTGAACTATGATTATTAATAAATGCTGTCCAAAAATCCTTCATTATTAGTTCATAGTATAACTAATAAACCATTAAATAAAAATGTTACCTAAAAGTCTTATTAAAATAAGTCCATAGAGATGCATCCTTAAGACTTAAAGTAACACGTGTATATATGTATATATATTTTATAAAGTCCATTTAATACTGTATTAAACCATTAATTTTATAACATTTGATACTGTATTAAAATATTAGATATATAACATTTAACACTGTATTAAACTATTAATTATATAACATTTAACACTGTATTAAACTATTAATTATATAACATTTAATACTGTATTAAACTATTAATTATATAACATTTAATACTGTATTAAACTTAATTATATTACATTTAATACTGTATTAAACTATTAATTATACAACATTTAATACTGTATTAAACTATTAATTATATAACATTTAACACTGTATTAAACTATTAATTTTATAACATTTAATACTGTATTAAACTATTAATTATATAACATTTAATACTGTATTAAACTATTAATTATATAACATTTAATACTGTATTAAACTTAATTATATAACATTTAATACTGTATTAAACTACTAATTATATAACATTTAACACTGTATTAAACTATTAATTATATAACATTTAATACTGTATTAAACTTAATTATATAACATTTAATACTGTATTAAACTAGAAATTATATAACATTTAATACTGTATTAAACTATTAATTATATAACATTTAACACTGTATTAAACTATTATATAACATTTAATACTGTATTAAAATATTAGATATATAACATTTAACACTGTATTAAACTATTAATTATATAACATTTAACAATGTATTAAACTATAAATTATATAACATTTAACACTGTATTAAAATATTAGATATATAACATTTAATACTGTATTAAACTATTAATTATATAACATTTAACACTGTATCAAACTATTAATTATATAACATTTAATACTGTATTAAAATATTAGATATATAACATTTAACACTGTATTAAAATATTAGATATATAACAATTAACACTGTATTAAACTATTAATTATATAACATTTAACACTGTATTAAACTATTAATTTTATAACATTTAATACTGTATTAAACTTAATTATATAACATTTAATACTGTATTAAACTTAATTATATAACATTTAATACTGTATTAAACTTAATTATATAACATTTAATACTGTATTA
>CAIGQZ010035043.1:6471827-6485870 GCA_903798205.1 Danio tinwini
TATATATGTAAAAAATGCAAATGAGGCATTGTTTAATTAAATATAATAATATAAATATAATTAGTTAATTACATTTTCATCCTCTAAAACATTGAAATAAGGTTTTGTGTTTGTGTGTGTGTGTGTGTGTGCGTGTGTGTGACCAGCCAGAAAATTATGAATCTGGGCAATTGGGTATGAACAACTGCCTCTGTAAAAACCTTCAGAATATGGATATTAATAAAACTGTTACATTTTGGGAAGCTATGATCAGCGCAGAAGGGAAAAACTCATACTGAGAAAACAGCCATTAAAAATGTATTGTATTGAAGTCTACAGACACAGTTTTTAAAAGCCAGATGAAATAAATATTGTGTATTTGGATGTTTTCCTTCAATTATACTGAAAAACACTTTATGAAAAGCCCTATTTTTGCCTGCATCGTCTCAGCTGAACTATAATAACCCCATCAGGGGGATCTGGGTTTTGTATCACACTGAGGAGCTTTAATGTGTGGTAATGACTGTACTTTAACCTGATTATAAGGCTATTTATGATCAGAAATAAAATAATTGAGTGAAAATTATGAATTATAAATACACCTAAATCAGTGGTTTTCAACTTTTTTGACTCCAAGGCTCTCGACTGTCAAAGACAAAGTGCATATTTTTCTCATACCTGCCAAAGCTGCTAATTTTTCTGACCTAATTAGTTACTGAAATTATGAGTGACAACCAATGAAGTACAATGATTATAAAATACTATTTTAAAAATCAAATCCCATAATTCCAGATGTGAATGTTTTACAGGGTTTAAAGTTTTTATTACCAGTGATTTACATGTTTGTTCAAATTATTTATTCATTTATTGTGGACATGTTTGTTTTATTATTGTTATTTACTTAAAAGTATCCACCAAATAGTTAAAAATGCGTGTATTATCATTATAAAAATGCACAATGTTTCAATTAAAGTAAAAAATGTCATATAAATTATTACAAATCTTATAAAAAAAAATTGAAATAATTTAAGACTGTAGTGTCCAAAATATCACTCAAATTGCTGAAAAAGTTGCAAACAGAAAACCGCAGAACAGCACATTGGATTAGACTTGAAATTTTGTTAAAATTGTGGTGTTTTCTCTAGTAAAATGTTCTCCAAAAAGAAATATTTTATTTGTAACTTATTTTTTTTTCCTTTTTAATCAGTGCATATCTTATCTAAAAAAATTTTTTTCTTCTCTGTATTACAATTAGGCTTCTGCCAGTATCAGATTTTCTAATTGTAATTAATTTCTGAACGTTTTATCATAGTATACAGTATTATATACACTCACCGGTCACTTTATTAGGTACACTTTACTAGTACCAGATTGGACCCTATTTTGCCTTCAGAACTTGCTTAATCCTTTGTGGCATAAATTCAACAAAGTACTGGAAATATTCCTCAGAGATTTTGGTTCATATTGACATGATAGCACACATAGTTGCTGCAGATTTGTCTGCTGCACATCCATGATGCGAATCTCCCATTCCACCACATCCCAAAGGTGCTCTATTGGATTGAGTTGATTGTGGAGGCCATTTGAGTACAGTGAACTCATTGTCATGTTCAAGAAACCAGTCTGAGATGGCTCCTGCTTTATGACATGGTGTGTTATCCTGCTAGAAGTAGCCATCAGAAGATGGATACACTGTGGTCATAAAGGTATGGACATGGTCAGCAACAATACTTAGGTAGGCTGTGGCATTGACCTGATGCTTAATTAATGCTAATGGGCCCAAAGTGTGCCAAGAAAATATCCCCCACACCATTACACCACCACCACCAGCCTGAACTGTAGATACAAGGCAGGATTCTGACAAGCCAAATTCTGACCCTACCAACACAATGTTGCAGCAGAAATCGAGAATTAGACCAGGCAACATTTTTCCCCAATCTTCTATTGTCTAATTTTGGTGAGCCTGTGCAAATTGTAGCCTCAGTGTCCTGTTCTTAGCTGACAGGAGTGGCACCCAGTGTGGTCTTCTGCTGCTGTAGCCCATCCGCCTCAAGGTTGGAGGTGTTGTGTGTTCAGAGATGCTCTTCTGCATAGCTTGGTTGTAACAAGTGCTTATTTGAGTTACTGTTGCCTTTCTATCAGCTGAAACCAGTCTGGCCATTCTCCTCTGACATCAACAAGGCATTTGCGCCTTCACTTCTCTTTTTCGGACCATTCTCTGTAAACTTTAGAGATGGTTGTGCGTAAAAATCCCAGTAGATCAGCAGTTTCTGAAACGCTCAGACCAGCCCATCTGACACCAACAACCCCATTCTAAAGCTCAGTTTAAACTGCAGCAGATTGTCTTGACCATGCCTAAATGCATTGAGTTTCTGTCGTGTGATGGGCTGATTAGAAATGTGCGTTAGCGAGCAGTTGGACAGGCGTACCTAATAAAGTGGCCAGTAAGTGTATGTCACAATATAAAACATTTGATCTCAGTTCATAATCTCAAATCTTAACAGATTCCTGAAACTTCTAAATGCATATAAAAGGTTTTTCAGTGCATTTTGCGTTTATTTAGGTATAATAGTTTTTCTTTATATGTTTTCTTTAATATTTTCTCATTTTTGGCAGCTAAGCTTTGCTCTATGGACAAGGAGAAGAGAAGGGAACTGTACAGGGTTGACTTCATTTCTCTGGAGGACGTTCCTGTTTGGAGCCCGTCAGGTAAATTCAATACACAAAAACAAAATTAAATCACTTTGTTTCACTCCAAAAAACCTGCATGGAGTCCATAGTTATGAAAACAAGAATAGATTGCTGATGTATAACCCACTATATTTGCTCATGTTAGGTGACTCTTCTTGTAAGCCTCGCTGCGAAATCAATGAAGAGCTAAATATGAAAGTATCTCTGTTCGACGGTGACATCACAAAGCTGGAGATCGACGCCGTTGCCAATGCAGGTGAGAGTCCAAGCACAGGAAGATTCATAGTCTGCATTTACTTAGCAGGGTTTGTCTGCTTTATATTGTTTCCCAAAATAGTTTGCGCTTGGACCGTAAATCATAAACTTGAATCTGATTCAGCAGTTTATTGTTAAGGATTCTTTTTTGCACAGAGCATTTTTTGTTGATGTTGTTGCTGAAAACAAACAATGTGCAAGAGGATTTAGCATGGCTTGAGTGCTTGTGGCCCAGTTTTGGCTGAACAGACACTGCCCTATTTATTAAAGGGATTGTTCATGCAAAAATAAAAATTTAGCTCTTCATTTACTCACCCTCGGGCCATACAAGATGTGACTTTTTGTTGTGTGTTTAAATATTAAAGAAGCATTTAGTCTACACACTACTACCATGATAGCTGTGTTTTCGTCCAAATATCAAATTGAATTTATGTGCAAAACTGGAATATTGCATTAATGGTTTGCGAATGAAGCTCTGTTTCTATCTAATGAGTCAAGGAAAACAAAATCATCACTTTCTGATAAACTGGCGGCAAATATCAAAAAGAAAAATGACATTTGCTTTGGTAGGAGAAGCCAATGTGGGCCCTTTTTTTCTAATATAATAAATTACTTGCACCTTAGAAGATGAAGATGAAATTCAAATGAACACAGTGGCTTTTGGAGGCGTGAGATGCTGTATGGGAGCGCAGATGCTTAAAACAGCTCTTGAGGTAGTAATAATAATAATAATAATAATAATTGTAATGAGTGGGTCTGGCAACAGAGGTGAGGATCCACATGCAGCTATTTTAAGCAGAATAGTCAGGCAGGCAAAGGTTAAAACAGGTGCAAACAGGAGCATAAAGTTTATCCAAAAAGTGTAGTCAGAATACAGGGGAATATTCAGGACAGGTGTCAAAACAACATAAAGCAAAGGTCAAAAACACAAAAGGCAAGAACTAGGATTACTCTTCGGTAATGCTCACTTACAGATCACAAGACTCGGCAAAGGGTGTGTGTGAGTGAGATGCATTTTTTGTCCTGGTAATCTGTCCATTATGAGCTTCCCTCCTGATTACACGCACAGCTGGATCAGGAACTGGTGTGTGAGTGCAAGTACTTCTGGGAGTAGTAGTTCATATAGAGGCAGATGTGTAGTTCTCCTGCGATCTGCAAATGCTATATCGCTGGTGATTGTGACAATAATAATGAACCACTGTGATGACAGACTTTGGCTGCAGCGTTTTAGAAAAACCAAAACAACATTTCAGATGTTTTACAACATGGTCCATCTGCTAATTTGTCTATTAATGCTTTCCAATTGAACCCATTTTTCTTATCACATCAGGGCTTGCAAAATTTGTAAATCGTTGCTAGCCATTCGGGAAGGCAACTCCGTTTTTGTAGCCCAAAATAAATTCAATTAGCCTGAAAAAAAAAATGCTATTTACAAAATGAAAAGAAATAAATACATTTACTAAATAACAAGTTTGGATGACATTCATTTTAGGCTACATGTATATATTTTTTAAAATAAACAAATTGAATTTAACTATTTTTTATTTATTTATTTTTTATTTTTTTTTAAATCATGTGAAAACTTGCTAGATCTAAATTTATTGTTTTATTATCAGCTTAGCACCAGTTCTTTTGACAACACCAGGTAGCGCAAATGCAAATTCAAACACATAACTGATACATGAAAATTACATACAACATAATTACCCAATTTGTGAGAATGCAAACACATTGAAATAGGATATATTTTTTCTCTCATTAAGATAGTCAGACGAGTGGATTAATTTTTGGTAGCCCGACTGGAAAACATCATATTCAGCTTAAAATGTTCTGTAACATTCTACTGAAGAAAACAAACGCAACCTATATCTTCTATAGCCTTAGGGCGAGTTAACAGCAACTCTTTATATTTTTGGGGGTGAACTATCCCTTTAAGACAGTGAACGTTTGACTTTTTCTGTTTGCGGCACTGCATGTCCATTTGAGCTCATTCAACAACAGCAATATTGCTCATTTTCCAGTACTATTTTTGTACAGTTGCCATTTAGAAAGAGCAGAAACAGTCAGCAGAGCTCATCAGCAGAGCTCATGTCACTAGATGGAGGCAGAGCTTTCTGTCTGTCTGCACCATCCAATAAGGCCCTTTGTAGACATACCTGAGAGCTTTAGAGCGTTCATCTGCATTTGAGAGTCTGTTCTTGGCAGTTGCAGAACAAAGTGACTTTCAAGAACTTTCAAGCTTTGCACATTTGCATCCTTTAAATAGCTAAAGAGATAAATCGAGCACTAAGATGAGAGACTAAAAACTATCTTAGTTGAAAATGGATTGAAAATGTGGGTGTGAGAGTTTTACAGTGCATTTAGTGGGTTGAACTGTTGTGCATCTTGACTTTTTTTTTTTTTTAAAGATAGATTTTAAGTATTAAATGCAAACTCGGGGTATGTTTATCTGAAGGGGATGTTTTATGGCTGGCGATATGATATAAATTACATATCACAATATATGTCTTCTCATACACAACAAAAAAAATTATTCATTGGATTTACAAAAGATTTTTAAGGTAAGTGGTTCCAAACTATTTATTTGGGCTGAATTAAACAAATTCAGTTGAACCATTGCTAAATTGAATTAGTTTAAATTCAGATCATATAAATAGTTTGCAACAGTTTTTCAAAAATATATTTTTTTCAGTGTGCTAATAACGATATGCAATTGAAGTCAGAATTAGGCCTCCCGTTACATTATAAATCTTTTATATATTTTTCTTAATGGGCTAAATGCACAGCGCGTGTTTTTCCGCTAATGATGAACTTCTGGTGGGAGCTTTATGTGACATTCATTTGGTTGTTAAATCATGAAAAGAGACGAAAAACCGTTTAAACGCAGGCGCCGTCATTAGCCACAGGCGAGCACAGAAATTTAATAAAAAATACACTGGGGTAAAATAAATTTCCAAATTTTGAAGTCATGGCGTGGAAAAATATCATTTTATGCAGTGCTTTTTGTTTGATCTGAGCCCCACTTTATATAATATCTCTGCCAGGCAGTGAAGATCGCTGTTTTTTTAAAAGAAATCAAATTTTAAACGCAGCAATTTTGTATGGGATGATAATTAACCGGAAGCCCTGGGGCTGGCTTACTGAATTGAAAAGTTTGTGTGCATATACATATTTAGATTTGTTTTGTTGCTGCATCATGACAGAAACATTTTACTAGATATTTGTCAAGATATTTTAAAAAGAATAAATATTGCACATGAGGGCTAGGTATGGCCCGGTGAAGATTCTGATAATGATAACCTTGGATAAAAATATCACGGTTTCACAGTATTGTGGTTTGCTCTAAAGTATGTTTTTTTACAATTTTTTTTAATTAAATGTCTAGGTAAATAACTTTCTCGTTGAACACAACATTTTATTTTGAGAAACATTTACAGTATTTTGGAGCAGTAAACATGTCAAGCAAAATAATTCAAGTGATTCATTGACTTCTGCTGTTTTCATTAGTTTCAAAATGGCATTATTGGAGATCTTTTCTGCTAAAGATACTGTTGTCCTACCAAAAAAACAAAACAAACCCCCCCCCCCCCCCCTAAAAAAAAAAGATCTTACACGTACCTTAAGCGTTGGGCTAACGACCCACCTCATAAAAACTATATATTACAAAACACCAATATAGTGCGGCTAAATATCAACTTCAATATAAATGGCCTTGGGAGTAAGTAAAGATGACAAAAAAATGAAAAAGTCATCATTACAGATGTTTTTGTTGCTTTAACTTGTTTTAATAACTTAAGTTTCAACTAAATTTTTTTTAAGGTTTGCAAAGTTTAACTTAATATTTATGAGTCTGTTTGATTAATTTAAAGTCTAAAGACTCTATTTTTAACGATCTAAGAGCAAAAGCATTAAGGGCGTATCCGAATCCACTTTTGCTATTTTAGGGACATAAAAATACGCTCTGTGCTGTGGCGCATGATCTAACAGGGTTGTGCTTATTCTCTTAATGAGTTACGGTGTATCAGATCCCCCATTCCCTTTAAGAGTTAGTTGCGTTGCGCGTTGGCACATTTGCTATTTACATGGCGGAGTTTATAAGTGGAAAAACTGAATGCTTCAATAGTGAGAAAACAGTTAAAAGACCATCTGCAGCACCAGGATAAAGAAAGAGCCTCCTTCAATCTGCCTTTACTTTCACTTTCTCTTTCTGTTTTTCTTGGATAAAGAGACAGTGTTGTACACGCCACTGAAGACATCCATTAGCCTACAAATTTAATTTCATTTAAGCGCAAAAATTTATTTCAAAACTATTTCTAATTTTCAGCAAATGAATAAATAAACAATAATAACGAAGTGTGCTCAAAGTTTGGCTCCTTATGGTCCAAAATGGTCCATATGGTCCAAAACCTGACAGGTGAACATATCTAAGCTTGTTTTTAATAAAACAAATTTAAATATGCATATAATAAATACTACTACTAATAATAGTAACAATATACAAAAGCAAATCGTCCTGAATAAACCAAAAAAGCCCCCAGAGATGAAAAAGGCATGGAGGCAGTGGTTTTTATATTTATGTAGAAAGTAATAATTTTTGTAATATTTTATTTCTTGAATTCTTTTTCATTTGTAAAGATATTTGTGTGTTGCTGTACATCCTGCATGTATTAATCAATGTGTACTTAATACATGCAAGGTGCACAACCGACTGGATTTTAGACCTGCTTTCAGCTGCTCTATTGCACAGTCTGTTTTAGTTCCTTAAAATAGCAACGCACCAACAATGCGCCTTAGCACACCTCTTTTTTAGACCGCAACACCCATGAGTCCACAAAGTGTCGCAAATGGATTTGCTATTTTAATAACGTGGTGGAAAACAGAAAAATTAAGGTTGCACTAGTCTGAAAATAGCAACACATCGGGGCAAACACATCTTGCAACTTACTGCGCCGGATGTATGATAGGGCCCTAAATGTTGATCTGATTCTTCTAAAATAAGGCAGCAAGAAGTTTTCATCACAATGTGACATCCCCATTTTCTCTAAATTGCATTTTTGTAGTTTACACAAATATTGGTATTACCCACTATAGCTTCAATGCAATTATGCTGTTTCCAACAGCTTGCACATTAAAATCCATTTCCGCATGTAAAAATGCTTTCATCATGTAAATGAGCAGCGTTATGTAAATGATGCCCCGTATGTACATTTATCCCTCACAGCCTTGTTAAAATCAATTTACCATCTACCCTGACTAAGGCCCGTTGTAGGTCAGGAAACGAAACTATTTCATAATTAATATCCTGCTATTAGAGTCAGAGTAGCATATTGACATTAGCATATTCATACAGCGTAAGGAGAGTACTCCACTTTATTATTTTTTCATCATCACCTCTAAGCTGCCATAAAGCAAAGCAATGACTGGTTAATGTTTCAGCAGCCATATTACCCCATAGGACTTGAATGAAGCTAATGAAGCTCACCGAAACAGGTACGCACAGAGAGAGATTGTTTGTAGACTTTGGATCATTTAGATTTGTATTTATTGTATTTAAATGTGCTGTATGTAAGTTTTTGACTCATCTAAAGCATACAAATACCATAATATGTTTGCAAATATTTAAGAAACATGCCAAGTGAACATGCTTGTTTAACTGAAAAACAATGCTGAAGTCAGATATTCTGCTTTGTTTTGGTTTCTTTAACCCACCCAATGCCAGTTTAGCCAATTTTATTTTCAGCATTCATACAGCGTATTTCATTCAATCAGTCAGGAAGGCTCTTAAAGTAACCATCTGCGACTGAAATGCAGCCTCCGGTGGACAGTAGCAGACTCTGAAATGAGACACCGATTCAGAGTTCCACATGAGGTTATTAATTAGCAAATAATATAAATATTACAAACGTAAACATTAGATAAGCAGGTTACATTGTAACCCCATGCCCTAACAACACGCAGCGTGACACGATTTGCAGTGATGATCAATTTGGCTGTTTGCACCAACTGAAACATGACAGAAGCATATAATGCACTCACTGCACTCTAACGAAATAAGGTTTATAATCAAATGAATACATATTAAACCATTTTAACATTATTAAATGTAGATGCTGAATCACTGATATGTGTTGGCTTGCACGAAGTCTGTTTTAAAGTTCAATTTCAAACGATTTATTTTATTTTCAAGATCTGAGGTGAATTATCTGCTGCTGCTTTCAGTAGTATGGCACTAAATGTCATGTAAAATGCCATTCAAACTCACATTATTAGCATTTAACACTGAATAAAGCACACGAGGTGTATCTGAGGTGACTATTGTCAGTTTGTCTAGTTGTTGGTTCGAACAAAAACTACTTTTAATTTGGAAAATATTCCTTCTATCATGCCATTGTTTATTTAATTTAAAACACAACATAAATCAGCCTCAAATCAACAGGCAGGAACAATTCTGTTGATGGGTAGGGGTAAAAAAAAAATGGGATTGGATTTTAACCATCTACAGTCATGCAGCCAGAGACCGGTTACTCACTGAAGCTAAGCTAAGCCTGGTCAGTACCTGGATGGGAGACCACATTGGAAAACTAGGTTGCTGTTGGAAGTGGTGTTAGTGAGGCCAGCAGGGGCGCTCAATCTGCAGTCTGTGTGAGTAAAAGTGAAGGGGACACCAAATTGTCTTTTGGATGAGATGTTAAACTGAGGTCCTGACTCTCTGTGGTCATTAAAAATTCCATGGCACTTGTAAAGAGTAGGGGTGTAACCCCAGTGTCCTGTCCAAATTCCCTCCATCGGCCCTTACGATCATGGCCTCCCATATCCTGCTCTCAGGATGGCGCCGCGGATGGCTGCCTCGGTGTGGAGCTCTTCAGTGTTTGCACTATTTCTGTTAGTCTGTCCTGTTTTATGTTTATCAAACACGATCAGTTATACCAGGGATGAGCTGCTGAACATTCGGCAGTGCACACCAACTAATCACCAACTGGATTTTGATTTCTCTGGCATTTTGCGGAACATTGTCATCGGTGGAGCAGCTGCTTTGTGGAAGAAATACAAGACCCGGCGGCGTGGAAAAAGAGCTGGCGCGCTCGTCAGGCTGAGACAGCGCGGCTTCAGAACAGCGCTGCCTAGCATCCATCTAGCGAATCTCCGCTCGCTTCCTAACAAAATGGACGAACTACTTCTGCTCTCATGCGAAAACAAGAACTTTAACAACTCTGCTGCGCTGTGTTTCACAGAAACCTGGCTGAACAAAGCCATTCCGGACAGCGCATTACACTTACCGGACTTTCAGCTGTACAGAGCAGATCGCGATACGGAGTCAACGGGCAAAACACGCGGTGGTGGGACATGCTTTTACATCAACAGGAGGTGGTGTACGGATGTAACTGTTAAAGAAGATGTGCTGTCCTGATGTGGAAGCGCTTTTCATTAACTGTAAGCCGTTTTATGCACCGCGGGAGTTCTCCTCGTTCATTCTTGTCTGTGTTTACATTCCACCACAAGCACACGTGAGGACTGCGTTACAACAGCTGTCTGATCTGATCACAGAGACTGAACAACGACACCCGAACTCTGCTTTTATCATTCTCTGTGACTTTAATCAGGCAAAACTCACACACGAGCTGCCTAAATTCAAACAGCACATCACATGCCCCACCAGAGACAATAACATTTTGGATCATTGCTACACCACAATAAAGGATGCATATCGCTCTGTCGCCAGAGCAGCTTTAGGACTCTCCGACCACTGCCTGGTTCATCTTATACCAACTTACAGGCAAAAACTTAAAACTACTAAGCCAGTATTAAGGACTGTTAAGAGATGGACCAACGACACAGAGCAGGTCTTACAAGCCTGTTTTGAATGCACTGATTGGAGTGTTTTTGAAGCTGCAGCCACCAACCTAGACGAGCTCACAGAGACTGTAACATCATACATCAGTTTCTGTGAGGAGTTATGCATCCCTACCAGGACCTACTTATCATTTAACAATGATAAACCATGGTTTACACCAAAACTTAGACAGCTTCGTCATGAAAAAGAGGATGCCTACAGGAGCGGGGACAGGATTTTATACAATCAGGCCAGGAACACACTGACAAAGGAGATTGGTGTGGCCAAGAAAAGCTATGCCAAAAAGCTGCAAAACCAGTTTTCTGCCAACGACCCTGCATCAGTATGGAAAGGCCTGAAAGACATCACAAATTATAAAACGCCATCCCCCAGTATCGACTGCAACAAACATCTTGCAAACGAGCTGAATATCTTCTATTGTAGATTTGACACCTCTGACCAGACACCTCACACCCACCCGGATCATCTCCCTACACAGCCATCAACACCTCCAGCCATCTCCCTCTCACCCCCTGCACTTCAGATCAGTAAGGATAATGGGCATCAGATCCTCAGTAAACAGCCATCAACACCTCCAGCCATCTCCTTCTCCACCCCGGCACTTCAGATCAGTGAAGATAATGTGCGTCAAATCTTCAGTAAACAGAGGAGACGAAAAGCACCAGGTCCAGATGGTGTTTCACCAGCCTGTCTGAAAACTTGTGCGGACCAACTGGCTCTCATTTTCACACAGATCTTCAACAGATCACTGGAACAGCGCAAAGTTCCATCCTGCTTCAAATGCTCCACCAT
Source organism: Danio tinwini (assembly GCA_903798205.1). Lineage (NCBI taxonomy): Eukaryota > Metazoa > Chordata > Actinopteri > Cypriniformes > Danionidae > Danio > Danio tinwini. The sequence goes on from CAIGQZ010035043.1 coordinate 6,483,397, forward strand.
CATCCCAATACCAAAGAAACCAAAGATCACAGGACTCAATGACTACAGACCTGTTGCCTTAACATCTGTGGCCATGAAGTCATTCGAAAGACTGGTGTTAGCTTATCTGAAGGACATCACTGGACCTTTGCTGGACCCCCTGCAGTTTGCCTATAGAGCAAACCGGTCTGTGGATGATGCAGTCAACATGGGACTGCATTATATCCTAGAACATCTGGACAAACCAGGGAACTACGCAAGGATACTGTTTGTGGACTTCAGTTCTGCCTTTAACACCATCGTCCCATCACTGCTCGAGAACAAACTGACCCAGCTGTCTGTCCCTAGCTCTGTCTGTCAATGGATCACCAGCTTTCTGACAGATAGACAACAGCTAGTCAGAATGGGCAAAATCACATCCGACAGCCGCACCATCAGCACTGGTGCCCCCCAGGGATGTGTTCTCTCCCCACTGCTCTTCTCCCTGTACACAAACGACTGCACTGCAAAAGACCCCTCCATTAAGCTCTTGAAGTTTGCGGATGACACTACTGTTATCGGCCTCATCCGGAACGGTGACGAGTCTGCATACAGACAGGAGGTGGAGCGGCTGGCTTTATGGTGCAGATACAACAACCTGGAGCTGAACACGCTCAAAACAGTGGAGATGATAGTGGACTTTAGGAGAAACCCTCCTGCACTCCCCCCACTCACCATCATGAACAGCACTGTGACTGCAGTAGAGTCATTCAGGTTCCTGGGCACCACCATCTCTCAGGATCTGAAGTGGGACATTCACATAGACTCCATTGTAAAGAAAGCCCAGCAGAGACTGTACTTCCTTCGTCAGCTGAGAAAGTTCAACCTGCCACAGGAGCTGCTCGTACAGTTCTACTCAGCTGTCATCCAATCCATCCTCTGCACTTCAATCACCGTCTGGTTCAGCTCAGCTGCCAAAACCGACCTCCGTAGACTACAGCGAATAGTCCGGACTGCTGAACGAATCACTGGCACTACCCTTCCCACACTTCAAGAACTGTACTCTTCCAGAGTGAGTAAAAGGGCTCGTAAAATCACTCTGGACGCCTCACACCCAGCACACTACCTGTTCGAACTGTTACCGTCTGGTCGGCGCTACAGAGCACCAAGCACAAAAACAGATAGACACAGGAAAAGTTTCTTTCCTCAGGCCATCTACCTCATGAACAGTTAAATATTCCCCTACTGTGCAATAAACGTGCAATACCTTCTCATACGCACTTGTACACAGCACCTTATAACCTGTATATTTACAACATATCTGTACATACATTCAACATCCAGATCTTTTTGAATAACTGCATCTCTGTTTAATGTTTATTGCCTTTTCTTTTCTTGTATTTAATTTTGTGTTGTCACTCGTCACTTTATGTACACTGAAAGCTTCTGTTGCCAAAACAAATTCCTTGTGTGTGTGAAGCACACTTGGCAATAAAACTGATTCTGATTCTGATTCTGATAATCCCCATCCACCGAATTGGCTCTATCACTGTCTCTCCACTCCACCAATAGCTGGTGTGTGGTGAGCGCACTGGCGCTGTTGTCCTGTGGCTGCCGTCGCATCATCCAAGTGGATGCTGCATACTGGTGATGTTATGGAGAGAGCCCCAGATGATTGTGAAGCGCTTTGGTTGGCCATACATGATAAATGCGCTATATAAATACACATTACTTACTTACAAGCATAGTTAAATACATATGAAAAAAAAGATACAATTGAAAAAACAATGTTAGCATTTTACAGAGTCAGGTACAATAATTTATTAATAAAAATATAAATAATTAAACAAAATTAATCGTCATTAAAGTTGCAAATTGTACCATTTCTTATGCTTTAAAAATCATTTTACACACATAGGCCTCAAAACTCACTGGCAGCTAGCTCTCTGCAACTCTCACATGGTCGCCACCTGAAGCTAAGCAGGGCTGCGCCTGTTCAATACCTGGATGGGAGACCTCATGGGATAGCTAGGTTGCTGCCGGAAGTGGTGTTCGTGAGATCAGCAGGGTCTCAACCTGTGGTTTGTGTGGGTCAATCTGCTTGTCAGTGTGGGTCCTAATGCCCACATGTATATTGATGGGGACTCTATACTGCTCAGAGACTTTAAACAGAGGTCCCGACTCTCTGCGGTCATTAAAAATCCCAGAATGTCCTTTGAAAAAGTGTAGGGTTTTTTCATCCTGGCCAAAATTTGCCCACAGGCCTCTGCTCATCATGGCCTCCTAACCATCCCCATATCATAATTGGCTTTATCACTCTGTCACCTCTCCACCAATCAGCTGGTGTGTAGTGTGTGGTCTGGTGCAGTATGGCCAGGTGGATGCTGCACACTGGTGGTGGATGTGGAGATTCCCCCAAATGTGTAAAGCGCATTGAGTGTCCAGAAAAGTGCAATATAGATGTAAGGAATTATTATTATTATTATTATTATTATTATTATTATTATTATTATTAT
>CAIGQZ010035043.1:6487917-6515636 GCA_903798205.1 Danio tinwini
ATTAAATAACCCAACATTTGTTTATATTTTGATCAAACGTTGGGTTAGGAAAACCCGGAATAGTTTTTTTTTTTTTAGTTTATTAGAATGTCACAAACCACATATATCTGACAGTAGACAGGTTTGAGCTACACTCACCGGCCACTTTATTAGGTACACCAGTCCAACTGCTCGTTGAAGCAAATTTCTGATGAGCCAATGACATGACAGCAACTCAATGCATTTCGGCATGTAGACATGGTCAAGAGGATCTGCTGCATTTCAAACCGAGCATCAAAATGGGAAAAAAGGTGATTTAAGTGACTTTAAATGTGGCATGGTTGTTTGTGCCAGACTGACTGATCTAAGTATTTCAGAAACTGCTGATCTACTGGGATTTTTACGCACAACCATCTCTAGGGTTTACAGAGACTGGTCCAAAAAAGAAAAATTATCCAGTGAGCGGCAGGTCTGTGGGCACAAATGCCTTGTTGATGGCAATGAGTTCACTGTATTCAAATGGCCTCCATAGTCACCAGATCTCAATTCAATAGAGCACCTTTGGAGGGTGCTGGTGGAACGGGAGATTTGCATCATGGATGTGCAGCCGACAAATCTGCAGCAATTGCGTGATGCTATCATGTCAATATGAACCAAAATCTCTGAGGAACAATTCCAGTGCCTTGTTGAATCTATGCCATGAAGGATTAAGGCAGTTCTGAAGGCAAAAGGGGGTCCAACCCAGTACTAGTAAGGTATACCTAATAAAGTGGTTGGTGAGTGTATATTATTAGTGATAATAAAACTACTGGAGTCATGTTATACAATATTAATGGCAAGGAAAGCGCTTCATACTTGTTAATGTCTGTAAATGCAGTGTTTCTGGAAGTTTGTAGTTTGAGCATTTCACAGAGAAACTGAAGATTCAGAATTTCTGGATGAACAACTCTGCTGTTTTAGAGATATGAAATGCAATAGGGGTGCTGCATCATTCTTAAGGGAACCTGTTTCTACAAATAAACACAGAAGTGTAATTTTAAAGGATGTTCATGTGATTTTTAAAGAACGATCTTTTTTTTTTTTTTTTCATTTTAAAGAATAATCATGTCACTAACATGCGACCAATTCCAGTTTTGCTAAGTATATATATAATTAAATATGATATATAATACAATCTCATGATGATTATCTCATGTTAGTGTAAAATGTAGAGTGTTTTGTGGAAAAAGGGGTGGCCTTTCATTAGGCTTCTATTCCATCTGCGCAATTTGATGTGTATTGGAAATGCAACTATTGTGTAGTAGGAGTTTAAAGAGGAATGTTTTGATTTCATGGTTAACTTGAAGCATTTATTGTGTATATTTGATAAATATTTCAGGACCAGTCCAGCGCACTCAAAAACATTTAGGCCTAAATATAATGTTTATGCAGTTAATTAAAGTCTATACAACTGAGATAAGTTGGTGATAAATATTTAAACCTGCTGTCACTGTGCATTTAAAGTATTCTGTTTTTATAAAGAACTGACAAATGAGCATTACATCAAAGGGATAGTTCACCTAAAAATGAATATTTGGTATTAAATTATTCACTTTCAAGCAATCTAAGATGTGTGTTCCCTCATTCCTAAAGTAGAACATTACAGAGGATTATTAGCTGTCATTTATAAATGTCTTTTAAAAAATGTAAGTCATTAGCTGTGTTTCCATCCAAAAATGTGAATTAACTTTATGTGCAAAACTGGAATATCGCATAAAAGACTTGCGAATAAAGCAGCATTTCCTTCCAACGAGTCAATAAGAACAAAATCGTCACTTTCTGATTAACTGGCGCCAAATATCAACAGTAAAAACTGAATTTACTGCAGTAGGAGAAGCTGCGGGAATCTTTTCTTCATTTAATAAATTACTTGCACCTCAGAAGACGATGCCGACACACAATGAACGCGTGGTGGCGTTTGAAGGCATGAGACGCGGAGCTCTTGACAATTCTGGAGGTCATTAATAATATAATAACACTTATACTGAAATGGTTGAGGCATTTTAGAATGACCAAAACAACATTTCAGATGATTTACAATGTGCTCAGCCTGCTGGTTTGTCCATTCACATACATTTTCAACATCATATGATCTCTTATAACAAAATCACATGACTTTTTTTTTTAATGCGCACACTGGAATTTGTAATTTGTTTAATAAAAGTGTTTCCATCATAGTTTGTGCATCTTTTCTTATTGAATAAAAAGTTTATCCTTCTCAGTTATGCGTTTTCAGCAACCTTTTATTATTATTATTATTATTATTATTATTTTATTTTTATTTATTTATTCATTTATTTATTTACATTTTTTATATGCATCTCCAAAATCTGCATAAAAATAGGTGGATGGAAACATAGCTAGTAATTACAAGCACATTGATTGTTAAAAAAATACATACAGGCAAAATAAAATTATACTCTGTGGTCTTCTGGTTATACATCAAGGTCTGATGAAGTGAAATGATCATCTGTGAAATAAAAAACTGAATATAGCTGAAGATAAATGCAAATAAGTACAAATTAGATAAAAAACTCTGTTATACAACAAAAAAATGTGAAAGCTGCTAGATTTTTGCATTGTAGTTAATAGGAAATTTAGCAAAACTTAACAATAAATTGCATTAGTTAATGTTAGTTATTGTATGAACTAAGAATGAACTACATCATTACTAAAATTCAAATTTATGTACAGTATGTTAACATTAGTTTATTCACTGTGAGTTAACATGAAATAATCAACAGCTTTATTTGCATGAATTAATGTTAACAAAAATAAATAAATACTGTAATGTATTGTTCATTGTTTGTTTGTTTATGTTAGTAAATGCATTAAAAGTTCAAGATACCCTGGAGTACTTTTTTGAGATTTTAACAGATTTGTGTGTGTTGAGCATCAGTTAAGACAATATTAGCAGCTGTCAGCTTTAAATGTGGGGAAAACTGGATATTTTTGAGTTTTTGTCAACCAATTTCATCATTTAAAATAATTAAAATGAGTTTAAAATAATTTTTGTGGTGGGATCAAAATCTATGACGTAGAGTGAATCTGCTAGTGGAGTGATGAGGAGTCTGTTTCTTATTATTCATAGCAGAGCTTTCTTATCAAATGAGAAGACCCTGCTTATTAATTATTCATGAGAGCTCTTGCTTTCCCAAGGCAAGGCAGACCTGCCAAGCTGTGACCCAATGACTGGGTGAGACCGGGTCTGCATACGGCAAACGGTATTTAGTTGTTCATGAAGGGTCGCAGTGTTATATGTTTGTTGCCATGATCCACGGGGTTTGTTGCATGTTTTTCCCCGCGATGCATTTTTGTCGAGAGAGCTGTACGAGAATTGGAGAATGTGGCAGACTTTGTCTTTTATCAGTTGAGTTTGTTACCATTGATACACATCGCCTATATCCGTTCTGCTGTTCACGCATGTTTAAAATCCTCCAGATTACCGGCACTGCTATCCACTGTGTCTGCATTTAGACCTGGAGATTCAGGAGGAGAGAAGTCCTCCTCATTTATAGTGTTTACATTCTTATCTTTATAATGATTCAACAAATTGTGGTTATGTGTATATGAAAATACGAATAACATATGTAGCAGGGCATTAAATTACTGTTTATTTCTTTGCATTTTAACTTTGTAAACTAAAATCATGCGTTATCTTACAGTTTGTGTGTCATTTTGTGAGCCAACTGACAACAGTTATTTGCTCCCCTCTTTTTCCCCTGCTCTGCTGGCCATGCTCACTCCTTCCTGTGCTCGCAGTGCTCCACACCCATCTTGAAGAATTTTTTAAAAAAAATTCTGAGGTAGAGGGGGGTTTTATGGCTCTTTAACTAGCAATAACCTGATTCCTTATGTACTTTTCTGGACAGTTAATATGGATATGGATTCATACGCACTGGTAAACCAACCTCAATGTTCTATTGTAGTTAATATTCCCATGTTATTATCTGTGTGTGTTTTCTCCCCACTAAAACAAATAGTGTCTTGCAGTCCTGCTTTCGGGTCCTGGAGCCTCTAATAAAGAGCTGATGAGTTGAATCAGGAGTGTTTGTTTAGGGAGACATCCAAAATGTGCAGTGTTGGCGGCACTCCAGGAGCAGAGCTGGGAAGCAGGTCTGTGTTTTATTAAAGTTTATCACTTGGATGGAAGTTTCACCAAGCAGTGACTTTCTTTCGAAGCAAATATAACAGTGGAGATCGATAACATGCAGTTTAAATGTTGTGCAAGAACATGCTCATGGTTGCCATATTGACAAAATTCACACAGAATATTGAATTTTAGGGTTTTCCATATTTGATCCAGGCTCATTGGAATTATGTGCCCAGGGCTACATTTTTGAGAATCGAGAAATGCAGTTAGTCCGAATTTTTAGCCCCCCTGTATACATTTTTCCTCCAGTTTCTGTTTAATGGAAAAGAAGATTTTTTTAACACATTTCTAAACATAATAGTTTTAATAACTCATTTCTAATAACTGATTTATTTTATCTTTGCCTTGATGACAAATCTATATATCTATATCTAATATTTTACTAGATATTTTTCAAGACACAAGTATTCAGCTAAAAGTGCAATTTAAAGGCTTAACTAGGTTAATTAGGTTAACTACGTGAGTTTGGGTAAATAGGCAAACTAGAAGAGAATAGTCAATGCATGCATCCACATGGTTCTACAATGACGTCACACAGCTTTTTTTTTTGGGTTTCATTTTCCTGGAAACGTCCTTCACTGGAGTTGAACCCCGGTCTATTCCACTCCGCATCCTGAGCATACCTGTCAATCCTCCCTTTTTTCCTGGGATTCTCTCGTATTTTACAATTCTATCCCGCTATCATCCCGTAAAGGTATTTTCCTGTATTTTTTATCTTTCTTTGAAGGGTGGCAATAAATATCAAAGAGCCGATCCTCCCTATACACAACCCATACCATACCATAATGTGATTAGATGAATTGATTCAGTTCCTTTATAATAGCTAGTAATTTTAGTAGGTTAAACTTATTTATTTGCAACATTTTCTAGTGTATGCAAATTATTATATCCTTTGTAAATAATAATAATAATAATAATAATAATAATATTGCCTTATTTATAATAATAATAATAATAATATTGGGGATGCCTTTTTTTCACATCTCAATGTTGACAGGTATGATCCCAAGTCATTCGTGGTGAGCAGCCGATTGAAAATTTACTACTCGGGCATTATCGGTCATTATCAGCTAATAGATATGGGCAAGTAGGGGCCTTCTTAGGATCAGAAGGCTGTTATCATCCATCCACATGGTTAATCACTATAGATGACATACGGCTGCGGCCTGAAGTTAAGGAAATTCATTCATTCATTTTCTTTTCGGCTTAGTCCCTTTATTAATCTGGGATCGCCACAGCGGAATGAACCGCCAACTTATCCAGCTTATGTTTTACGCAGCGGATGCCCTTCCAGCTGAAACCCATCACTGGGAAACACCCATACATTCTCATTAACACACACACTACGTACAATTTAGCTTACCCAATTCACCTGTACCGCATGTCTTTAGACTTGTGAGGGAAACTGGAGCACCCTTAGGAAACCCATGCAAACACGGGGAGAACATGCAAACTCCTCACAGAAATGCCAACTGACCCAGTCGGGGCTCGAACCGGCGACCTTCTTGCTGTGAGGTGAGAGTGCTACTCACTGCACCATTGCGTCGCCCCAAAAATTATTTATATAATTTCTAAAATTTCCCATTAATTGTATTTTATTAATGTCTACCCCTATCCCAAGCCTAAACCCAACCATCACAGACAGCACTGTAAAAGCAGATCTGGATTTGGAGTCTTCTCTATTAGTATAGCTGATTAACCAAGGGAATTATTTATATTATTTATAAAATTTCCCATTAATTGTATTTTATTAACATCTACCCCAACCCTAAACCCAACAGTCGCAGTATTGCAAAAAGAGATCTGGATCTAGAGTCTTCTCTATATTTTACATGCAAAATGCAGACATATGTACCCACAAGCACATATTTCTCTGTTCTCAAAAATGTATCCCTGGGCACATTTTCCCTCTGTTAAATATTTCAGGACATCAAGATTATGTGGACCTTGGCAGGTTGAGAGATAAACCCTCAGATGATCAGCATCACATGACATATTTTATTTATTTAACAAAAATGAAGCCAAGATAGAAAAGCCACACTAAGGACAGCCTGTGACTCAGATCCTGTAGATCCACTTTTAGCAGACGCAAAGTCCTCATTTTCTGGATGAGCTTCTCTGTGTCTGTTTTGCATTTCAGTCAGAATGAGCTCTGGATTTTGACAGGACTATTGAACACCTTGACTTTAGTGTTTTCTTCTCCAGCTGTTCTGTTGTAGATTTGCTGCTGTGTTCGGGATTATTGTCATGTTTCAGGACCCAGTTTTTGCTCCGCTGTTATCTGCGTGTTAACACACAAACACCTGAAGCTGCAGACTGAACACTTCAAATTTGAGGCACCTCTCAAATTTTACTACACGACGCAACAACGCAAAGCGCAAGCTCAATGATTGGTCTGCTTGGTAGCGTTGAGGAGTGTGGACAGTGCTGAGAGCCGCAAACCCAATGGAGTGAGTGTTTACAAGTGTCTAGTCCCGTGAAGGAGCTCCAGATGGAAACTGTTGTTTTGTGTTTACCTTATAATTAGGGCCAGACGGAATCTGCAGACATTTTTTGCAATTTCTGCTGAGAATTTTGGTAAAAATCTGCGGATTTCTGCGGAAATATTTTGGGAGTCTCATAACTAAAACCTTAATATGTGAAATATGTGTAATTTAAAAAACAGAATAAATTCAGATTTACACACATTTACTCGAGTAAATAGAAAATTAAAATAAACAGAATTAATGATAGGCTAAAAATCTGCGGAATTCTATGGAAAATCTGCGGAATTCTGCTCGCGCAGATTCCGTGTGGACCTACTTATGATTAAAGTTGTTGCGCATCCACCTGTTCCTGCCTCTGAATGAGCAAGTTTTAGCTACTTGTACATTAAGGTAGCGGACAGAAAAAACTAAATACCCACTTAGAAACCCGACACAGAGGAACATAACCTACTGCCAGCTAGCGTTTCAGAAGTGTTATTGCAGAGCAACACAAACAGCAAGCAGAAGTATAAATGCACGACTATGTGCAAGGCATGCGCCGTGGGTCACGCTGATCACTTGACGCAGAAGCATAAATCAGCTTGTAAGGTGGGCAACAGTACGGGGTCTTCGCACCACACATTCTCTATTGGAGACAGGTCAGGACTGCAGGCAGGCCAGTCAAGTACCTGTATCCTCTTCCTCTGCAGCCAGCACTTTGTAATGTGTGCAGAATGTGGTTTTGCATTGTCTTCTTGAAATATGCATAGGCGTTCATTCATATACAATTCATGTGATCAAAAAGCATCATGCTCATCTTGGTATAAAAAACACTGTATGTGACATAATGAAATTAACTTCCACTGCATAGTTTTATTTTTGAGCTTGTGAGCCTGATGAATTACGCTTACCCTCAAATACCCCGGAAACTTCCCTGGAGTGGTATTAGAGATTTAATGTGCATTAAAAGATTTATACCTGAGATGGTCACTTGAGTGCATGATAAAGTAAGTGTGCAAGACCAAGGCTGCAGGGATACGTATTGAGACTGACCTAAATTGCACCTCTCTGTTTTTTGTACCTCTCTGTGTTTTGGTTTAGATCTCTTAAAATCTGGCAACCCTGATTACGTTAAGCCCTCGCGGAGGCTCATTAGGTGCTACTGAGCGATAATAGAGTCGTCGAATGACAAAACAATTTGAGGATAATTGACCTGTTGGCCGGATTAAAACACACAGAGGGCCTTTTTAGTTTGCCCGTGTGTTTGCCTTTGTGTTATGAAGGTCAGAATTTAAACGAGCACTGAAGTGAGCAAAAGCATACAAACGAACGCTCGCTCTTTGAAACTTCCAGAAGTCGATCAGTCAATAAGGGAAAGTGATGGAGAGGTGGGCCGGAGCGAGGAGGACTGTTTGTCTGTTGCTCTCAATAAAGATTGGATTTACAATAACATTGCCTCCACCCCCCTGTCCTCTCTCTCCTCCCTCTCACAACATTTTACAGCTCTTGGCTCCTGGATCTGCCCTATAAAACACCGTAAACATAAAATCCACAAGCACTTAGGAACTGTCCTTCCCAGAGTAGGGGTGGAGGGAGGGATAAACATCCTTTTTACGCCACTCGCCATCCATCGCTCTGTCAATCCACCCATCCATCTAGTTAGTGGGAGAGGATATACTGTCTTGTATGGGTTTATTAAGATGCATTACATTGCGAATAGTGCAATGTGATGGAAAAACACGCACGCCCTTGTCGGTTATGTGAGGGAAAAGAATAAAAAAATATTATTATGGGATTGTTATGATTATGGTTGCGAAAAAACATTGTGATATTTTGGTTATCTGCGATTATAAATTGCAATATGAATACAATTTTCACCAGATGGCTTAAAGAAATCTATTTTGGGAAGAATTCATTTATTAGGATTGATTGGGATGATTCTGTAGGGAAGTGAATAATGCATAAAATATAATAGACAAATTACAACCATTTTCAAGGTATACTGAGGTTTGGAAAAGTCGCGGTTTTAAAACCGCCAAAATCTTCTATAATACCTTCCCTAAGGTATGTGTAAGATTTTTTTATTTACTTTTTTTTGTGTTTTAGGACAACAGTATCTCCAGCTGAAAAAATATTCAAGGACGCGGTTTTAAATTATTAATGAATAACTAATGAAGACGGCAGAAGTTAATGATTCATTTGAATTATCTAGCCTGATATGTTTACTGCTCCAAAACATTATATCTTTCAAACAATTTAATATATTGTTTTCAAAGGGGAAAAAAGTTTTTGTTTTTTACACAAACATTTAAAAAGAATATATTTTAGAGCAGCATTCACAATTAGGGCTGTGTATTGGCAAGGGCCTCACGATATGATACATATTGTGATACATGAAGTCACGATACAATATATCGTGATACAATAAATATTGTAATATATTGCAATAGTTTGTATTAGTATGTGTGTCACATTATATTGACAACTTGATAAAGTCGGCAGACAAATAAAAATTCCAGTTTATTTTCCATCCATTCCAATTCATTAAAAACTGCACAGTGTGATTGAACAGAGAACTGTGTATATTGCAAAGCTTACAAATAGCATTTATTTTGTGTCTAATTCAGCACTCCCTGGTATAGTGTTTAGGGTTGGGCTATGTTGACCAATTTGGCATCATACGATGTCTAATGTGAAACATGGTGATGGGACTATGGCATCGTTGTCATAGGGGGAGGTGAACTAATTATTCATGAATAATTAATAAATTCATAACTAATTAATTATTTCAATTACCTGACTCGCATGGCCTTTGTTTTACTTATAAATAAATAAATAAATAAATAAATAAATAAATAAAATATAAGTTACACACAAATTACCACCTGTCAATCACTTTTTTCCGCGGGACTCTGGCATGACTAGGCAGAGTGAACTGTGCCATTATAGCATCCACACACTTGCTTGGTAAAAAAGCTGCACAACCAACAGGAACTAACCAACAGTATCTGAGGTTTTCACTAAAATTACTTAGTACAAGCGTGAAAGCGAAAGACTGATGCTGTGGCACATTACCTGATAGAATCAAAAGACAGAAGAGTCGTTATATGGAGACGAGATTAATTAAATATCACGTTTAACAACTAACTTATCGTGAGATGCCATCTAGCGGTACATCCTTGATAAACTGTCCGTACCAATGACTGTATAAAATATAGAGTCCGTACACTTCTCTGGAGCTCAGACGAGCGCATGCCTGTGTGTGTGTGTGTGGTCACGTGATGTGCGTTTTCAGCAGATGGAGGGCTGTTCAGAAATGCTAACTGAAACGCCAGTGTGGACGTGGATCATTTTCGTTCTAAAATGCCATTTTAAAGCTGTATCAGTGTAAACGGGGCCTGAGTGTGTGTTTTTCACGAGCGGGTTTGCAACGGGGGCGGGAAGGGAGGAATCGATACTTGAGTTTGGACTATTGATACCCTATCTTAAAAGAAGTTATTGCGATAGTTCGATGTATCGATAATATTGCACAGCCCTATTCACAATACTGTAAAACCGTGATAGGTGAATACAATAGAGTAAACATACAAATGAAATAAGCAGTGCACTACGTTGTTTTCTGAACAGTTTAAAATTACACTTTATAGTCTTGTCACCGTATAAATAAAGTACAGTACAAATTTTATAATCCCTTCTGTCTGAAAGGTTTAAATTTGCTTGAAATCGTACACAGTCACAGGCCTTAAAGGAGCACTACTTTTGAAAATAGGCTCATTTTACAAGTTAAACAGTGGAGTTTTATCCTTTTTGATTCCATTCAGCTGATCTCCAGGTCGGGCGGGAGCACTTTTAGCTTAGCTTAGCATAAATTATTGAATCCGATTAGACCATTAGCATCTCGCTTAATTTCAAAAAAAGACTTTCGATAGTTTTCCTATTTAAAGCTTGACGCATCTGTAGTTGCATTGTGTACTAAGACTGACGGAAAATGAAAAGTTGCTATATTTTCTAGTGCGATATGTCTATAAACTGTACTATCATTCTGGCGTAATAATCACAAAACTTAAATTGCTGCTGTTATTATTAGGCCTGTCAAATAATACATTTTTTAACACATGGACATGACCTCAATCATTTTTGATGATGCAATATACATCGCTCATACATCAAAACCAATTCTAGCAACATTTTAGTTGATTGTGCAACATCTTTGTCTCTGTTGGAGGTGTCAGTGTCAGTATGGTTAGAAATACACTATAGTATTTTCTATAAATTACTGTAGTATATTTTCATGCGGGTGTCTGACAACTGAACAGATCTGGTAGCAAATATCCCAGTCTCTGTTACTCTTTAGCTTGCACTTTCCTGTTAACATTTATTATTATTTGTTTAGGATATGCATTTTCACATTCTGATTCCAATGGCTGATTATTAAATTATTAAAATGGCTATAATTAAATGAAATATTCTTAAGAATAAAAGATGACGTGTTCTTTGGAGGTGTACTTGCATTGTGATGATGTTATATTGTCATTCTGTCATATAATGAGTGGCATTAAATGGTCTTAAAATGACAATATCGTTCATTGCAGTATATTTTAGTGCAATATATCGCACAACAAAAAATAGATATTGTGACAGGCCTAGTTATTATTTAGATTTTCAGGTGCTGCATAATAGCTTTGCAACTGCTGCAGCCATGCATGGCAGCAAAGTTCATTGATTATTCGGCAAAATGAGAATATAGTTTCTAGCCATATCGGCATTGAAAATATCAACTTTTCAATCCGTTGATCTTAGTATCTTAGTTAGATGCTAATGGTCTAATTCAATTCAATGATCTATGTTAAGCTAAGCTAAAAGTGCTTCTGCCTGGAGACCTGGAGATCGGCTGAATGGATTTAAAAATGGTGAATCTCAACTGTTTAAATCAGGGGTCTCAAACTGCCGGGCTGTGGGCCATTTACGATCCCGCCTCCTCGTCCCTCTGGCCCGCAACTGACGTCAATATTATAACGAGATTCAGCCCACCAAAACATATCATTTTGAATCACTATCATTGTTGTGCTGTAGCGTATAGGCACTTGTGGTTTTGACCCACCATCTACTGGACATTTAAGGTACTGCACTATATATTTACTTTCGGTTTCTCTCAGTGTGCAGTCGGGAGTAACGCACATGCAGATTATAGGTGCGTTCCACTTTATGCAGCGCTGCGCAGATCGTTCGAAATCTACCTTAAAGCGGTGCATGCCAGTTAGAAATTTTGGCCGGATTGATGCTGCGCCGACGTCTTGTGACTGTCACATGTGGCATCAAAGTACCGCGACAGCACTCCGAGATCAGACGACTGATTCAGCCTGTGCAGCTTCTGAAGAGCGACTGCTGGAGCTGCGATGACGACACTGATGTAACATGATTGGCCGAGTTCAAAGCAAGACAACAACCACATGTGTTTCGGGATTATTATTGGACAAATTCCTTCTCACAAATTTCAAAACAATTAACTTTTCATACCATCTCTATCTTGTACACATGATGCTTATTAAAAGACTGCAAATATTTTACTGCAGTATCATCTTTTGTTTAATAATTTGTTCATAAAGACTAGATTGTTTGCAGAGGTGTATTCTGCCTTTTTTATACAGACTACTGTATTCAGCTACATAAACGATTTAAATGATATATTTTAGTAAATAATCTAAATATTAACTTAAATAACTTTTAAAGACTTATAATAAAATAATTATCATCATTGATCCTGACGATTTCTTAGCAAATTAAGTTATATAAAAATATGTAATATATAAAAATATATGATTCTAAAATATTTTATTTCCTGTCAAGATATGCAGAAATGTACATTGATGTACCTGCTCTTTCTGGGAAATGTCTGCTTAAAGTGTAGCTCATTTATTTCGGTCATTTTGTTCAATCTTTTTGGATCAAGGTGCTTTTTAAAATCTGCTTTCATTATCCAAAATAATCATATTCGTGGGTATTTGTTTCCTTTTTATGTGCCCTCTGGTTCCCCCTTATTTCTCATGCATTTGTTGTATATAGGCTACTTAAATTTAATTCATAATTCCCTCATTGTTTAAAAATGAACTATAGTTTGTAGAGACTGTATTTTGTTTCATTTGTACTGTAAATCTTTTGTTGTTATTTCAATAAATAAATGATCACGCCATGTGATCGGTCATCATGACTGCAGCAACTTTGAGCCCCCGAAGTGTCCGGCTTGACGGCTCTGTTTTGAACTCCGCCCCCGTCTGCGCTCTGCTAATCTCGTTGATGACAGGCTGCAGCTGTGTTGAAATATATGTCTGTAATTTTTTAACACATGGACATGACCTCAATCATTTTTGATGATGCAATATACATCGCCCATACATCAAAACCAATTCTAGCAACATTTTAGTTGATTGTGCAACATCTTTGTCTCTGTTGGAGGTGTCAGTATGGTTAGAAAAACACTATAGTATTTTCTATAAATTACTGTAGTATATTTTCATGCGGGTGTCTGACAACTGAACAGATCTGGTAGCAAATATCACAGCCTCTGTTACTCTTTAGCTTGCACTTTCCTGTTAACATTTATTATTATTTATTTAGGATATGCATTTAACAAGATTTAACCCACCAAATCATATTTTGAATCACTATCATTGTTGTGCTGTAGCGTATAGGCACTTGTGGTTTTGACCCACCACCTACTGGACATTTAAAGTACCGCACTATGTATTAACTTTCAGTTTCTCTCAGTGTGCAGTCGGGAGTAACGCACATGCAGATTATGTCTGAGCCTGATTTAAATGTTGAAATATATGTCTGTAAGTGCTCTATTTTTGCTAAAGCTCAATTTTTGTAAATATTTATAGGGTCATTTGATTATCAATTTTATATCACCTGTATTTTGTTGTACAAACACCTCTTTATGGCTTACACTTTATCATTTAATAGATTTTCCTCAAATGCGAATAAAAATGTACATTAGTAAAATGTTACTGCTGGTTAAATTCAACATGTTAAAGTAAATGTGAATATATACATACTTTCCCCCTCTTTGTTGTAGTTTTACAAAAAAAGGAAAGATATTGAGAAGAGCAACTGGCTTCTTTCAGCTGTTCTTATACTATCTGTTTAGTATTTGGTTAAGCAATAATTGGTTTGGACAGAATAATAATCATTATTATGCCTATTATTTGTAGTATTTTCATAGCAATTTAAACTACCCTTCAATATGTACATCAAGAAACAAAAAGCTGGAGTTTTGACTGCAAATGCTCTCTGGATGTCTAACGCTCGGCCATACACAGAACAGCCACAGATATATTTCAGCTGCTGTGTGATGCAAAAAAGAAAAGGTGCTGATATGCCTTATCACAGCGATGCAGTGGCGCAGAAGGTAGTGCTGTCCCCTCACAGCAAGAAGGTCGCTGGTTCGAGCCTCGGCTGGGTCAGTTGGTGTTTCTGTGTAGAGTTTGCATGTTCTCCCTGCGTTCACGTGGGTTTCCTCCGGGTGCTCTGGTTTCCCCCACAGTCCAAAGACATGCGCTATAGGTGAATTGGGTAAACTAAATTGTCCGTAGTGTATGAGTGTGAATGAGTGCGTGAGGATGTTTTCCAGAGGTGGGTTGCAGCTGGAAGGCCATCCGCTGCGTAAAGCATATGCTTGATAAGTTGGCGGTTCATTCCGCTGTGGCGACCCCGGAATAATAAAGGGACTAAGCTGAAAATAAAATAAATGAATGAATTGCCTTATCACCAGAGGCAGGTAGTGCTTGAAATATAAACATCATGTCTGTTGTCCTAAGATGCATCAATTACACCAGGTTTCCACTTTTCTTGAATGTTAAAACCTATGAATTGTCATTTACAGAAATAGCCCCTCGCCAATTTAAGTTTGAGGCCCCTGGTTTAAATGTTAGCCAATTTCCAAAACATCCAAATGAAAAAAATTTCACTCTATTAGGGTTCAAGCTTGCAGTGCCTCCACAAATAATGTGTTCTGAATTCGGTTTATAGTTAATTATAATCCCAGCTTGACATTGCGGGTCTTGCGATGTGACTTACATTTCAGTGCTGAAACAACATAGTGTGCATTCGTAGTGATGATGTAGCATCCTAACCTTGCACCAGAATCAACAATGTTGTTTAATTAAGATTATTTGGAGTGTTGCTGCAGCATGTTTGCTCATGGGAGAAATTGCATTTGCTTTCCATGTTTATTGATATTCTAATGGGATGAGAGTCAATATTCCATCCAGACACAGATCGCAGATAGCAGTCAGTTTTTATTCATTCATTCATTCATTTTCTTTCAACTTAGTCCCTTGTTTATCAGGGGTCGCCACAGCGGAATGAACCACCAACTATTCCAGCATTTGTTTTATGCAGAGTATGCCCTTCCAGCCGCAACCCAGTACTGGGAAACACTCTCACATTCACACACACACACGCACACTCACACGCACACTCATACACTACAGTACAGCCAATTTTGTTTACTCAATTCACCTATAGCGCATGTCTTTTGGACTGTGGGGGAAACCGGAGCACCCGGAGGAAACCCACACCAGCCAGGGTGAACATGCAAACTCCACACAGAAATGCCAACTGGCCCATCCGGGCTTGAACCAGCGACCTTCTTGCTGTGAGGCGACATCGCTAACCACCGCGCCACCTAGTTTTTATTGAATTTCTTTAAAAAAACGTAAAGAAAAAATTATTTCTGCATTAGAAAAAGCATTTAAAGGGTGAACGCTATTTCTTTTTTTACGTTTCTTCTTTTTGACTGACAGCAGAATAATCTAGAAAGCCCCGAGATGTGTTTTGCAAAACTCTATCTTTACCCTCAGCCTGAAAAATAGCCCCACAGATAGAACAGAGAGCGGCATGATGGAGAATGAAATGAATGCGCTAATGCTGCATCTCTGCCTGCGCAGCTTTCGACTTCACTGCCGGGTAAGAAGACGGTATGCATAATTCACACCGATATGTCTTCCTTTCACAGAAAGCTTGTGATATTCGCACAGCTTTAGCGGGGAGTGTGGATAGCGCCACACGGGCGTATGTAAAATGTGTAGACATCTCTAAATAGGTCTGAAAATGCAGCTTATTTGTCAAAGAGCATAAGCCATTAAATCTGTTATCTGTTGCAAATGAAGCTCAGCATCCTTAGCTGGTGGTTCAGACCCCTCTCACCAGCGTAGGCGAATTTAAAATGAGTTCACACTGAGAAATCTCACATCTCTCAGCATATGCCACATTGTTGCTAATTGGAAACCAAGCTTGTCGGAGGGAAATGGTTGTCACACGCGCAACCCTAATAAATTCATTCTGTCGGCGTCGCTTAGAAAATTTCATTTCATCCAAATGGCTTTTCTTTTATGCAGCCGATTTGGTTTGCTTTGTTGGAAATTGTGGCAATTTGAAAGCAGAGGAAGAGAGAGAGGGAAAAAAAGATTTAAGCATGCACGGGATTAAATGAAAATGAACTGAATGAGAATCAGAAATGTTTTAGAGCGTCTAGAAAATTCCAAATGCAGAGCTGGGTTTGAATTCTGTTTAAGAACTCGTCTTGTGGGTTTATGAAGATGCATTACATTGAGATTAGTGCAATGTGATGGAAGAACTACATACGCTTATGAGTGAAAATAATGGAAAAATGATGTGTTATTTGATGGTTGTGATTAGGGCTGCACAATATTGAAAACACTGACTTTGCAATATTTAGTTTTTCTGCAATATACACTCACCAGCCACTTTATTAGGTGCCTTGTTGATGCCAGAGATCAGAGGAGAATGGCTAATCTGGTTTGAGCTGATAGAAAGGCAACAGTAACTCAAATAACCACTCGTTACTACAGAGGTATGCAGAAGAGCATCTCTGAACGCACAACACGTCCAACCTTGAGGCGGACTGGCTATAGCAGCAGAAGACCACACCGGGTGCCACTCCTGTCAGCTAAGAACAGGAAAAACGTTGCCTCGTCTGATGAGTTTCGATTTCTGCTGCGACATTCGGATGGTAGGGTCGGACTTTGGCGTCAACAACATGTAAGCATGGATCCATCCTGCCTTGAATCAACAGTCCAGGCTGGTGGTGGTGGTGTAATGGTGTGGGAGATATTTTCTTGGCACACTTTGGACGCATTGGTACCAATTGAGCATCGAGTGTTGTTGCTGACCATGTTCATCTCTTTATGACCACAGTGTACCCATCTTCTGATGGCTACTTCCAGCAGGATAACGTGCCATAAAGTCATAAAGTGTGAATCATCTCAGACTGGTTTCTTAAACATGACAATGAGTTCACTGTACTCAAATGGCCTCCACAGTCACCAGAGCTCAATCCAATAGAGCACCTTTGGGATATAATGAAATGGGAGATTTGTATTATGAATGTGCAGCAAACAAGTCTGCAGCAACTATGTGATGCTATCATATCAATATGGACCAAAATGTCTGAGGAATATTTCCAGTACCTTGTTGAATCTGTTTTAGGGGATTAAGGCAGTTCTGAAGGCAATCGTGTCCAACCTGGTACTAGTAAGGTGTACCTAATAAAGTGGCTGGTGAGTGTAAATTGCAGTATGAATACAAGGTTGCCAGATGGAATAAATAGATCTATTTGGAAATAATTAATGTTTTGTGCATTATTAATGAGTGAATGCTACATAAAATATAAAAAACGAAAAAAACTTACATTTGTGGTTTGCTCAAATTACTTATTTTAAATGAGCTGAAACACAATTTAAACACAAAAACAAAGAGTTTTTTGTTTATTGTTTTATGTTCAATCCATTTAAATTTATAAAAACTAATGGCCTGTTTCCACTGAGTGGTACGGATCGGTTCGGTACGCTTTTATGGCTGTTTCCACTGTCAAAAGCGTACCGAACCGTACTATACCACTTTTTCGGCACACTTTCGAAAGGGTACCAAAGACGATAAAGGGTACCAAAAGGTGGAGCTACACGCGCAGCTGAACGCTGATTGGTTTAGAGATACGTCACGATCTCGTGAAGCTAGCCAGAATCAAAACAATGGAGCCGCCATTTTTTTAAATACACAGCCGAGACCACTATATGCATATAATAACAATACATGGCTGACCCGGGCTCAAAACAAACCTTGTCATTGTCTTGATGAACAGCCACAAAGCCAAGAATCTGCCGTGTCCTGTTGTTGTTTTATGAGGCCGTCTAAAAGTGCGATCGGTTTTCGCGTTCTCCAGGGAGCTCGTGATTGCATCTAGATTTGATAAAACAAACTTCTTGAGCTGATGATAATGACGTGTGTGTGATTAATGAAGCGTCTTCGACATCTGATCCATTCAGAAAGAAAAGGACAAACGCGAGAGTGAAGCGCAGAAAAAAGGAGAAGCCTGACAAAACACAGGAGCAAATAGTTTCAGCAACCTGAACAATCTGCCATGAACAAATCATGAACAAACTGCCATGTTTATCATCACCTTTTGGACTATTATGAACTCTGAACGACAGAATTACTCTCTAACGGAGGCTACATGTGCTGATGAAGATTACAGACACAGATGAGAGGTTAGCTCTGACTGTGGACTACTGTATATGTTGCGTGTTGTTTTTGAACTGAAATAAGGACTAAATGTATGCTGTGTGTAGTTTATCTGTAATTGGTAACATATCGGAGATTGTAAGGGTCTGTATGTGTTCATACATGTTGCATTTATATATTTATTTTATATCATTGCAGACGTTACAGTAGGCTGTCACACTGTCATTGATCTGCAGTTATAATCAAATCATGTTCATAGAAATGTTAGTAATAAACATTTATAAACAAGTATTAATATGTTTAAAGCATCTGTTTTGTTAGAAGAGCTTCTCATATAATGTGAACGACCTGTGCAGCTTTACTGTAGACATTTATTTGAGCGAGAATGACGTCGACTGAAACTCTCTGTTGTACACCACGCCCACCAAAAGGGTACCCTTTGTAACATAAGTATGTATGATAAAGGTGACCTGTACCGACCCAAACCGTATCGTACTGTACCACTCAGTGGAAACGAGCCATAATAAGCTAACTTAATTCCTTCATGTCCCAACACAAATGAAGTAAACAGTGCTTTACATGGTTTTCTGGCGAGTCTAAAATAATAACAGTTTGTATTAATAACTGTATAAATAATGAAAAACGGTTAATCATTGGTAAAGCTACACATTTCCTAATCTCTTGTGTCAAAGTGGTTTAAATTAGCTTGAGATCTCACACAGTCACAGGCCTTAAAAACACATCCAAATTCAAATGATTTGGCTTTTCTTTTATGCAGCCGATGTTGAAAATTGGAGCATTTTGAAAAGCAAAAAACAAACCAAACAAAAATAAAAAACAATTTAAGCATGAACCAAATGAGAATCTGAAATGTGTAGATGTTTTAGAGCGTCCAGAAAATCCCAAATGCAAGAACTGGGTTTGAATTCCGTTTGATGCTCGAGGCTTTGGAATCGCTTACTGAACTTTTAATGGTATGAATGATTTAGGATTGAGAGAAAAAAAATAAAGCAGAAGATCTGAGCATGTTCGCAGAATGGCAGCCCCCGAAGCAATTATTTCAGGCCTCGTTAAAAGCCTCCCACCTATACCGTTCTCTCACAATCAATCGGCACTTTAGCTCCAATGAAGGAATGTGAAATTGTTGGTCTCCTCTCAGTCTAATTAGCTTAATTGACCCGATGTGGTAAATGCAGTGAAAAAGAGGCATGCCGGTTCATCAGGGACGACTCCCCCACAACCCCCCCCCCGCTGCTGTTTGGATAGGCCTGTAATTGTAATTCTCACTTTGGCTTTTCCTATAGGTTTGATTCGTCAGTAATTGGGACTTGTCAAACTCTGGGCTTAATTGTTGGGTATTTTGAAGCTGGCCTTTTAAAACCGGTAATGTTAGCTACTTTCAGGGTCTTTCGTGGATCTATACCAATGATGTATCCTCTCTATATGTCAGTGTCTGCGCCAATCATACGCTTAGTAAGACTTAATAATTTGATGCTGCTGTGAATTGGAAATCGCTGTGAAAGAAGACGCTGTTTTCCAATTATCTAGAATTACATTAATTTGAGAAATGGCTTGGGGAACAGGTGCGAATAACTAATTGAACTGTATGCTGTCTGCGAATCGGCGCCGAGGACACAGCATGTTCTTTTATGTACACATTAAGCTATTGAAGAGCTGGTGTTTAAAGCCCATTCGCTCTTGGATACTGTATGCTGCGCTCCCACCCCCCTCTCATTATATTGATCTCTGCTTTGCTTACACAGGCATTACCACACTCTCCAGATTGGAGGCATGTTTGCTCTTGAACAGACACTAGCCAGGCTTTTCCTTATTCACTGAAACAGCAGATATTAGTGTTGTAATGAACACTAAAATGATGGTTTGGTTTGCACTTCAGTTTTAAAGGCAGCTGGAACAGTTTTTTTTACTAAACAGTGGTTTACTAAAACAAATGTTGGATCGATATGAATGTCATGATTTTGCCAAGTCTGATACGATCCTGGATTAACATCTATGTTGATTCTGGAACATCATTTTAATTTGAAAATGTAATCCATAGCTATTCCCTACCCCTAAACCCAACCATAACTGTACATTATTTCCTAAATGAAGTCAGGTTGGCGGGATCTACACTTACCCCTGTCAGATTCAGACTTAAAGGTGCAGTATGTAAGTTTGACACCCAGTGGTTGAACTAGGTATTGCACTCTTGGATCAAAATAAACGCAAGCGCGGGATGCGAGTACAGAAGTGAGTGATTTACACTGTGTTCTAAATAAAAGAAACGGCACACGATAGAGGGATTATTTTCCATATTAAAAGGAGTTTTTGTCCTAACCAACACCTCGAATTGATAAATTAGAAACAGCTTCTATTTCTCACAGGTGAACAACAGAAACCGATGACAGTAATCACCTCAGGTAAACCTTGTGTGCTTTATTCAGTGCTAAATGCTAACAATGTGAGTTTGAATGCCATTTTACATGACATGTATTGTCATTTACTGAAAGCAGCAGCAGATAGTTCACCTCAGATCTTAAAAGTACAACTAAACACATATTAGTGATTCAGCATCTTCATTTAATGATGTTAAAGAGAGTTAACATGTATTAAATAGATTCTGAACCTTACCGTTTCGTGAGTGAGTGCATATTCTGTGCTTCTGAAAGGCTGTATTTACATTTCTGTCGTGTTTTGTCTGGTGCAAACAGCTAAACTGCTCATCACTGAGTATCTCGACACACATCGTGTTGTTAGGACACGCGGTTACAGTGTAACCTGCTCACCTAATGTTTACATTCGTAATATATCATTTGCTAATTAATAACCTCTGAATCTGTCTCATTTCGATGTCTGATACTGTCCACCAGATGTTGCATTTTCGGTCATGGACGCATGCTTCAGAGCCTTTCTGAATGAATGAATGAAATACGGTGTTTTCCAACAAGGCAACCCGGGGTGCTGAAATATAATTGGCTAAACTGGCATTGTGCAGATTAAATTGACCTAAACAAAGACAGCGTTCCAGCACGGAAAAACATTTTCAAAGCAGAATATCTGACTTTAGTATTGTTTTTCAGTTAAACAAGTATGTTCACTTGGGATGTTTCTTAAATATCTGCACACATATTATGGTATTTTTATGCTTTAGAAGAGTCAAAAACCTTTAAAGTTACTTTTATTCAACCACTATATTTTTCTTTTGACTGGAAATGACATGGTTTTCTCCCAAAAGGTAATAAGACGATGTACAATTTGTCAGGGGTATGATTAAATTCAGGCATGACTGTATAAATGTTTAAACGTTTTGGTAACACTTTATTTTAAGGTGTCCCTTACTCTAAAAAAAATTAATTGGTGGTTTGTTTTGACCCAATGTTGGGGCAAATATGGACAAACCCAACTGTTGGGTTAAAAAGTGTAATTTAAATTTCATTAATTTTCTTTTCAGCTTAGTCCCTTTATTATTCTGGGATCGCCACAGCGAAATGAACCGCCAACTTATCCAGCATATGTTTTACACAGCGGATGGCCTTCCAGCCACAACCCAGCACCGGGAAACACCCATACACTCTCATTACCACTTATCGAATACTCCCAATTTAGTTTATTCAATTCACCCATACCACATGTCTTTGGACTGTGGGGGAAACTGGAGCACCTGGAGGAAACACGGGGAGAACATGCAAACTTCACACAGAAACGCCAACTGGCCCAGCCAGGGCTCGAACCAGCGACCTTCTTGCTGTGAGGCGACAGTGCTAACCACTGAGCCACAGTGTCACCCGTTATGTAAATTTAATTGAAAAAATGTTCTCAACATCCATATTTGACTCAACTCTGGGTTAAAACGACACTAAAAAAATTACTTCTGCTGCGTTTTTTTTACAGTAAAGCCAGCATTTTTTAGAGGTTTGTTACACTGAACATTGTACTTACTTTTAATTATGTAATTATGCATAATTACATGCAACTTACCCCTAAACCTAACCCGTGTTTTAACCCTAACCCTTACTATTGCTCAGTAGTAGTAAATGCTTTTTTAACCCAATGCTCATTTACATTTAAATTCTAATTAACTAAACACTGGGTTCATCCATATTTGACCCAACATTGGGTTACAACAGCACTGCATTTTTATAGTGTGCACTCTGTAATAACCCTCTTAATTAATACATTTATTAATGTAAAATAATTAATTTAATAAATAATAAATAATGTAAAATTTATAAATGTAAGTGTAAATATACACGTCAATGCCATCCCAAGATGTTCTCAACATTTTTAACTTCATTAAATCCATAAATACATACACCAGATGTCGCCTACGCTTTTGTTGTCTATTGGAAGGAATGTGTCCAAAGTGCCCATTTTGGTACAAGGTAGCGCTCTTTTGAAATGAATGTGGGACCAAGGTGCAGTGGCGGATCCATAGATATATACACATATATACATATATCTATGATCAGGGCCCTTATGCTATATTCATACCTGTCAACCCTCCTATTTTTCCCAGGATTCTCCCGTATTCTACAGTTTTATCCTGCTATCATCCCATAAAGGTATTTTCCGGTATTTCTCTCATATTTTTAATCTTTTTATGAAGGGTGACAATCCGCTTGTTAAGTGTGACGTCACGCAAAGGGGCTTCCAGGTCCAAGCGCTTTATGAAACTGAATGAGGAGACTCAGCAAATGCTAATAATAAACTTTTACAAAGCGATGTAATACTTTCGAAAATCACGATCGCAATAAACATGTCCATGCCTAATATCTGATGGCCAGAAAGTGATACATTTTTTATAAATTGTTAAAATTTTGGTATTTGTGATGCAGCAAGCCCAGTGATTGTTGTGTACACTTTGACTTTATATAAAATTCACTGTGATATGAATGAAAAGTGATCATAAACTAATATTTTCTTAATTCAAATGAGTGGCGGCTTGGACCCGGAAACAGTATTACATACGTCACCATCACGTCACCATTTAACAAGTGGATTAACATTAAAGAGCTGATCCTCCCTATGCGCAACCCTTACCACCAAACCACTAGGGGACGCCCCTTGCTCTTAGTCTCTGTGCTTTCATTTTATTTAACATTTTATTTAGAAAACACTTACAAAAAAAAAAAAAAAATGGCAGGATTGCCTTCCTTTCCATTACAGGCGCCATTGCCCCTCCTATGCAATCCTCGGTATCAATAATGTATCGGTGCATGACTGTCAGACACGCTCCATAGTGATAAATAGACTCTGTTTCACCCACGGATTCTGTACACGCAATTTGAAGCAGAGTGAAAGTGGTCACTCTGGGTTTTGGGTGCTTGTTTGAATATTATTATTATTATTATTATTATTATTATATTATTATTATTATATATATTAATAATATTAATAAAAAATAACAATAATAATATCTGAACATGTCGATCTTGCTGTTTTTTTTAAACACAACTAATTTTGTCTTAAATGAGCATAAACAGTTAGGAAAGCAATGGAATGCTTTCATTATAGATCTGTGCATTTTTAAAGTGACACCTCTGTTATTTAATGTGATCAAATGAAAAATCTAAATGAGAGATTAATTCGCTGCTCTTTAATCAGAATGTGTAAGTTATACAGTGAAGAAATGTTTAATGAGATTTGATAACTTGATTTAATTTCTTTATAATAGCTGTTATAAAGCCATATATATATATATATAAATAGCTATCCCTTATTTTCCCATCCCAGTGTTGACCGGTATGGCGATATCTAATGCATTAAACCCCTACTAACTAACAAGAAGATTTAAGCTGTATAGATTATAAATGTATCAACTACATACACATCAAGTGTTTCATCACAACTTTTAATGATACATATATCAATGAAAAAGAGAACAAGCTTGGTTTACTATTCATCATGATGGTTTTCCATATCTATAACGAGAGAAAGAAGAAATTTACATGTACTACTTGCTTGAATAGTTCACTTTTAAAATGCATCAGAAAAGGCTGGAAAAATTGCAGATCCGGTACGGATATCATTTTAGTCCTCCCTACTTTTCTACTCTCCCGACTAATGTCACACAAAGTCAGACTGTGGAAAAAAACAAAAGTGGATTGTCTTTAATCAGTTAAATACCTTTGTTCTCTCTGTTCCTTCTTAGCCCACACACAAGATGCAGAGGTTCACAGTGTTACATATTTTATTAATCCCTGATTTCTGTTTTTCCTGCACCTCAGGGGTTTAGATACACACAGCATTTCACATCACACAATCGATTGTAATGAGCTGACATGCCAAAATGTTATCCCATCATTTATCATCTGCTTTTATAAATTTGCTGCTTCTGATATTCCCTTCTATGTTCTGGATCAACAAGCTCTGGCCTTTAGTGTTTTTTTTACATGCTAAATGGAGTGTGTTTTCTATGTCAGCCTGTCAGTTTGGGTTGATTCATCAATTAGGGTTGACCCCTTTCATGATTGTCTTTAAGTGCCTCTTTTCTATTTAGCTTCAGGTCATTCCTTTCCTCGTCATTTAAAAGCGGTTGTCTTATGTTGCGCAGGTGAAACTACTGAGCTTCGCAAATTTCATTTTACCGTTCCTCAAACCTCCGTGGTGAATGGAAAATGTGAATTTTTTTTTTTTTAAATAGAAGACATCCACTTTTTCAGCGTCTTATTTTTTTTGACAAATTTCCTTTGTGAACATAAAACCTTTTTCTGTGCTTTCGTCTCTTTCCTTCTCTTTCCCTTTGTCTCCTTCTACCCCACTTTTCTCACTCTCATTAAAAGAAAAGAAACCCAGTAGCAATTTGAGGTCTTTCATTGTCAAAACCATTATCACCACTGTCAGCTCCCTGGGTTGGGAACAAAGTCCTCGTGCTGCGTGCAAAAGAAATAGAGAGAAAAAAGGAAAAGCCCATAAAAGGAGGGAGAGAGAACTGAGAATTAGATTTTTGAATATCACCCCCAAAAAGATTTGTTTTTTTTTTAATCATAAGCATCATCAGTATCTCCCCAGAAGAGAAAGGCATAATTTCCCCCAGTGCAAATGTGTGTGTGTGTGTGTATATACACACAGTAAAGTCCAGGTAGTAAATCTATATCAATATGAACCTGGTCCCCAGTCTCATCATCATCACCATCATGCTAACCCTTTACATGAGCTAGTTTTAGGACACTGATAATCATTGGTACTAAGATGCAAAAACAGCTTCAATTATCATCTGAATATTGGATAACATCAACACCAAGAGTGGTATCCCTGGCACTTTCTGACTATTTTAGGTGTTTTTAAGTAATCTTTTGAACAATGTTTTGAAAACAGACTAAAGGAGGCACAAAGGGTACTTTGGAATAGGGGTGTGCCGAATGAAAACCTGCTTTAAGAAACCGTGTTAATGATTGCATCATTTGTTTTTCAGCTGTACACTGTCCGTATAGCGCATGGGCCTCAAACTTAATTCCTGGAGGGCCGCAGCTCTGCACAGTTTTGCTCCAACTCTAATCAAACACAGCTGATCCAACTTAACAAGGTGTTCAAGACTACAATGCTGCGTCCCAATTCGCATACTATCCGTCCTAATTAGTATTTGAAAATAGTATTAGTATGTCATAAATCATAATACGTTAAAAAAAGTATGCCAAACGTTCCAGGATGGTTTACTATTTCCGGTAAAATTTTTAAGTGTAGAAGCGTCCATACTCTAACTGCTAATATTGCCCACAGTACATTGGATGTGATATCTATTAGAACTACAAACGGGGGTGAAAAGTGTAAATAAACTACAAACATGATGGACGCGCAAGACCAATAGTCAAGTAGAGAGGCTTCGGTAAAGATGTTTGTGTGACTGTTAATTAATATCTAGCCAACTGGAAAATATTTACAGGGGTGGTCCACAACGATTTCATATTTTAAACTAGCTGATGTGTAATGTAGCTGTGTGTACATAACATCTCTGAATGTAATACGCTTAAAGTTCAATGCAAAGGCTTTTACAGAGTTAGCTTAGCAAAGCCTACAGCGAACGAAGTTTGAGAAATAAAAAAAACTATACATCCGGGCTAGTATGATCACAAACGTTTCAGGTTACGAGCATTCACTATGCACATACACCCAGTAACAGTAGTAACGGGGCGTGGCTAGAGGCGATGTAATGTTATAGCAGAGAAAGCTAAAATGCCGTCCAAATGCTGCTATTTCCACAGAGCTCATTCTGTTTCTGTATTTGGGATTCCAAAGGACACGACACCAATAGAGAAGTGCGTACAGTTTAATTTTAATTATGTTCCAGAGAGTTAAAAAAATATATATAGCTCTAGCATTTGACAAAGGACAGCTTCCAGAATCTCTCTGTTCAGTTCTGGATTCCGCTAAAAACTCGACGAAGCTGTGGATTGTAAGCCACAATCTGTAAGTATTTTTATTTGTTAAAACTGATCAATCACATGCACAGTTGCTAGTGTTTATGGTATGTTGTAGTGAGGACGTAAACAAGGATGTACAGTAACTAAGGAAATACTGTTTGGCACCACAAACAATTTAGCTACAAATTCATATTTATTCGTCAAACCGCTGTAAACACCCACAATCTTCAGCAGCACTGCAGTGTCTCTCTATGCGGATGCTTTCCCTCCTTTATACATCTAAAATAACGAACTCGCAAAAAATGTGAACATTTTATATTACTTACACATGCTTATAACCCAAATATATATGAAAGACACATGTCAGATGTTTATTTAGAGGCCTTTCGGAGGCCGTCATGTTTCATGTTAGCGGAGTAGCTGTATATAATTAAAGTAATATATATGAAAAAAAAAGATTTTTTTTATAATTGTTTTTATTTACAAATGGAGCATGAGCACACATTGCTTTGCATCTTATAAACAAAACCAAGTCTTAAAAATAAACTGTGGACCACCCATTTAAATTGCGTTTTCTGTGTTATTTGTCATCTGCAACAACAATACTGAACTTTTATATAAAGACGTGTTTGGACATTAACGTCTGAATGCATAATTATCCAAAAACCTGAGGAGAATTCTCTGCATGAAAGACTTGTGAATGGGAGATTAATGTGCTGCTGCTTCTCCAATAAGATAGGAAATTAAATATGACAGAAATGTGGATGATTGACAGGGCTCAGCAACACAACGATCTGTTAATGAGGAAGTATGTATGTACTAAAGCTTGCATACTCTTCTGTTACACACTCAAAAGTATATATCTTTCTCTCTTAGGGCATAGTGCAAGTATGTGAATTGGGACCCCTTGATTAGTTGGATAAGCAGTATTTGATTAAGGTTGAAGCAAAACTGTGCAGAGCTGCGGCCCTCTAGGAATTGAGACCCATGGTCTAGTGTTTAACACCTGATTTTTAAAGGGTTAATTAAGTACTTGCTATTTCATACATGCAGTAAAGTAACTTAAAGGGACAGTACACAGAAAAATGACAATTTACTCACCATTTACTGACTCTAAAGTGGTACCTTTTTAGTTTATTTTTCTGTTAAACACAAAATAAGATATTTTAACTGATAGCCATT
>CAIGQZ010035043.1:6515646-6529798 GCA_903798205.1 Danio tinwini
ATTGACATCCATGGTAGGATAAAGTAATATGAAAGTTAATGGCTATCTTTCCGACATTCTTCAAAATGTGTTCAACAGAATAGGAAACTCAGATTTAGAACGAGTTTAGGGTAAGGAAATGATGGCAGGATCCTGTTTTTTTGTTTTGTTTTAAATGCTAGTCATCATACCAACATTCCAATGGTATGAAAGTATAAATATTGTAATTTAAAAACATCTTACATCCAGGAATAACATTTTGTATTTGGTGGATGACAGAAAAGGTCTCACAGAATCGGCACACCCCTACTTTAGATCCTAGGGAAAAGAGCCCTTACCCAACTGCTTTACCTGAAGACAGAACAGGTAAGGGTTTATAAAAAAAAGGCTATCACGTGTATGAGTAATCTATGTCTGGTATTCCCCCTTCTCTGTACCCTCGATTTGTTCCATAGCCTGGATTTCCTGTGTGGTTCAGGGTGCTCCTGTAGAGAGTTGCATTATTAGAGGGAAAGATAGTATGGATGTATGTCATATCCTCAACTTTCGCCTTGGGCTGCAAAGGCTGTTGGGCAGACATTGGTGTCATTTGAAAGCCATGAGCCCTGATTTCTAGGATTGATGTGTCTTTTATGGTTCCAGACTCAACATAGTCATCATAGTGTTTGCTGGCATCTCGAGATCCGACTACATCTCTGCCATATATAGAATGATCACCTGGTGCGAGGTACCCCGCACGGTGTCCGTACCAGCAGAAGATGCCAAAAATTAAGAACAAAGACACCAATGCTGTCGCACCTCCTATTATTCCAGCAAGTGGTAGAGCTGACAGTGCGTCCGTTCCTCGATCGCTGTCCTGGTCTGACATTGGCTGCTCTAGGGGATCAGTTTCTGTTTTGGCACAAGCTGGGTGCTCGTGCTCTGAGTTTGTGTTTATGTTTAACCCCCCAGTGGCTGTGAAAGAGGTTCTTTTACCATCATTTCCAGAGAGAGGCACCAAGCAGATGATATAACTGGACTGGGGCTGCAGTTGCGTAAGTAAATACTCACGGCGATCCCCTGGCACAAGTGTTTCTGTGATTGACCCCATTGCAGGACTGTTGCCTAATCGCAACCAGGAAAGTCTGAAGGAGGGCACTGGCTGTGCAGCCTGCCATGTAATGTGGACTGTCTCTGGTGTGAGAGGCTTTACACTGATTAGTAATGATTTACTAACAACCCCGTTTCCACCGCCGAGACTGTCCTGACCCATGTCAGAATACTTGTGTCCTGGTCGTCTGGATCTGAGGGTGAAGAGAGATCCCTGTGGAAGTGGGGGGGTTGTCATAGCTGGTGGTTGTGTTGGAAAATATCCCTTCTCCTTTTTGGCGACCTCATTTCCAACCATTCCTCCAGCAGCGTCGACAGTGACCTCGCAGTCTTCCAGTTGACTGCTAAGGTCCCTTAGTGCCATGCCTCTTAGTCTCTCTGGTGCATGGCACGTTAAACCTCTTACAGTCACAGATGAACCTCGCTCATGCAGCCAGTCATGAAGCCAGCGGAGGTTGCAGCCACAGTACCATGGATTTCCTCGGACAAGTAATTGTGAAAGGCTGTCTAAATCTTTAAATAAACCCCTTGGAAGAGTCGTCAAGTTGTTACCAGATATGTCCAGTTTCTGTAGCCTTCGCATGCCATCTAGGGAGCCTCGAGGCATGTGGGCTATAGCGTTGTCCTGCAGATAGAGCCTAAGGAGATGCAAACTTGGAAGGTTTAACGGTGGTGCCTGTAATGAGTTACGCACCAGAGAGAGCTCTGTGAGATTGGACAGCCGCGAAAATGTGTCGTCTGCAATTCGTTGATTTGCCAGCAGATTTCCATCCAGGAAGAGACGCCGTAGAGAGGAGAGACCTCGAAAAGCATGCGTTGGAATGGTCGAGATGCGATTGTCATCTAAACGGAGTTCCTCCAGGGATGCCGGCAATCCCGATGGTATACTTGAGAGGTGGTTGCGTGACAGGAAAAGAAGACGAAGCCTCGGATTGTTGGTAAAGGCTTTGTCTTCTATGCTCACAGTGGAAATTGAATTGTCATCCATGTGAAGCTTCTCTAGCAGGGGGAGCCGTGCAAGGGCAGAACGCGGTAAAGTTCGTATGTTGTTGTCCTGTAGGTGAAGTTCTCGTAACGACGGAGGCAGATGTGTCGGAAAATCGTCAAGTTCATTATCATAGAGGTAAACTACTCTCACAGTCAGTCGTCTCTCTAAAGATGTCGGTAGCCCAGCATTGTCTATGCGGTTGTTTTGGAGATAGAGCACAGCTGCTGTTAATGGTAATGCAGGGATGAGAGTCAAGCCACGGTCATTGCAGTAAATGAAGCCATCGTCGCACCTGCACGCTGATGGACATGGCACTTCTCCCTGCAGTTCTGCTTCCCCGAGAGCTGCTTCAGCGGCGGCGGCTGTAGCTGCAGCAAACTCCAGCACTTCAACAAGTAACGTCAGGCATAGGAGAAGTAGAAACAACCAGTCACGGAGTTCAACAAGGCTCTCCGTGGCCATAATTCCAGGCAGTGTACCCCACTCTCTCTGCAGAGTTAATGCAACCCAATGTATCTGATGTCAATATTCTTGGTCCGTGTGGGCAGCTCTTTTTTTTCCTTCTTTGCTTCCAATCACAAGCCCTGTGGGAAATATAGAAAAGATTTTTGGGATGAGAATTTTTCACAACACAGAGGTTAAATTTGTTTTAGACTCCTGTGCAATTATAAGCCTATAAATCTGTGATATATTATACAGTTTGATAGGCTACTGCTGGTATCAGATTTTGTTGTTGCGATTCTTTTATCACAGTATACAATATTGTCACAATATTTATCACAATATTGACATATGCTGCAAGTTATAACCAAAAATACTTGGTGTATGGCTTAATTCTATATATATATATATATATATATATATATATATATATATATATGTGCTTAATTACTTGCAAAATGATTATAATGTGCATTAGGTAACACTTTACAATAAAAGCTGATTAATAAATGTTTTGTAAGGTTATGAATTTACCCTTATATGCTGTTGGGGATGTTTTCATCCACTCTGGGGTGATTTTGAGTCTTAATTTGGTTATAACTTCTGTGTTTCAGCTAACGGAATGATTTTTGGTGACAAGTCTTATTTTGACACATATTTTGGGAAAATGCTTTGACTTTTTTTTAACAAAAAACTCGATACACTCTGGGCAAATGCACTACTCTTTTGTTATGTTGGGGATGAAAACATCCGCTGAATTAAACTGCTGTAAAAATGCATCAGATAATTTTTTTTCCAATTTTGTTTGGATAAATCTGTTAATCAACCTCAGTCCTGATCAAAACTGCTAAATAGTTTTGAAAATTACAGGATTTTAACTCTTTAATTGCCAAATTCATAAATGATGTCACTGGTTTTGTGAAAAAAAAAACACACACAAAATGACTTCTTTTCAATATAAAAGTAATTGTGGCCTGGATTTTTAAAAATCTTTTAGCACAGTTTTGGACATGTGAAACGGCATTGCCATTGATGCGTTGTTTTTGATTGATTTTCATTTTTTCTCCCAAATTCACTGTTAGTGGCTGTTTTTGCCTCATTGACTTCCATCGTAACCACATTTTTAATCATGCATAATCATGCATTTTTTTTGTTTGTTGGTGGTTTTTCCTGTTGGGAAGAGGTAAAATTTGTATTTTTTTCACTGTTGAACATAATTATTATTATTAATAACCATCATTAACCCTTTAGATGTTTAAAAAAAAGCTTTGTTTCTGGATTTTATATGGAGTATAACAGCAAAGTAAAGTGTGCATATGTGTGTCTGTGAGAGTGACCTTTACACACCTTGATGTGTCTGAGAAAATCAAAATGTGCATATCAGCACTACATGGAATACACAAAAACAAAAACTGTGTATTTATGCACCATCGAATGTGGTTATAATGGAAGTCAATGAGGCAAAAACAGGCATCAACAGTAAATTAGGGAGATTTATTTATTTTTTTTCTAATCTTTCACATGTCCAAGACTGTGATTTTTTTTTAAAAGATTTAAAAAAATCCAGTCCACAATTATTTTAATATTGAAAATGTCATTTTGTGTTTTTTTTTTCACCAAATCAGTGACATCATTTGTGAATTTGGTAATTAAAAAGTGAAAATCCTGTAATTTTTAAAAAACATTTAGTAGTTTTGATAAGAACTGAGGTTGATTAACAGATTTATGCAAACAAATGTGAAAGAATCTGATCAGTGAATCAGTGGATGTTTTCATCCCGAACATAACAAAAGAGTAGTCAATTTAAATAGTGCACAAGGGTTAACGAGTTGCCGTTAATATTAGTTAAAAATACAACTGAATTTTATTAGTTTTTAACTTTTAAAAATTGATTTCAAGATGTAATCACGACTACGATTTTATCACATTATTAGGCATTAACTAAGAAATTAACATTACAAGATTAAGTTTTCATTGTGAGTTTAGTTGACTAATGTTAGGAGTCATATTGCACTGTGTACAGTAACCCTATAAATATTCACAGAATTTTCAATCATTATTTCAGAATGTAGCAGGCCAGATTATCATGTGAAAATGTAAATGATTGAATGAACTATTAAGCTAAAAGTTGAAATAATAAATAATTATTTAATGTATTTTAAAGTGCCCACAATATCAATATTGTGCATATTCATCATCATGATATATTAAAATATTGAATATCAGCGTCAACTGTTAGATTTTACAGGACAGGAAAACACTGCAAGGTTGTAAGAGGTTAGTAAGCAAAAGCAGTGAGAATCAGTCAAGCTGAACGGCTTTCTAGATAACCTTAACAGAGCAGCTGACAGGTAGGGAGCATTAGAAAGAATTGTTGAAATAAAAAAAAAGAGGATTGAATGAGAAAGTGAGATGGATTGTGTTTGAGCTGAATAAATGAGTAGTGTGGAAGGAGCCGAATGTAACTAATACATGGCTGCATTATACACTGAAAATTGTAGGTGTGATGAGGTGGTTCTGAACTTATATTAAAATGTGATTGACATTTAAGTTCCTGGAAAAACAATTACAGGTTTATTCCTGGATTGACCTTAAAGTCGTATTACAATTCAGATGTAACAGGGAAACGGTGTTGGAATAAATCACTAGTTTAATTTTAGCTCAAGTTTTTGAAAGTTCATGGAAGGGTCAGATGGATAGAGCGCTCATTTTTTCGGTCTGATTTGCAATTGAGATTCAGATGAAAACCACAGACGTTTACAACAAATTGACATGCATAATGGATGCTGTTTCTTGGTGGTTATTGTTTTCAAAATAGCATGAATTATTCAGAGAGACTACATGGAATACCCAACAGAGGTTTCACTCTGTGTTTAACCAGTCATTGACTAGATGACCGGGGATTGTGTGTTTTCTCTGCAAGCATGGTTTCTGACTCTCTGATCAATGTTAAACAGAAGACAAAAGGGAAAGAATATTTGCTACTTCGCTAGAAAATTCATTCATTCATTCATTGTCCTTCAGCTTAGTCCCTTATTTATGAGGGCTTGCCACAGCGGAATGAACTGCCAACTATTCTGGCAAATGTTTTACGCAGCGGATGCCCTTTCAGCCACAATCCAGAACTGGGAAACACTCATAAACTCTCACATTCACACAAACACTCATACACTACAGCCAATTTTAGTTAAACCAATTCACCTATAGCGCATGTCTTTGGACTGTGGGGGAAACTGGAGCACCTGCAGGGAACCCACGCCAACACAGGGAGAGCATGCAAACTCCACACAGAAATGGCAACTGACCCAGTCGGTACTCGAACCAGCGACCTTCTTGCTGTGAGGTAGGAGTGCTAACCACTGAGTAACAGTGCCACCCTAGCTGGAAAATCTTTTTTTAAATAATGCGTTAATATCTAGAATGTCCCCTTAGATCTAAAATGTGACAAAAAAGGGGCAGAAAATGCTAAATGTTGGTCTTTAGAAACAAAAGTCAGATATCATTTTTTAGATTGTCAGTAAATATTGTATCAGGGTCATCATAAACGAGGTCTGCTGCACAGTTAAATCACATGCTTATTCTGACCCTGTGCTGCATTAACAGTGTTATATTTTAAATTCACTGACCTTGTATGTTCCGCATTCTGTTTTTACTGTATGTTAGTTTCACTAATTTGACACCAAAATAATATTATCTTGCTCAACAACACATGATTGTTTGACTGAAAAACATCCTAAGAGAGTAATACAAATTTCTTTAGAAGCATCATTATGAATGTGCTGAATACTGTATATGAATCAATAATATTTAGCATTCCATGCCCTTGTATTTCCGGAACAATATGCAGCTGCATTATAGATTAATAATTTCCTCCTTGAAAATTGGAGAAACAGAACTGAATAGTGGAATCCAGTCATAAAAGTGGTATTTACAGTATAACACAGAATAAAAATTTAAAATAAATAAATGAAAAGTAGAACACACACACATTGGATGGATTTTAAATGCATTTGTGTCTAAACTCTGTTTAATAAAATGCTGTTTACTGTAACTCTTAGGGGCCCTATCATACACCCGGCACAATAAGACACAAGACCTGTATGGTGTGATTTGTTGCTATTTTCAGTCCATCACAACTGTAATTTTCATGTTTTGTGCCACATTGTTTAAATAACAAATCCATTTGCATTTGCAAATACATGTGGATTTATGGGTGCGCCGGTCTATAAAGGAGCTGTGTTAAAGTGAATTGTTGGCGCTTTGCTATTTTGAATAACTGAAATAGACTGTGCCATTGACCAACTAAAAGCCAAATCTAAAATCCAGCAGAGTGCATTAGTTATGCGCCTGTACGGTTCACACTTACGGAGGGGGGCTTTTTTCTGTTAATTCAGGACTATTTGTATAATGCTATTATTATTAGTAGTATTTATTATATGCATATTTATGTTTATTTTAATAAAAACAAGTTTAGATTTGTCCACCTGTCAGGTTTTGGAGGCATATCCATCACCATATAGGGGGCATAAGAATAGGATGTGTGTTTGTTATTATTGTTTATTTATTCATTTGCTGGAAATTAGAACTGAGTTTAGAAATAGTTTTGAAACAAATCTTTGTGCTTAACAAACAAAATTAAATATGTGGGCTAATGCATGTCTTCAGTGAAGTGCATAAAACACTGTTTATTTATCCATGAAAATAAAAGAGTAAAGAAATAAAGTAAAGAGAAAGTAAAGAGGCTGAATGGAGGAGGCTTGTTCTTTATCCTCGCGCTCCAGATGGTCTGTTTAACTGTTTTCTCACTAGTGAAGTGTTCAGTTTTTCTTCTTACAAAGTCTGTCATGTAAATAGCAAATGCGCCATGACATGACACCGCTAACTCTTAAAGTGAATGGAAGATGAGACTCTGATTGGTTTAATGCAGGTTATGCTCAAAACACAACCATAATTCATTAAGATAATAAGCACAAACCTGTTAGACCATGCGCCAGAGCACAGAGCATATTTTTCCGTCCTTAAAATAGCAAAAGTGAATTTGGACATGCCCTTAATGCTTTTGCACCATGCGCTTTAGACTTTGTGTCTAGATCGTTAAAATAGAGCCCTAGTAGTTTCATAATTACAATAAATTAGACATACTTTTGTATTGATATTTTGATTTGACAGATTTTTTTTAAGTAAATAATAATTTAAAATTAGAGGGGTAAATGCTATCCAGAAAAATGGAAATGGAATTTAGAAAACAATAAGATAGAGTTAGAGAGAGCCATGATAATCCAAAATGCACTTGTTTTTGTGATGTATTTGTGTATGAAGCACTGGTTTGCATTGCTCTCTGCAGGGGCCTCATTCTTTTTGCAGTCTGCATCCTTTGGGATTGGACTGAAGGTTGTTTGTGTTGCAGACCAGGCCAGATGGGAATTGGTTGACTGCCTCTTGGTTACAAAACGTTGTTACCTTAGGCAGCAACTACATGCAAAACAAACCTTTAAACTGTGCTAGCACCCATGCAAAACTGTTTAACAATGCTCTGAGAGAGAAAAATGCTGAGGAAATTGGAAAGAGACATTTTCTGTGATAAAACTTTCATCTTATTTGCTTTGACTGCAGACAGCGTTTATAACATTGCATGAAAATGATCTAAAATAATGTGTTTTTTAATCCAGATATCATCGTTGTCACTTTGACTCTGTCCTTTTCAAGTGTCTTTCTTTTTAAATGAGGTGCGTTGCATGAAAACGGGAGCAATTTAAATGTCATATTTAATGGCTCTCACAGCGTGTATACATTTGGTTATTTTTAGATGAAAAAAGAAAAAGAAAAAATCAGCTGCCTTTCAAGCCTGACAGTACATTCTGTCAAACAGAGGTGAAAGATTGGGAACAAAGAGGAAAATAAATGGAAAAACTATTCTGATTATCTAATAAAATTATGCTTAAGTCAATGCATCAGCTTTCATTAGCAAAATCTATGAGCGTTTTTGTTTGAATGTGCAATATCTTTATATGTTTGCAGCAAGATACTAAAATCAATCATTTTTTTGGATCGGTAGTCACTTATTATGGGAAATCTATACAAAACACTTGCAATTTGATGACATAAAACACAAGAGGACCAGGCTTATTACAAAATTGATAAAAATGCCACTCAAATTCAAGATAAAAAGGCAAAAAAAAAACAAAAAAAAACAATCCTGCACAGTTAATTAAACTATTTTGGCTGTCAAAGTCAAATGTAAGATGTGTCAGGTGACTGCATTATTTTTAGATCTGCACACACTGTTGGTTTTAACACACATTTCTGTTGAGTTTATGACTGCAGAAACCAATCAGATGTGTTAGGTTGGTCACATAAGTGGGTAGTATTGAATTACATTTACTTTGTTACATTTATTTGACTGCAATAATTGGATACCTTGTACTTTTTGAGTACATTTAAAGATGTGTACTTTTACACTTAAGTACATTTTTAGAGGAAAAATGTACTCTTCGCTACATTTGGCGGCGTTCTTCTGTTACAAATAATAACAAAGATGATTAGTGTAACTTGTTTGCAAATATTGCAAGGCACAGCACTGGAGAATTTGTGTCGTGAGAGGTTGCTATAAAGATGGGCCTCCCGCTTTTGTTTAGCACACGCTTGTGTTGAAATAATGGCTGAAGATGTGCGAGTTTATCGGATCAGATGTCAAAAAGAATAGTTTCATAATGCGACACATGATGTACATTGAACTCACATCGCAACTTATTAGGGCATTTATTCATTTGAGCATCGATATTGCAATGCGTGTATTCGCAATAGTCACATCGCAGGATTAGATTATTTATTAAATATTAAAAGATAAAGATATTATAATTTTTTTATGTTGTTGTTGTTGATGACCATGCTATTTTAAATTTGACTGTTCAATTTCTGTTAGACTCCAGAAACCCATAAAGCCCTGTTTATTTCACTTGTCTTTGCTCTGTTGTATTTATGCTTGTATGCTTGTAATATATTATATTTTATGCAGATGCACTTCAGAGAAAAAGACTTGATCATCCCAGTTAATCGAAAATGAATTAAATCTTTTCAAATAGAGCTATTCAAATAATCTGATTGTCAAATTATATTCATATCGCAATATATATCACAGCAAAACAAAACACAGTAATGTCAAATTTTCCAATATAGTGCAGCCCTACACCATTACTCCAACCTGTAAAACATGTAATGGTGTCAAATTATGCCTATTCGAACCTAGGGTTGTCACGATACTGAAATTCGGTACCAATCAATTCTGAAATT
Source organism: Danio tinwini (assembly GCA_903798205.1). NCBI lineage: Eukaryota > Metazoa > Chordata > Actinopteri > Cypriniformes > Danionidae > Danio > Danio tinwini. The sequence goes on from CAIGQZ010035043.1 coordinate 6,525,434, forward strand.
TTAAAAAACATTTCCTGCTAACATTTGAGCGCTGTTGAGCACGTTCTTAAAAAGCACTAATTTGCCATTGTTTTCCCATGCTCAACAGAAATGACTGTGATTGGCCGTGAAGGTCATCAGTTCACTAAACTCACCACTGTTTACTGAGTGTAACCACAGATACAGGGACACTGGAGTGTTTTAAAGCCGTGATTCATCAGCGGATCGCTTGTATGTTAGCTTATAGACAAACCAGCTGATCAACGTGACATTGAAACACTCCAGTGTCCCTGTATCTGGGGTAACACTCAGTAAACAGCAGTGAGTTTCATTGAACTGATGACCTTCATGGCCAATCACATGGTCATTTCTGTTAAGCATGTGACCACAATGGCTAATCAGTTGTGTTTTTGAACATGCTCAACAGCACTCAAATTTTAACATACTGTAAAATTTCTGTATCGATTGGTACTGATTTCCAGTATCGTTACAACCCTATTCAAAGCCAATTAATGCTAACTTGATAACTATGGGCACTTTTAACTCATTGTAATACCAAATTTTACACACGTCCAAGGGTTTTCCCTAAAAACCAAAATATAAATATTAAAAGTAAGTATTTATTTGAGTAAATTCTTCATCTGATACTTTATACTCTTAAGGCTGGCTCACACTGTGTGATTTTTATTTATTTATTAATTTTTTATAATCCTGAACGATTGTAGTATGTCAGACTGCACGAACATGGCTCTCATGTCACATTGTATGATCTCAGCCGTCATAAAGTCAGACTGAACGTCAGTGAAGACGCACCAAACATGGAAGAAAACACCCCCTAAGTTTGACGTCATCCACCCGGGACACTTTCACTGAGTTCTGAAATTTTTCCTTACAGCAAACGTAAACAATATGTAGCAGCAATTTTGCACACAGCGTGTCTCAATAATAAAACCAGGAAGAAAAAAACAGTTTTGACATTTCCCCGCGGTCATTTGAATTGTCGCATGAATCGCATCATCAAATTGGGAGCTCCTATAGGTTCTTGTATTGACGCTCATCGCAGCTGTTGTCACACTGCAGGAAAGTGTCTGAAATCTTCTGACACTGCCAGAACTTCCTAGGAGAGAAAATCTGATCGCAACGTGCACAAAGCGGCTGTCTGTGAACATCAAACCAACAATCAAAGATCACCGATTTTAGCCCAGGATTTCAGGAATCTTTTAGAATTTCCCAAATTTGTCCCAGATGACAAAATCGCAGCTGAAATCTCACAGTGTGAGCAGGGCTTTACTCAAGTAAGTTTTAAGATTCTTACTTTTACTTTACTTGGGTAAAAATTTCCTTAAGTACTTGTACTTGATTTTGAAAGTACTTGATTTTGAAAGTACTTGATTTTGAATACTCCACCCACCTCTGGTTGGTCACAATTCAAAGATGTTATCACACTTCTGTAGAGCTTGACTGATCAGGATTGATACCAACTGATCACAAGTCAGTATTGGTGATATCAGTATCATTATATTAGATGATGCACAAAATAACCTGTAAATTTAGATGGTGGAAAGTTCTGTTTGTAACTTGCTGCACAGTTTGAAACCTTGTATGTAGACATGTTGCCTTTCTCTTCCCTCTGTTCTGCATCTCTCTATTGTTTTTCTGTCTTTCACTCAGATGTTTCTCTGCTCTGAAGACGGTTTTCATCCTGGCCATCTCCATAACCGCCCACTGTTTTGTCTGTAATCTCACATAATCTCTTCTTATACTCCTCTTTAATCGTACTGTTTTTTTTCTTCTTCTGTATATCCTGCTGATCCTCCTGTGTCAATCCTGCATTTTCATTCTGCCTAAAGCTCTTTTTTGATCCTTCTCTTCAGTCTTTATTTTCCTTCTTTTTTTTTGTTTCTGCTTCAATTCGGTTGACAGTTATACATTTTGTGTATTCCTGCTGCACTGTCTTTTTATTTATTCAACCACATGCATTTGCTGAGTTGTATATTGTATTATATTGTTTTATATTAGAACAAGAGGTTCAAGAATTCCCATAATCCATTGTTTTTTTGTTTTTTTTTTGGGGGGATTGACTGAAAAAAACAGACAGATAAAGCAGCTAAATAAGCACTTTAGTCAGAGATGACAATAAGAAAGAATTGGTTTGTGATTTATGTAAGGAATTAAAATTTATTGGTAAAATATTTGAATAAAATGTCTGTTTCTAAATGGTACTTGACCAGGGTTTTTTTTAATCTTTCAGATGCCACAAATACCTAAATACAGATGGTTTGGGGGCGACTGACCCCTCCCCCCCCTGCTTATTAATGCTTGATCCCCCTTGAAGGATGTGAAAAAAATGTATGGGGGGATAGTATGCTCTGGTCTGCGTCTTAAATGCTAATATTACCAAATTAATAATAGATAATATAAATATACACCTGACCACCCCTATTCTGGATTATACCATTGTGAATGCATAATCGCGTCAATTAATCTAAGCTGATAGACATGGTAAGTGTTCACAAAACACTTTTCTTGTAAAACAGGTGTTTGTTTCTACATATAGCCTAAAAGTAAAGTAAAATTATATACAGTTTGACCTGCAGTAGCTGAAATAGCTAATCACAGGATAGGCGATATGGCAAAAATGCAACCTCGATAGTTATTTTCCATATTGAGGGATAACAATATATATTTTGATACAAGTTGTTAATGTTTCTAGATTTAAACTATGACAATAGCTATTCGCAATTTAGATATGCGCATAAAAAACGGTTGATGGAAACGCCATGATGCGCATACGTTTTGAAAATGTGCATAAAAAACATATGCGCATAACTGAGTAGGACAAACTTTTTATTAGATAAGAAAAGATGCACTTAAACTATGATGGAAACACTTTTACTGCATAAATTCCAGTGTGCGCATTAAAAAAAAGGTCATGTGATTTTGATATAAGAGATCATGTGATGATAAAAATGTGTGTGAATGGACAAACCAGCAGGCTGAGCACATTATAAACCATCTGAAATGTTGTTTTGGTCATTCTAAAACGCCTTACTGTTAAGTATTAGTGTTATTATATTATTAATGACATCCAGAATCAAGAGTATCTGTGCTCCGCGTCTGACACCTTCAAACACCACCACGCTTTCACTGTGAGTCAGGATTGCCTTCCGAGGCGCAAGTCATTTATTAGATGAAGAAAAGATTGACGCAGCCTCTCCTACTGGAGTAAATTCAGTTTTTACTGTTAATAATTGGCGCCAGTTAATCAGGAAGTGACGATTTTGTTCGCTTTGACTCGTTGAATAGAAAAGCAGCTTTATTTGCACCTCTTTTATGCAATAATCCAGTTTTGCGCATAAAGTTCATTTGCATTTTTGGATGGAAACATAGCTAATGAATTAAGCCACAAAAACTAGAGGGTCCATTATATAGCATAGCTTATTTTTGGTCAATAAATTTTGGTGGCTGAAAAATTTGATACATCTCTAATATGATGAAGAGCCTTTATTTGTCACAACACTGTTACATGCAGCGAAAATGGACCCCTCCAACTAAACATCACACATTTCAGGGGAAGACAGGTCAGTGGAGATATAGGAAATAAGATACATTGAGGGAAAAAAGGAGGTTAAAGAAAGACCCTCCTAGACTGTATTTAAAGTAGGGCAATATCAAAACACGTTTAGATTCCCATTGTTGCACATTTCTGCTGTTTGATTGGCTCTTGGGTCAATATAGAAAGTCCAGAGCTTATCATTGTTATTGACTTAAATTATATCATAATTCGATATAATGACGGCTCAGCTCTAGTCAGAATACACAAACTGTCCCATAAAACACTGAAATATTAAATATGCTGCATTAATGAAATAGATGTAATTTAATTTGATTCACTGAAGCATGTATTACACAAAATAACATTACCAAAAAAGTTGACCCCCCTGATTGTCAGTGTATAATTCGCACTCTGCCTAAATATAATCATCCTTGTGTGTGTGTGTGTGTGTGTGTGTGTCTGTGTGTGTGTGTAGATATATTCATCTATATATCTACACACACTTTACGGTGCATTATTACTTTTTCTTTTAATTTACTATTTTCCCATTTGTGCTGTTTATTCTGTTCTTTACACATTTATTTTAATATAGTTTGTAGGGGTGTAACAATTCACTCGATATGATTCATCATACAAATCTCACGATACATTTTAGTCACAATTTTTTAACAATTATTTGAAACAAATTTAGGGTGAAGAGCCCTTTCATTTTTTTTTCTTAAATTCTGCACATTGTTTTGCAAATAAATGCATTTTCTGCCATAACAAAATGGCTAATAAAAAAAAAAAAAATATATATATATATATATATTTATGTGTGTGTGTGTGTG
>CAIGQZ010035043.1:6530198-6542506 GCA_903798205.1 Danio tinwini
TACAGATATATCGCATCAGATTCGAGAACCAGAACTATATATATATATAGTTGAAGTCAGAATTATTAGCCCCCCTGTCTATTTTTTTCCCAATTTCTGAGCAGATTTCTTCAACACATTTATAAGCATAATAGTTTTAATAACTCATTTCTAATAACTGATTTATTTTATCTTTACCATGATGACAATAAATTATATTTTACAAGATATTTTTCAAGACACTTCTGTACAGCTTAAAGTGACATTTAAAGGCTTAACTAGGTTAATTAGGTTAACTAGGCAGGTTAGGGTAATTAGGCAAGTTATTGTATAACAATTGTTTGTTCTGTTGACAATCTGTTGACAAAAAAAATAGCTTAAAGGGGCTAATAATTGTGACCTTAAAATGGTTCTTAAATTAAAAACTGCTTTTGTTCTAGAACAAATTAAACAAGACTTTTTGAGAAAGAAAAAATATTATCAGACATACTGTGAAAATTTTCTTGCTCTGTTAAACATCATTTGGGGAATATTTAAAAAAAAATTCAAATGGGGGCTAATAATTCTGACTTCAACTGTATATAATAATAATAATAATAATAATACAGACTAAAGAAGACTCATTAATATAAACAAACTAAAACTGTGACTGTGCTGTGATTTTACATTTTTAGGAAGAAATATCAGCATATCTATGTTTTCTGGCATAAGCTAAGGTTTTTGCGCATTTACACTATTCCCTGCTGAAAAAAACTATTTCGCTGGGGACTGAAATGGCTGGTGTGGAGAGGTAAGCCTTTTGTAAACCACAGAGCAGTGTGTATAGGTGGTCAATAGGCCTCTGACCCAGGTGACTGGGTCAGTAGTTGACCAGGTCAACTGACCAGGTTGACCAGGACAGAGGCAGTAGTTGAACATGATTATGAAGGTAAATAATTAATATTACTTGTATAATTAACTAGTATAAGTATCAGTGTGATACACTTAAGAAAAGATAATCTTGAACATTTTTTATAAGCAAATTATTAAAGTATGCATAAACTAATTTAAAATAGAGAGGGAAAAAATAATCTAATACCTGCTTCTGTAAAACAACTTTCTCATTCTGTCTGAAAAACGTCTTCACACTTTCGCTATGAAAACACTGATGCACCGCGTCATGTCTGTAGCACTCGTCAGAGCAAGCGGAGCTGTAAATAATCCGGTCCGTGTGGTTTAGCTTATTAATAGTTTTTTTGCGTATAGACGCTTGACAGTAGATTTTCTCTGTGCTGCATCATATTCATTGTTCTGTTAGTATAAGTAAACGTCTTTTCTCAGTATTTGCACAGTTTGTGTTTGTCTGGTGCACTTCACTGCTGTCATTTTACTCTGCCGCTCCACCTCTTGCTCGCTGCTGATGTGCAGGTAAAGCGAGCTTGCGCCTGTAAACACCGCGCCCCCTCTGTTCAAAAAATGTATCGTGATTCGTTCAACATTTCTACCAATTTGAATTATCACATATTTGAATACATTTTCAACCAGCTCACAGTTAATCGTTACATCTAGGGATGCTCCAATCATGATTTTTGCAGCCGATACTGAGCACAGATTACTTTTCATTGTGATCAGCCGATACCAAGTCCTGATTCTGATGCTTAAAGCTTTATATTATAACTTTGCCATTGCATAAGCACATTTTCCCTCTATGTATGAGATCTCGCCTTACCTAAGAGAATAAATTAAGCATGTTGCATACATGTAATGATCAGACGCAGCTTTACAAATAAAGTAATGGATAAAGCAAGTAGAAAAAATTATTGGTTAGAAAAATTATTATTGACTATTACTATTAAAATAACATTGCTCACATGTTGTAGCGCTGTGGATTTAAAACCCGGGTTGTAAACTTGTAAACAAACACTTGCGATCAGTTCATGAGATTGGCCAGATCAGTAAGTACCGGTCAAATCATGCAATCTGATTATCAGCCGATACATTGGACATTTTTAAGCAGTTTTCTCCTAAAATAATATTAGAATCAAGCATTAAATTGACATATTCTATATAAGTGTTACTATTGTTGTTATTTTCATTGTATGTAGATATCAGTATGATCTTTTTTTCGACAACATTCTTGAATTATTGGTGTAATAAATCATATAAGAAATACTTATGATTGTGCATGAATATAACCACTGCTGCTGATGTTATATCATAAAAAATTATTGTGGTTCTTACCATCTAGCAAGTGTCCCACATTGTCCTTTGGCTTGTAGGTCGAAACAGTCACTTGTCCTCTTGAATCAAGATAAGAAGTTGATAAAAAAAAAAGCTTAAGGTCTTTCTTCTTGATTCTCTACGTCCTTTGACTTCAGTGACCAACAAAAATGGCAGCCCTTTATTGTAGGATTCCTATGAATTGTAGGCACTGAAATACGCATAACGTCAAGCATAAAAACCCCCGGGATGTTTTTTTTTTCCCAGTGTCAATCAATAGAAGCAGGCAAAATGTTCAGCACTTTCCTCCAGCAAGAGCACATCCGAGACGATGACGTGTTTTCGAGTTGTAGTGTGTCCATCAAAGCTGACATCATGTTGATTGTGTTTTCTTGAATGAAGATTGATGGAACGCAGGGACGTTGTAACCCTTCATCTTAGAGACCGAGTTACCTGTAAAGAAAAAAAATTCAGTAAATCAGAGTGCAGGGAAAAGACTATATTTGCAGTGTGTCATTTTCTCTTTAAACTTGGCTAGAAAAAAAGGACTGTATTTCAAAGAATATCAACTCTGAAAATAGTAAAGTCAAGTTGAGTGTGCAGAATTAAGTGGAAAATCTCTTTTACAGAGTGCTCAAATCCATAGCCAGACCCCAAAATGCAAAATCAAGACACGCATATTGTGAAAAACTGGGTCACATTGTTGACAAGACTGAGGAAAGGCAGAAATCATAGGTAGGGACCCATTTTTCCCCAGTTCCATTTTTTTGTTTTAACCTTTTATAGGGCACTTATTGAAAAAGTCATTGGAAAAATCCTGCAGTGTTGCTGGGGGTTATTACAACTTGTTTTTAATGGTGCAGGTTGTACAATTGCCCCCAGTGGTTTAAATAGGTATTGCAGTTCAAATACAAAACACTTTTTCTACATGGCCCCTCCTTCGATGACTTGACGACTCTAACATGATCGAGCATGCCTGACTATTGAGCCTACACCATAACAAGCTGCTTAGCTAATGCTTGCGTTTGCAATAGTTATATTATTTGCTAATTAAAAACCACCTAATGTGGATTTTTATAACTCTGAATCTGCAACTCATTTCAAAGGCTGCTGCTATCCTGCAGAGGTGTCATTTAAATATATTGTAGTAGCCTACATATCTGAAGTGTGTTTTCAACCAAGGCAACCCAGAATGCTAAATATAATCGGGTAAAATGGCAGTATTACTGGGTTATTAAGTTTTTTTAAGGTGCAGAATGTACAATTGACACCCAATGGTTAAATTTGGTATTGCAGTTCAAATACAAAACACTTTTTTTCACATGACGCCTCCTTCGACGACTCCATGCAAACCCAGGTTGCCAGATTGACGACTCTAATGTTGAGAGAGTGTGCTCGTCTATCAAGCCTACACTATAACAACTTGCTCAGCTGATGTTTACGTTTGTAATAGCTATATTATTTGCCAATTAAAAACCACCTAATGTGTATTTTTTTATAACTCTGAATCTGCAACTCATTACAAAAGCTGCTGCTAACTTGCAGTGGTCGCCTTCGTATATATTGTAGTAGTCTACAAATCTGAAGTGCATTTTCAACCAAGGCAAACCCAAAGTGCTGAAATATAATTGGGTACTGGCAGTGGGCTGGTTATAGATACCAAAACAAAGACAAACATTCCGATACGGAACACACATTTTTAAAGGAAAACTACTTAGCATGTTTCTTAAATATCTGCATACAGTACCTTTAACTTTTATTATTTTTCTATTTATATATGATGAATTGAATCTTTCTGTGTTTCTTTAATGTTTTATATAGTTATAGTTTATCTATAACATTGTGAATGATGGATTTTGAATGTATAATGAAACAAATAATGATATGAAAGTGTATTTTTAATGTTTTGGGCTATCGGAATTTCATTGTATCAGTTGACGAATATGTAAACGAGTGAATGATGATAGTTCAAATGTTATTTTTCTGTACAATGGAAGTAATGCTTTTACAGGTGGAGTAAATATTCTTTGTGTTGTTAGTTACATTTAAACGAAAATGAAACTAGTGCGAATCATGACCCTCTGAATGATATTATTAAGAAGATTAACGCACCAATATTTAAAATAAAAACGCTAGCGTACAGTGCAGACTTCATTACTGAATTTATCACTGAACTACTGTTATTACTGTACTATGTTATCATATATGGTTCTACACAAGTTAACTTTTCTGGAATCCATTTTTTTGTTTTTAATTTTTTCTGGGCTTTCTGAACTTTTTTCTAACAAATGTTAGAAATCAAAGGCATATAAATTTTCATGCATATAATTGAAATAATAAAGTTTACTTATTTTAATGGCATATTTTAAAGAAAGTAAGATTTAAAAAGAAAATACATATTTTATTTTTATGATTGTTTTTTTCTTCACATACTAATTTATTCTTTTTAAAGTTCACGTGAACCAGAAGTTGCTTTTATTTCAGCATGTTGATATACTTCCAACTGAGATTGAATATTAAGTAAACGGTGGGGCTTTTTTCAGAAGCACTCATAGCAATCTACTGGAAAGAGGGGCGGTAGTTAAAGAGCCCCTTTATATCTCCTAGTCTGTCACACTCTACCTACTCTTTTCACACACACACACACACACACACACCAAACCACACCACACACACACATTACCCTCCTCCTCAGAGGACACAACACCAAAATAAAAGTTCTTAACAGAAACATTCAAAAACAGAATACAAAGAATGTATATTAAAAAAACAACTTCACAATAGTTACTAACACCATAGAACACAGTACCCGGTACTCGACAGTGTTATCAGGGCCGGCACGTCCATAGTGAGGGCGGCGTCCGCGAACCACCTCCCCCCCTGTCCTCACTTTCATCCGCAACACCCACACCCTCCCTCCCGGTCCTCACTTTCAACCGCGAACCGGTCACTTTTTCACTTTCGGGCTGAGAAAGCATGATCGAAGTTCGTCTAGAGCGCCAGTCAAGCTTGCTCCAGCCTTGACTGTTATTTAGACACCTCACCCCGAGCCTAACCCTCCGGTCTCCCGGATTTTTAGGGACAGATGTTGGCAGGTATGTGTGTGCAGTTTTATTTTGAAACTTGACTGCTGCAAGTATTTAAGAACAGCTGACGATGGCCATAGCAATGACAAACAGCAGAGGATCGCAGGCTCATAAACGCATTGAATCCGTAAACAAAGCGACACGCGTCGCGTTTTCAACGTGGTTTTAGACGCGATATGAGAATATAAAAAGTTAACCATACAGTACAAGCGGTTACAAGTAACAAAACACAATTAAATACATAATTTGCAAGCTAGAAAATGCAAGGAGGCAACCATTTTAGCTACTTACTTACACTTGTGAAATGGAGAAACTGATCCACGATGCACTGCTCTATGTTCTGACATAGTCCCTTACATCAATAGTCTTTTCTGATCCTTCCTTTAACAAAAGGCAGATGAATTCTCCGTTGTAAGTGTGTAGATTCCAGAAGCACTCGAACAGTACACGGCTGGGCTATAATGCTGAGGTTTTTGCCAGCGCAACAACTGGGCAAAGTTTCGTATTGACGTCACAACGAAATGGCTAAAGACTCGTTATCAAAACGATTCATTTAAAATACTAAGAGTCGACTCTTTTATAAATGAATCAATATTTTTAAACACTGTCCACTTTCAGAATTAAGCTTTAGCTGGATATTTCACTTTACTTTGAGCTGTGTTACACACTTCATGGAAGGTCATTCTCAAAAACCCATAATAGGGGCTCTTTAAGAATATAGGGCTGTTTTTTTCAGTTGATTAACTTGCAAGGATTAATTGTATACCTAAATAGTAATGCATGCTATCAAAATGTATATATTTTTAAGTATAACATTAATTTAACATTAAGTATAACAAATTTAATAAACTAAATTTCACAAGGACTTTTAAAATGAAAAAACAAAATGACAATTATGCATTATTTCCTTCAAATGCTACAGATCTTGTTTATATTATTATTATTTCTCCCTCAAAGAACTTCCGAGTGCTTAGAAAAGTGCTACATGAATGAAACAATTTTATTATTATAATACATTCAATTCAGGTTTATTTGTATAGCGCTTTTCAGAAAAATTGTTGATTCAAAGCAGCTTTACAAACGGTGCACATTATTGCATTACAATCAATATCAATCATTTTCTTTTCAGCTTAGTCTCTTTATTAATCAGAGGTCGCCACAGCGGAATGAACCGCCAACTTATCCAGCACATGTTTTGCGCAGCGGATGCCCTTCCAGCCGCAACCCAACACTGGAAAACACCCACACACTCTTGCACACACTCACATACACTACAATTTAGTGTATCCAATTCATAGAGGTGTGAACCTACACTGGTCTCACGGTTTGGTTACAATTATCATGCCATCGATTCGTTCAATTCGATATCTCGGTGCATCACGGTGCATTGACGATGCTTTCCATACACAGTTTTATATTTTCTTCACAGCACAGCAATTCTTGTATTAAAATGTATAAATATATTTATGTATTATTTGTAATACAATTTTGTCCTTTAATACAAACAGTCAGATATATAAACTGTACCTTTAAAAACTCAAGTACATGCACAGAACAACATGAGCCTTTATAGCAAATAAACAAATATAAATATCCCGCTTGCTTTCTGAGCCCTGTCTAGCGAGTTCTTTCTTACACCGCTATGATTGGTCACACGCTCAACAGAAAGGGCTGTGATTGGCTCTAATGCTGTTCACCGATGAGTGACACTGATAAATGGCAGCGGCGATCACAGCTGATCCACGATAGACGAAGGAGAAAACCACAAGTGTCGCTGTAACAGCCGAGAGGGGAGGAAAGGAAAAGTCACGCCAGTAGGTGAAATGGGCCACAGTGAGAAAAAGAAATGAAGTTTACTTTCATTTTCTCTATCGCAGTGAAATAGGGGCTTCTGCCGTAAGTGTCAGTAAAAGACTGTCCAGCAAACACACACACAGTGAAATTGTGCACAGTTTCTGCGTTTTTAAGTAGTTGGAGCGTTTTAAATACTCACGCTCGCCTCCCTCGTCATGGTAAGCTACGACGACATAGCGCATATATGATAAATGACGTCAGTACACATAACTGGTTGTGATTATTACTGAACTGATACGGAATTGTCGGACTTTGGGGGAAACCAAAGCACTCGGAGGAAACTCAAGCGAACACGAGGAGAACATGCAAACTCCACACAGAAACACCAACTGACCCAGACAAGGCTCGAACTTTCTTGCTGTGAGGCGATTGTGCTACTCACTGCGCGATTGTGCTGCCCCCAATCAAATTCAGATAAGTTAAAGTTATTAAATACCAAAACTTTATAAAATACCAATAACTAACTAATTAACTGTAACTAATTACTAATAGCTTAATAAACATAATTAACCTGCAGTTATATGGTATATAGCTGATGTCTGTGTACATGTTCATGCTTGAGGATGTGATATACTATTACTGTGCCGTTCATTCACACAAAGTTTTCACATTGTGTCTTAATGTGGTTTAATATTCACATACTAGTCCACATCTCAATTTAATTAGGTGTACAGCACTAATTTTGAGATTTGGCCAAATTCAGTGACACATTATACAGTAAATTACATTTTAATTACTGGATTTCCACATCGTCAGCCAGACCTAGACTTTTTCATGCCAGATTTCTAAAAGGAATTAAGTTTTTTAAGGTGAGTTTGAAATTATGCAATTATAGCTATGAGTGTTTGTTGTTTATGTTTACTAAAACCGCTGCCTTGGGACCGAACCTCTGAACCAGCAACTGTTAGCTCTCTTTGTATCACAGTGTGCTGAATCTGTTTAAATTCCCAGGCCTAGCGTGGATGATTTGTGTTTGTGATGTTGAAAGTCTCCTTTGGGTCCCACTGACTCCCAGTCTAATTGCTTTTCCATGGTCCAGTCCGAGATTGGGAGTGATCAAAAACATTATTGCAGAAATTTAATGCGCCGTGTGGACGCAGCAGCCTGCCGAAGATGGATCAGCGGAGGCCCATAGTACCACGTGTGCGAGGATATGGGGAGCATTTCCGAAGCTCACAGCTGATGTAAAGGGAATTAAGCAGAGGAGGAGTAATAAGGACAAAGCGGGCTAATTAAAATCAATGGACGTATTGGGGAATTTTCGCCAATCAATGCTCGGAGATGGTATTCAGGCGAATGTCTAGTGGGTGTAAACCCAGACAAATATACAGCCCGTTGCCCTTCTCCATTCACCTCTCTCTCACACATGGTATAATGGGACAGTCACATTAGGGGAGAGATTATGATGGTAGATGATAAGAGGTTATATCAGTGCTGCTGTCATGACCTCCATCCCCAGACGTGCTTGAGTAAATGCTGAAAATGGACAGTAATAATGTTCACCTGGAGTAGGGCGGTGCTTGGGGGTTGTTAATATTGCTGATGGCACAGATGTCCTTAAAATTATGAGAACGGTGGTGACACATCTGGGGTTTTATTTGTATGCCCTTGCATGTTTGCGGGTGAGCCTTCGTGGCTGTGCATATGCCTATGAGCCCATGTCAAGCATTTTTACCATCCTGTGCACGTAACCTACCCATCTCTGCCTTTCAATTTCTCATTTGCTGAGCGAGAGAGAGGGAGAATGGAAAAGAGAGAGCGGGGCAGATGGAGGAGTAAAGGAAAGAAGGAAGATTGATGAACCCATTGGAATCAAATTTGGTGGCAGAAATGACTGTCAGGCCCAGTTTCCACAACAACACATATTTACAGCGCCGAGAGCTTTGTCTTAGGATCATGAAGGAGCATGAAATCTTAATAGTCCGTCTCGTTGCTCACACAGCTTTGTCATAAAATATTACTCAAGTACATCATGAAATAATTATTCCCCAGCAAATCCAATTCATTACTAATTCACAACCAGCACTGATGAATAACGTTGTTGTATTGGCCGGCTAACAATGTAAACAACTGGAGAGCTTTGTGTTGCTGTCTAGCCCCTCGCACGTAAAAGCAGTAAACTCGGTTAACATGACATGATTGCTATAGGGCCCTTAGGAATTGTGGTATTTTACTGAACAGTGAGCGACTGTGTGTGACTTTCATTGGGGCCACTGAGATGGACGCCATAATAGCAGAGCACTGGCCTGAGGGCATACTTGTGTGTCAGGATATTTTTCAGTTCCCATATCAGCACATGGCTGTGAAACCAGCGCTCTAGGCCTGCAGGCTACAATCTTGTAGTGCCATTCTCTTCTAAAAACGCTGTTCTAGAATTGCAAGTGCTCTAGAATGTTCTACAGTTGTCACATCGCATTCCCTCACATTCCATTTTATTCTCTTTAAAGTTCATATGAACCTGGAAGTTGCTGAGGTTTTTATTTCAGCATGTTGATGTACTTGGGGCTTCGTTTTTGTGCATCATTTCCTCATAGCAAGCTAATGAAATGAGGGGGTGGTTAAGAATATTGTGGCTGAATCAGTCAAACTGACGTCAACAAAGACGGGAATTCCAGAAAACACAGAAGCTAGTGGTTATACTTTTATTGATTGTAGTTGATTAACTTGCAAGGATTAATTGTTTACCTAAAGACTAACAATGTATGCTAGAGAATAATATACATTCACCGGCCACTTTATTAGGTGCACCTGTCCAACTGCTCGTTAACGCAAATGTCTAATCAGCCAAACTTATGGCAGCAACTGAATGCATTTAGGCATCTAGACATGATCAAGACAATCTGCTGCAGTTCAAACCAAGCATCAGAATGGGGAAGGTGATTTACGTGGCAATGGAACATGCCATGGTTATTGGTGCCAGACGGGCTAGTCTGAGTATTTCAGAAACTGCTGTTCTACTGGTATTTTCACGCACAACCATCTCTAGGGTTTACAGAGAATGGTCTGAAAAAGTGAAAATATCCAGTGAGCTGCAGTTCTGTGGGCGCAAATGGCCAGACTGGTTTAAGCTGATGGAAAGGCAACAGTAACTCAAATAAGCACTCGTTACCACCAAGGTATGCAGAAGAGCATCTCTGAATGCACAACATGTCAAACCTTGAGGCGGATGGGCTACAGCAGCAGAAGACCACATCAGGTGCCACTCCTGTCAGCTAAGAACAGAAAACTGAGGCTACAATCTGCACAGGCTCACCAAAATTAGACAATAGAAGATTGGAAAAACCTTGCCTGGTCTAAGTCTCTATTTCTGGTGCAACATTCGAATGGCAGGGTCAGAATTTGGCATCAACAACATGAAAGCATGGATCCATCCTGCCTTGTATCAACGGTTCAAGCTGGTGGTGGTGTAATTTTGTGGGTGATATTTTCTTAAACCATTAGTACCAATTGAGCACCGTGTCAACGCCACGGCCTACCTGAGTATTGTTGCTGACCATGTCCATCCCTTTATGACCACATTGTACCCATCTTCTGATGGCTACTTCCGGCAGGATAACGCACCATGTCATAAAGTGCAAATCATTTCAGACTGGTTTCTTGAACATGACAATAGGTGCGTCCCAAATCGCAAACTTATGCACTATTCTACGCCATTTTGTAGTATAAATAGTGCAAGTAGTGCGTTCACACTGAAAACTCAAAAAATAATAAGTGCACTTTAATTACCCGGATGATGCACTTTATCAACCGGTAAAATGAAGTGTGATGGACACTTCACGCACTCAATGAGCTTTGCTCACGTAGCGGAAGGTGCGAAGCTATCGAAGCTCAATCCAATAGAGCACCTTTGGGATGTGGTGGAATGGGAGATTCGCATCATGGATGTGCAGCTGACAAATCTGGAGCAACTGCGTGATGCTATCATGTCAATATGGACCAAATATGGATCTCAGAGGAACATTTACAGTACCACGAAAGATTAAGGCAGTTCTGAAGGCAAAAAGGGGGTCAAACCCGGTACTAGTAATTTATACCTAATAAAGTGGCCAGTGAGTGTATATTTATTCACTAATTTTCCTTCGCCACAGCAGAATGAACTACAGTCTTGTGGTCCCGTTCTCTTCTAAAAAAAAAGCTGTTCTAGAATTGCAAGTGCTCTAGAATGTTCTAAAGTTGTCACATCGGCTGAACGGCAGATCCGTCTCCAGCTAATGATGCTTCAAAGCTTCTTTTCAGGAAGCGGTCTAATTTATTGCTCAGTCTACTCATCGTAATTACCTACCATTCAGTGAAGAAAAGAAAAAATATATATAATTGCTACACAGAGATGTTTTGACAGTGGAGTACAAACACCTTGATGAGATGTGCCTAGGTACCGTTCTCGCTTTTTATTTATTTATTTCATTATTTTTTTTTTTTTGCAGTCCAGTGATGTCTCAGATCTTTAACTGCCAGTGGCTCTGCAGCACTGAATAGTGATGTGTGTGTGTGCGTGTGTGTTTCACTCTCTAAGATCTGATGATAATTAGCTAAAGGTAATCAGGGGTAATTCAGCAACGGGAGTGAAAATGGCAGGAGATGCCGGGATGTGACCAGCCTCTCAACACACACCCACACACTGCAGCCTTTTAGTATGAACAACCAGGAGCAAAGAGAGAGCGAGGAGCAGGGATGAGTGTGTGACAGGGATGCGTGGATGAGCAGAGATGGGAATGCACCTTGTTTTTTTCCCTATGCACACCCCGTTTTCCAGGCTTGTGCGTGTTCTCTATTGGCTTCCGTCCTTTTGGATGTTCACCAGTGCGTTTACTGTAATCTGTGAACCATTAATGCATAAATGCCTATACTGATTTATATCCTTGTTATATTCAGTGTTTGTGCACTGAACAGAGCCAGTGGCTTGTGAATGTGATAAAGATGCACTAAAGTGGCACAGAGTGAGAAAGAGAGAGGCCTGATGCGGCGAATGTGTGTGTGTGACAAGCAAACAACATCAAGGCTTATGTGTATTTAAAAACGCATACAGGCAAACCTCAAACTTGAGGCTTGAATGATTGCATTGGGATGACTGAGACAAGGACGAATAGTGGAAGTCAGATTAAGGCATTCATCATTATGGGTTTTATATTTGAAGCGCACACACACACACACACACACACACACACACACACACACACACACACACACACA
>CAIGQZ010035043.1:6542516-6561932 GCA_903798205.1 Danio tinwini
ACACACACACACACACACACACACACACACACACACACACACACACATATACACATAAAAAATTCTATGGCTTTGATTTGTATTTCAGTTTATGTTGGTGAATGAATGACATTCTGCTGTTTTCAATACTCCGTGGCTTCCTTTTATGTCTGATGCCAAGATGCTAGCGTGACTGTACTGTAATTCTTAAGGTGCAAAGGAAATGCATGAATGGACTCGAATGCTAACAGAAAGTGGGGTATAAATTAGCTTTATTTACCTATTCTTAATCATGAAAGCTGGGTTCAAGTGGATGGTGGCGCATTTGTATTTGTACATCTGCACCTGCAATGTGCGAATGAGACCCTGCCGCTCATATAAACCGAGCGCTCGCTGCACATCTCATCTGTCTATAAAAATGTGCTCTAAGCACTCATATGCTGTAAAATCATTTTAATGGATGAGAATTAATGTTCTTGACCCTAGATTTAACAGAGCGTTTTAAGGTCTTTGCTATGAGAAGTATACTCGGGGAGTGAGTTTGTTTTCATTGTTGTGTGAATGTAGAAAATAGCTATGTTTCCATCCACCTATTTTTATGCGCATTTTGGATACATTATTGGATGTGGGTACACGCCAAGATGCGCATACTTTTTTTATGCACATTTTCTAAATTTATGCGCATTAACGGAGTAGGATAAACTCTTTATTTAATAAGATGCATATAAACTACAATGGAAACACTTTTACTGAACAAATTCCATTATGCTGAATAAAAAAAAATTCATGTGATTTGGTTATAAGAGATCATGTGATGTTGAAAATGTGAGTGAATGGTCAAACCAGCAGATTGAGCACGTTGTAAAACATCTGAAATGTTGATTTGATCATTGTAAAACACCGTAACCGTTTCAGTATCAGTGTTATTATATTATTAATTACCTCCAAAATTGTCAAGAGCATCTGTGCTCTGCATCTCATGCCTTCAAACGCCACCACGGGCATACTAGAATTTGTTTGGTAAAAGTATTTCCATCATTGTTTATTACATGTGGAATAAAAAACATATGCGCAACATACTGTATGTAGGATAAACTTTTAATTCAATAAGAAAAGATGCGCATAAACTATGATGGAAATACTTTTACCAAACAAATTCCAGTAAGCGCATTAAAAAATAATGTGATTTTTAGGGATGTTCCGATTGATCGATTAATCACATTTAATAACTCGATCGGTACTGATCTGGCCAATCTCATGAACCGATTGCAAGTGTTTAAGTTAGTTGGAGATAAGCAAAATATTTTAATGATCTTGTATTTTTTTTTTTTTACTTTATACATTAAACAATTTTACAGAACAAAACATTCAGTGACAGCAGCGATTATTAAAAATAATATAATAATAACCCTAGATGTAAAAAAAAAAAAAAAAAAAAAAACATACATTATTTTCAGTTTCAAAGGAGCTGGAAATACTATGTCCTGTTCAGATATAAAGTAATAGGTGCCCATCTTTGTTTAAAAATATCCAGTTTCAATTGAAGTTGAGCAGTCATATACTACATTCTATATATAGATTCAAGTTTTTATATCCACTGTACTATTGTTAGAGGGTGTGGCTTCATCCAATTTATTGTTATCGTCTTTCTTGCACTTAATAAAAGTATATGTAGTATATATCTCTGGTTTTTATTACATATATCCTGGGATATTCCTTCAAGCAAGAACAACAGGGAAGTAAAAGGTAGATCTAACTGCATAATTTTTATCATCTCAATCATTTCTTTACCCCTTGCCAAAATGCAAGTATCTTCAGACAATCCCAAAATATATGTGCTTGATTACCTACATTCCCGCAAAACCCTCCAGCATTCCTCTGACTGTGGACTGTTAGCATATTTTGAAACCATCAATGGTGTTCTAAAAAACCTAATATTTGTTTTCCAGTTGAACTCTTTCCAATTATGGCTATTGATCCCCTTATGAGATTCTGAACATATGTTTTCCCAAATATCATCCTCAATTTTTTCATTAAGTTTGAATTCCCATTTTGCCTTAATATGAAGGGTGTTATCTGTTGAATTCAGAATTAGTCTATTATATATGTGTGATATGTGTCTTTTATGTAGTCCTTTTTGTTTTTTTTATATTAATAAAATACTGTTCCACATTAGTTGGGACTTTTTAAAATATTTCCTTTTCTGTATGTTTTGTAATGTAGCTTCTTAATTGTAAGTATCAAAAGAAATTGCTTTATGATAACAAATTTGTCTTTAAGATCAGAAAATGAATGTATTTAGGCCTTTTTACATATAAGAACTAAACGTTCAGTGTTTTTGACTATTGCAAGTTCACAAACCTGGCTGAAAATAACTAATAATTTTAACATGAATATTTAATAATATAACTTCTTGTAATTTACTCATTACAGTAACAGTATAGACATATTTCTGTTTAGTAAAGAAGTAATGGATGTATAGGTTTGCATTTTAACTTCTTATGCGTCAAATATGTTTTCTTGATTGAGACATGTTGAATTTTTCTTTCATAATTTGTAATGTTTTTAAATTGCATTGTTAGTCTTATAGTTATAATTACTCATAAACTTACATATAATATACGTATAATAGTTAGAAGAGACAAGGGATTAAATGCAGCATCCTTAAATTATTCTCTTGGATAAGGAGAGATCTAGTATTATAGATCCAAGTATTATACTTGGAGGGAAAATGTGCTTTTTAAAGCTTAAAGCATCAGAATTGGTACTCTGCATCGGCCGATCACCATGACAAGGAATCCATACTTGGTATTGGCCTGTTTGGAGCGTCTCTAGTGATTTTGTTATAGGAGGTCATGTGATGATAAAAATGTGTGTGAATAGACAAACCAGCAGACTGAGCACATTGTAAATGTTGTTTTGGTCATTCTAAAATGCCTTCACCATTTCAGTTTTAGTGTTATTATATTATTAATTACCTCCAGAATAGTCAAGAGCATCTGTGCTCTGCATCTCATGCCTTCAAACGCCACCAAGTGTTCTTTGCGTGTCGGCATTGTCTTCTGAGGCGAAGAAAGATTCACGCAGCTTCTCCTACTGCAGCAAATCCCATTTTACTGTTGATATTTGGCGCCAGTTAATCAGGAAGTGACTATTTTTGTTCTCTGACCCGTTGGATGGAAACATTGCTTTATTCGCGCGTCTTTTATGCAATATTCCAATTTTACGCATAAATTTAATTAGCATTTTTGGATGGAAACATAGCTAATGAGACGTCACCTCATAGATTTAGACATAACATGACCGTCTGTGGCTTTCTTTTACAGATACCTGGCGCTACTCTAAATAGAGGGCATTCCGTTTAATGCAGAGTTTGCTAGTGAAATAAATGATGCCTTTTCTCACATCTTTTTCTCTCTCTCTCTCTCTCCCTCTCTCTCTCTCTCTCTTTCTCTCTCTTTCATGCTCCCTAATGAGCAGTAAATGCGAAGCCACTTTTTAAACCTTTTAGTGCATTTTTCCTCTTTCAAATACTTTTATTTTTCCAGGCAAAGTTTTCTTATTGCGTTCTCATTTCTGATATTGCCATGTATTATGTTTGCTTTCCTTGAGATGAGTATCTCATCAATGGAGTAAATATATGACAGACATTTGTCATTGTCACTACTTCCAGCCGTTTTCAGTTCTTCGCTTGCCTTCTAATTTGTTTACATTTATTTAGTTTTCCCATTTGCGATCCCGCTATTTAGGTGCCAATATATTTCACCCTTCCAGCAGGATGAGATAGGCTTTTATTAAAATTATACATGAACACTGACATATGCGTAAATCACTTTCTTACCCATATACAGTGATGCATTTTACCAAGCTGCCATTTTCTCTTTCCAATAAAATAAAATTCCTCGCTTGCATGACCATTTCACTCCTATTTCTCCTTTGCCCTTTTCTTCTCTTTTCTTATGCATTCACTTTCTTTGTAAATGATGCAGTCACTAGAAATAAGCAGACAATTTAAGTGCTGGATACTTCAGTGCTCTCTTTCTCTTCAAACACACACTCACACACAATCACATAGGAACAACCAATCATACCTCTTGCTGTCCCTCAGCCAGTGCTTATGAACATCAAACACAAACACTCCAAAGCAGAGCATGCACAGGGGAGGAAAATAATTAAGTTTGTCTGAATTTGACTTAATGTGGGTAAATTTCTCTTATCTGCATTTCACATAACAAGGAGCAAAATGTCAGAATAAACAGCCCCCACTGTGTGGTGAACAAAAAGTGCCACTTTTTATATAAAGACAATTCATGCATTTAGGTCAGTGAACAAAGTTGCCCACATGTTCGACAAACCCCACTCACAGAGCAGAGAGTGAAACGAACCATGTTCAGAAGCGTTCTCTACTAAGCTGAGCAGTGTTTGGCTTCCTATGGGAGGCCTGCGCATTTGTTTTTTTTTATAGCTCATTTAGAGCCAAACTGCAAGGCGTCACGCTGTGCGTGAACATGTACACGCATTCTTCCTTTCCTCCAACAATACGCTGCATCACTTTAAGTAACCGAGAGCACAAACATAAAAGTTGTAGCTCTGCCTGAATGGCCCTCTCTGCATGTAAATTATAAATGAGCTGTAATGATTTAACAAGCATGTGTTTGATAAGCTGTGTAATTTCAATGAGGGCTGCAGGGTTTAAATGGACGTGCTTTTAATCAAAGCACAATCTATATGCATGCTTTACATCACTTGTGACATAAAACGCCAGTCAATTTGTATGTCCGGACGCACTCTATTAACCTGCCACATGCTAAAATTAGCAGCTCTTCAAAACTAGTTGGATTATCAAAGCTCAGTTCAGAGCTTGCAGCTGTTTTCTTTTGCGTGGAATAATAAAAATCGATTTATTCAGACTGTTCCAGTCCCCTTTCAGACCTTGTCCAATTATCTAGAGCCACATTCACTTAATTCATATCTCCTTCTTTCTTTGATTTTAGAGCTATACAGGAAACTCTTTGAGGTTCATTTTACCTATACTTTATCTCAGACACATGCTATTTTGAGACAATGCTGTCTTTTCTTGACTGGTTTGATAGCAGGCGAGACACATCTAAAGATCTGCGTCTAACAAAAGAGCGTTTGATTCAAGCGCAATAAAAAATTACTTTGTGTCAATGAGCAAAACAGCTACATTGATTAATAAATGACCCTGACGTAGGTCCTGTGTCTATGACAACCCTGGCCTGGCAGAGGATAAGACAAAACACTCATTGTTGCATGAGTACTGTGCCCTCTCCAGAGAGCAAGACTGCATTTCCGCCTCTAAAAAGGACATCACTAAGAGCCCAGAGCGCTCTCAAGCCATGCATCAATCTCCTTACTGTAATATGTAATGAATCAATAACTCACAAATTATGATTCAGTTGGAGTCTTTTATAAGATTAGATTAAGTGGATTAGAGGAAGAGTGTTTGAGTCATAACCTTGTTCAGATTTTTGTGAAGTGGTTTGATTGTGGTCACTGATGTTGGGTAAACATTAAGTTTCCTGCATTATGGTGGAAGTGTTTAGTGAATGGGAGAAAAGATTGTAAATGCTTGGAGTGCACTGTGTTTAGTGTGCTGTGTTCACATTGCCCTTGATTTCAAGGAAATCAGGGGGTTGGTATAATGTTAAATACAAAGTGATATTTGTCTTGTGTAAGGTTTGTTTTAATTATGTGTGACATTATCAGGTATATCACTCACTTTGTGCAAAAAAAAAAAAGATAAAAAGCTTTCATTGCATGATGAAGCCTAATAAAATGCAGTACGCATTCAATTCAAGTTACAAAAGCAAAATTATCCCTATATGGGTTTTTTAATTAGTAAGAAAATTATATAGTAATTAAAATCAAACTACCAAGTGTGCTGCTTTTCTGAATATCAAATGTAATATTGATCGTAAACAAGAAGTTAATATTAGGCTACATTTTATACACAAAACAATATGTATTTGTTTGTTTTGTTTTACCAAGGGGTGGCTCAGTGGTTAGCACTCACAGCAAGAAGGTCACTTGCTCGAATCCCGATTGGACATGTTGGCATTTCTGTGTGGAGTATGTATTCCCATGTTGGCATGGGTTTCCTCTGGGTGCTCTGGTTTCCCCACAGTCCAAAGACCTGTGCTATAAGTAAAGTGGATTAACTAAAATGGCTGTACTGTACGAGTTTGTGTGTGAATGCAAGAGTGTATGGGTGTTTCCTAGAATTGGGTTGCGGCTGGAAGGGCATCCACTGCGTAAAACATATGACTGAATAGTTGGCGGTTCATTCCACTGTGGTGACCCTTGATAAATAAGGGACTAAGCCGAAGGAAAATGAATGAATGAATGAATGAATGAATGTTTTACCAATGGAAATAATTTCAAACAAAGCCAGAACATTTGTGTGCCATGAAACAAAACTGCAATGTTTCACTCTAAAGTTATTTTAGTCAGCGATACATTCTTAATAAGAAGGTTTCTAAATAAATCAGACATTTTGAATTAATAGAATCAATTTTGAATTATAAAAATGAGGTATCAGTCAAATCATTAAGACTGCCACATAACTGGTTTTGTTTTTCCACAACAGGCCAGTTTCTAGCACTTTTTTGTTACAGTGCAAAAAATGATTTTCTTACTTATTTCTTACTTATTTCTAGTTTAAATATCTACAAATTCCTAAATCAAGAAGCATTTTATAGACCAGCAAACATATTGTCTTGTTTTTAGAAATAATAAATCACAATAAGTGAGTTTTCCCTTAAAATAAGCCAAATATTCTGCCTTGGGTAAGCAATATTCTCTTTGAACTAAGATTATTGTACTGACCCCATTGGCAGATCATTTAGCTTGTTTTAAGGAAAAAAAACTCACTTCATTTTTACTTATTATTTCTGAAAACAAGTTGATATTTTTTGCTGGTCTAGAAAAAGCTTCTTGATTTAAGAATTGTTAAGCTAGAAACGAGGCAAAAACTCTTAAGAAAAACATTTTTTGCAGTGGAGTGGAAACAATCACAACCAATATCACACACTCTGAACCAAGTTTACCACTGTTTATTTCTATTTATTAGTCCTGTTGTTGTTAATGTGCATTTTGTTTTATTACTACTTCCTTAACTGCGCTGAAATGGTTTCAGTAGTAGTTTAGTAGTAAACTTAATACTAATGTATGCTGTAGTGTGTCTCAAGTTTCACTAGTTTCTTTTTGATATGCAGCCTTTATTTCCAGGTAAGAATAATTATATCAATAAATTTTAGGGTTGTACGGTGGCTGAGAGATGTGCTGCAATTTTAAGAGAAAACATGCAATTACAAAAATGGAAGCAAATTAAGATCTT
The DNA here is from genome assembly GCA_903798205.1 of Danio tinwini. Taxonomy (NCBI): domain Eukaryota; kingdom Metazoa; phylum Chordata; class Actinopteri; order Cypriniformes; family Danionidae; genus Danio; species Danio tinwini. The sequence goes on from CAIGQZ010035043.1 coordinate 6,549,856, forward strand.
CATCCGTTTGACAGCATATGTGCTGCAAATCCTCATTTCAAATCCTCATGCAAATCCAAATAATTGAAGGAAACACACACTATCTACTATCTATGATTATTTATTAAACAGCAATGTTGAACAACTAAAATTTAAGCACACATTGCCTAAAATTGCCTTTATAAAAAAGTGAAAATACATAACTTGCACTTTTGGAAACAAAATAAAGTATTTTTTGTGTGTTTTTCATATTAAAAGTAGAAAATAAGCAGTATCTCTACTGAATAAAATAACTCTTGCATATCCTGTAAATAATATTATAAACAGTGCATTTCTTGCAGCTTTTATAAACAAATCTCAAGGCATCTCTGGCGCAGCTTCCAGTCATTGTCAATGAAGTGCAAAGGCTCGAGAATGGGTCCATCGTCCATGAACATAAAAAGAAACATTTCTCAAATAATCAATAGATCACATTGGTGGTCTTATTACCCATTCCTAACTGCTAATAAGATTACAGGCTTACCGAATTTTGACCAAAAAATATACAGTGATTCTGTTCAGCTGAGTCAGATCACCATCATAGATGTATTTACACATTGCAAGCAGTAGTAATTTTCAAAAACTACCATGCACACTTTGTGGCTGCGTTGTCGAGGTAAAAGCTTTAGATTACAAGTGTTTGGTAATGCTTGGGAGTCTGGGAAATCAAGTGTAAGATTATTACAGCTGCCCGGCTAGAAAACATGAACGGCTACTGTATTATTGCAGTTTTTAGAAGTACTTGTGTATTGAATAGACACACTTAATGCCATATGAAAAGGCTGTGTGATTGTTCCTGTTTTGAGTGTGGTGCTAAGAGGAATATGACAAAGTGTGTGCTGTTGTGTGTGTATAAAAACCTGGTACCCAGTATCTGATTGGGTATAAGTTGCTCTAGCAACAGTGTTGGTGGTTAGATGATGAAATGCTCAGTCTGTCTGCCAGCCACTCAACAGTAAATAGCACATCTCACTTATTCCTCTGTGTTTTGTGTGCAAAGTACATTAAAAGCTTTGACGGACAATTCATTAGAAATAAATGCAAGTGTGAACTAGCAAGTAGAAAGCATATGTGCATGCTTATATGTCTAGGATTTTTCCCTCCTATAAGATCTATGGAAACGTAGTCGCGAAGCTGCTTTATCTCCATTGTAATCTGTAGTGTTGTTTTTATCATGCAGCCCACTGAAGTGACCTCACTGACATACACACCTCTCACAGGCAGACTGTGAGTTATAAAACAACTAAAGCTACTGCCAATACATCCTGGAATATCTCTGTAGAAGAAAATCTGTCTGAAAATGCAGGTAATTTATAACTTCAAAAAAAGAGAAGTAAGAACAGAGTTTGTGCAGGTTTCATCAATAGGCCTGTCAAGATATCTATTTTTGTTGCACCAAAACATATTGCGATAAACGATATTATTGTCATTTTACAACCATTTTATGGCCATTTTTTTCATTACATAATACCAGAATGAACATATAATATCACCACTATGCAAGTACACAATTAGTCATTTTAACAGTTTAATAATTAGGCATTAAAATCTGAATGTAAACAAACATAAATATCATGAACAAATAAATACAAACACAAAAGTGCAAGGCTGAAGTGACAGAGGCTGCGATATCTGCAACCAGATCTATTTTCAGTTGTCAGTGTCAGTATGGTTAAAAACACTATAGTATTTACTATAAATTACTATAGTATATTTTCATTTGGTTGTCTGACACCTCCAATGGAGATAGAGATGTTGCAGATGAAATGGTGCTAAAATTGTTTTTTATGTATAGGTGATATATATTGCATCACCAAAAATAATTGAGGTCATCTCCATGTATTGTACGATAAGTCCATATATTGATTATTGTGACAGGCCTCATCAAGTCAAATTGAAGACTTGTTAAGACTCTTTTAAGACCATTAAGAAGGAAATTTTAAAATTACAGAGGGTTAAACACTTAGGATTTTTTTCGAATGGCCCGGTATTATCATTTTTAGTTGTTTTTCCCTGATTAGGCAAATTAATGGGGAATTTGCTAAAAACGTAAATATGAAAAATAAGGTTTTATTGATATGTATTGTTGATCATTGGTTGGATGTAGGCCCGATTGACTAGCTTAGTTGGACAAAGCAAAATTAAGAAAACTGATGTTTAAAATGATTTAGGACCCAGCAGACACCCTGAAGAAATACTGGGATATTTAAAAAAACAAATTTGGTTAAATATGTACTAACCTAAAAATTGTGTTAAATATGGTCCTATTAATTTCATTTTAGAAAATTAACCTAGCAGTTGAGTCCCAGTGTTGCCAGATATAGCTCATTTTATCCAGCCCAAAAGGTGTGCAAAACCTGCCCAAATACACACAAAATGCCCAAAATATTGGATTAATATTTTATTTATTTATTTCAATCACAATTATCCTAGTTACTTTAACTGTCATAATTTTTTAACCATGCAGCAACCAATACTAGCAGTCACAGAACCACAACATAACCGGATCACATTGAAACACTGCCCCCCTGTCACCCACATAATGCACTTATTGTTGTGTACGTTACACTTCCTATTAGAGTATCTTTTACTTTCTAAATGTGGTATAAATTCATCCCATTTGGCATTTTAAATTCTTTTGAACATAATTAGATGCTGCTTGTCAATCAGACAAAACTTCTGTGGCTGCTTTTCCATCCACCTATTTTTATGTGCAATAAATTTTGAAAATGCGCATAAAAACGTATGAGCACAACTGTAGGATAAACTTTTTATTCGATAAGAAAAGATGTGCATAAACTATGATGGAAACACTTTTACTGAACAAATTCCAGTTGTTTTGGTCATTCTAAAACCCCCAACCATTTCAGTATAAGTGTTATTATAATATAAATTAATTCCAGAACTGTCAAAAGCATCTGTGCTCTGCGTCTCACGCCTTGAAACGCCACCATGCAGTCATTGCGTGTCGGCATCGTCTTTTGAGGCACAAGTAATTTATTTAATAATGAAAAGATTCACACAGCTTCTCCTACCGCAGCAAATTCTGTTTTTACTGTTGATATTTGGTGCCAGTTAATCAGGAAGTGACTATTTTGTTCTCTTTGACTTGATGAATGGAAACGCTGCTTTATTCCCACGTCTTTATGCGCAAAACTGGAATGTCGCATAAATGTTTATTCACATTTTTGGATGGAAACATAGCTTATGTTTGTTCTTGCTGTCAATTGCAGAAAAAAATAAATTACATTTTTTGATTTATAGAAATTATTTTATATAAATAGATTTTGATAAACCTTTCCTTCACCTCCTCTTGTGGGTGGGTCCATGTGGTTTGCGCTATGCACTGGTCACTACTAACTAAATTGATAGGAGCACACAGTTATGTTTTGGTAAATAAGTTGCATGTAAAATTTACATGTCAAAACCGCGTAAATTTGTCAACCTGACTATTCTATTTTTTACCTGCACAATCAAATTCAAAACCGCCCAAACTGGCAAAACTGGTTAGTCCCTGTAATGCCCAGAATTGGGTTGAAACAACCCAGCATTTTTTAGAGTGTAATCTTAACCAATCTTAATAATGTCACATTTTCTTTCTCCGCTTCTTGTTTTGTTTTATTTTTTTCCAGACAGAAAGAGGATATTTAAGGATAAATAAAAAAAAGTTCAACCATAACCGGATTTAATCTCTTGTGAATTTTCTCTTAGTGAGCTCAGCCTCTTGCTCTGTCTTTCTCATCGCTCATCAGCATTTGACCAGCATGTTAATCTGTGCCAGAGTTGATGTACTCTAAATCTGTGTAATCTACTGTGTGTGAGGTGGGTCTGAAGTGCTCTGCTAATCCCAGAGGTCTCACTGTTGATGTAGTAGTTTGTGTAGTGTTTTTCTGACCACAAGATGGACTGCTGCTTCAGTGAACTGAATTTGACAGTGGATTTTTTTTTAAATGGATAGTTTACCCAGAACTGAAGACAGAGTAGTTGTTTGCTCACCCTAGTGGTGTTCCAGTGTTTTACTGACTACAAAATGGGAAATTTTAATTCATATAACGTGTTTTGCTCATGCTTGTCATAGTGAATAGTGACCAGCAAAAATGTTTTTAAAAAGTATTAAAGAGTGGTCAGAGATAACACAATTTATATTTTCTTAGCAGGACTGTTAAATATTGAAACAAATGATATTTAATTTTGAACAATGATCACAATATCATGTTTCATATCATTCTGTATTATATTTTTTATATATTAAATATATCTTGTTTTAACAATACATTGTTTTATTGAACCACTTCATTTTAATTTACCAACATCACTAAGGCAAATAGTTGTAATAGTCAAAAGCAAAAGTTTTGAAACTAAATATCTGATCTCTTTATAAAAAATAAACATAAATGCTAAACTTGATAAATAAAATGTTACAAAGTCTGTGCAATGGTAAAGTGTAAATGCTGAACAATCAAAGCAAACTTTAAGATGCAAGTCATAATGATACAATAAACCTCAATCTCTGTAAACAAATATGATAATCAAACCTCAGCTTTTAAGTAAAGGAACCAACCATCATTATTCAAATACATATAGCAACATTACAAATTGTGAAGTTTAATGACTACATTACCCCTATGCCAAAAATCCTTCAGATGAATGCAAGTGGCTGGGATGCAAAAGAAACCAAAAAGCCACTTTCACGTGTTTTGTTATTCTGACCTTAAATGAAAAAGAGGCAACCCAGAACTCACACGTGAAAAGCGCGAGCGCATGGTTTCCTTCAGCTCCATCAGCTATTTTCTCAGAGGATGACAAACGGACAAACCATTGCTGCAGCTACAAGTTTATGCATGTAATGTATAATATATTATAATATAATGCATTATAATATAAGTAGAGATTTCATATTGAAACTTCATACCAAACTTTTTTTAATTGTTATTGACAATGGCGTATTGTTAATAAATACTGATACCGAATTTATTGCCCAGCCCTAATTTGGTATGCAACAGTAAGAACATTTGTCACAAGAGCAAAACTGTTACAGTACGTTTCATTAAAACATTTATAGAAAATGATTAGGCGAAGTATTCCTGCAAAAACCTGCATTTTTGAATGAATAGAATCAATTTTGAGTGAAAATTCAATGACTTAATTGTTAAGACAGGGACTTGCTGCCACCTACTGGTGGTTTTAGGTTTTTTTTCCACTACAGGCCTAAATCAGCCAAGGTTCTAGCACAAATATTTGTTAGCAGAAATAACATGCTAAATAATATAAGATTATATATTTTATACAATATCTTTAAAAAATGTGTAACCAACATATTTCATAATATTGTTAGGAAAAAGAAACTTCTAAAACAGCCATGTTTTACTGTTGCTTAAAAAGAATAGGACATTTTCTAAAGGAACAAAAATAAATATCTCCACCACTTTGCTCTACTATAGTTTTATCAACCTGAAAACATCAAAATCAATCAGGAAAACAAAACACTTGAAACAGTGGAATTACTTCTGTTCTGTCTTTGCTTTCTGAACGTGGCTTGATTGCTTGGTCGAATTTCATACTAAAATCATTACAAATTTTTACACAAGAAAATCAGCATGTCCATGCATTGCCTGATGTGCTGTAAAGTCTATCTGAGAGTGGCATGCACACAAAGATATTTCTGTATTAGTACACCACTCATTTATTGCAAACCATTGCGTTATGTATATCACAGCCCTAATTTTAAGTATTTGTGCAGTCCTAATTTTAAGTATTCTCAGGCTAGATACGCTGGGGCTTTAATGAAAATCCTGATCATGACTGCTTGTCTTCGTGCTGTGTGTTCATAAGGCCTAATTATTTCACTCCTACTCACCTAGGAAAAGCACAGCAATAGTTGTAAAAAAAAAAATTATTGGAAATGTAATGTACTTTTTTCTTTTGAGGAAAATTGTGTTCATTGCAACCGCAAGCTGCTATACAACTATCAGCTGTAATGCTGAATGTCATCTGACAACTGTGTCGACCCCACAAAACAATGCCGGGATTAGATAATAACTCCATTTTCATATTTGAGTAAACTATACCTTTGAAACTTTGTTGATACAGTATATATTATATTTGCATGTACTAAAATTACTAATGCATCACTTAAAGCTGCTTATGTAAATGAAAACAAGTGTAAGGGTATAATTACTCTTGTAATTAAAATGGTTTTGTAGAAGCTGGGTCTGTGTTTGATAGCTGCATGTGTGTGTGTGTGTGTGTGTTTGCATGATGCAGGCCTCGCTGTACTTCTTTCAGGCGATTTAAAGCGTGTTTGTTACATACTGGCCCCACTGTTTTGGCATGGCTATAGACTCATGCTGGCGATTCTACAAAACCCCCACTGTTTTCTGGCTGTCACCAACAGGGCAGGGAAAAAAAAGATGAAAAATAAGGAAATATGATAAAATATAGAAGGGTTCCCACCATGCTAACACACACACACACACACACACACACACACACACACACACACACACACACTCACACAAACATGCACTCTCTCTCTCTCTCTTTCGCTCTGGACTTACTGCACCTTCAGAAATCAGGATGATTTCCCTGAAGATTTTACAGAGGAGTGCCTTTGGCTTTCATAAATAAGATGCAACCAAAACGGCAATTCCCTGTGCAGTTCTTTCCTATGCATACACAGATGTATTATAAAAAAACTAGGTATAATAATAATAATAATAATAATAATAATAATAATATAATTTTACCCTGATCATTAATCTAAACAACGGCGTATATGCAGAGGATAACTATTGTTAAAAGCAAGTTATAATTCAAACACAAAGTTCTCATTGACAACCACAATAAAATACGTACTAAATTGCCTCTCTCGGTTGAAATCACATTACAGTGCAGGACAATGTGCCATAAAAGTGTCTTTTAATATCCAATATTATTAGATGCTCTACTGTATTATATTTTATAGCCGTTATAACGATTACGAGAGGGAGAGAGAGAGAGTACAGTCCAAATGCTGGCGCAAAAAAACACTGAATCCCGAACTCCTGTCCAAACTCTGCACCAGCTTTGAAAGTACAAAAACAAATGCAAATCTCCTCCAGATTGCATAGCTACCAGTATTTAAATATCCATCATGAGCAAATAAGCGCGTTTAGGCACTATACACACACTCACGCTGCTTTAATAACAAGTCATTAAAATAAATGAGCGAAAGTCTCAATCCAGGACCCTAATTCAAAGCGTCTGCATTGAAATCCTATGTGGCTGCCGCCTCAGACTGATTAAATAGGCTTTTAAGAGCAAACAAATGAAAGACAAATTAGAGGTGTACACGCATTCAGACAGAATATTTCAATGTCCTCTAAACATCGCTTATAATGTGTATAAAAGACATATTTGTATGTCATTTTAGCTGATTTCAGAGTTCAGCAGAGCGAAAAATAAATGTACGTTACCTCAGACTGACGGTTGGTAACAAGTAGCTTAAATATGAAGAAGTGTTTACAACATACCTCCGTCTGGGTAAACGGCATCTTTCCTCCGTGTAAATTCAGAGAAATGCTTATTTTCTTCTTTTTACGATCGCGTTTTTTTCAGTGACTTCAGTGTCGTTGTCTGATTTTTAACCGTGTCGGTCTTCAGTCAGTCAGGCTCGCTGTGACCGCGGCGCGCGCTCAGCCTCTCTCTCTCTCTCTAAGCTCTCTCTCTCTCTCCTGTCACTCATAGATGCTCTCTCTCTCTTTCGCGCCACTCCACCCCTCTATCTCCTCAGTGGAGTAACGCTTACTAACATAGACCACTTTACCAACAAAACAATATCAATGTTTGAACATGAATGGTGATGTAAATGTTCCTTTATGCCATGCAATATGATATGAATTATACATATGCCATGCGCGTGCATGCAGATAATGTACATAATAGGTACAATGTACCTATTTGACATCATTTAAACAACAGTAGTACGTGTGTGTATAGCCTATTTGTGAATGAATATTATATATGATCACCTATTTATAAACCCATAAATTTAAATATAGGCAGTTTGTATAGGCATGCACACACATACAGCTATATTTGAAATTATAGAAACACATGCACATGAAATATGGGCAGTTTATTTGGACTCTTTGCTTGTGTACAGTATGTGTATATACACATACAGCTGTAATACGAATAAACCACACACATTTATATATGAACACATGGAATTATAAACGCATGCATGTAAGATATATGCAGTTTATTTTGACTCTTTTAAAATTCGTTGTATACTTGTGACATTGTACTTGTGTGTGTGTATACAGCTGTAGAAAACAACAACAAAAGAAACTGCTTGAAAATTCCAAGTTACTCTACAATTAGTTGTTTTTTTTTAGCAAAATATAATTTTTGTCCTAACATTACTCAAACGCATAATTTTTAAGTGTGTGAAAACTGACTGCAAAGTGGCACTAATTTGAGCAATTTAAAAACCACATTTGACAAACAAATGCTTATGATTATACATTTTCCTCCATGCAGGTTAAAATATTTTACCCCAAGCATTATTTAGCAGTCTTATTTGATCATTACATACATAAACCATAAATCCGTGCATTTCTAATTGCTGTTTCATTGAGACTTTGATTTGCCTTTTGAATAATTTGATAGTGCAAAGCATTATCAGCGTTGTTTTGTGTAATTATGTCATATTACATTTTAATGCATGGCATGCACTAAATTTTTTAAGCAGGAGTCTTGGTATTTGATCACTTGCTTACATAAACCATGTTACCTTGCATTACTAAATAAAATGAACTGCTGACAACTTCCCAGAAAATGTAATTTTCTCATTATTTCTCATTTTTCTTTTTCTTTTTTGCAGCTTTATTATCAATGTATAATTAACAAAATGTTGACTTTTTCATTGAGATTTTGATTTGCCTTTTGAATAAGTTGATATTAAAGTTTAATGCATTGTAGTTAAAAAAAGGTTTTTTTAAGCAGGAGTCTTGGTATTTGATTACTTGCATAAACCAAGAAACCTTGCATTTCTAAATAAAGTTAACATCCAACTGGATTCCCAGAGAATTAAATGTTGTCATTATTTATCTTACTTTTATTTGTTTTTGCAGCTTAGAGTATTATCAAAGTATAATTAACAAAATGTTGACTTTTTCTTTGAGACTTTGATTTTCCTTTTGAATAATATGATAGTGCAAAGCATTATTAGTGTTATGTGTAATAATGTCGTATAACATTTTAATGCATGGCATGTAGTGATTCTTTTTTTTAAGCAGGAGTCTTGGTATTTGATCACTTACATACATAAACCATGAAAACTTGCATTTCTAAATAAATTTAACATCCGACTGGATTCTCAGAGAATTTAATTCTCTCATTTTTTATCTTATTTTTATTAATTTGAATAATTTAATAGTGCAAAGCATTAGCAGCATTATGTGTGGTAATGTCATATTAAAGTTTAATGCATTGCATGTTGTGAAAAAAAAGTTTTAAAGCAGGAGTCTTGGTATTTGATCAATTACATGCATAAACCAAGAAACCTTGCATTTCTAAATAAAGTTAACATCTAACTGGATTCCCAGAGAATTAAATTTTCTCATTATTTATCTTATTTTTATTTCTTTTTTCCAGCTTAGAGTATTATCAATGTAAAATTAACAAAATCACTTTTTATTGAGACTTTGATTTGTCTTTTGAATAATTTGATGCAAAGCATTATTAGTGGCGTTTTGTGGGGTTATGTTGTATTAAATTTAAATGCATTGCATGCAGAGTTTTGGTATTTGATCACTTATATGCATAAACCATGTTCCTTGCGATTTTAAATAAAATTAAAATAAAAGTGGATTCCCAGAGAGTTTATATTTCCTGTTATTTATTGTATCAGTTTTATTTCCTTTTTTGCAGCTAGAGCATTATCAGTGTATAATTAACTAAATTATAATAGTAACTAAATTTTTCTTGTTCATTGAGACTTTGATTTGCCATTGGATTAATTATGTATTATCAGCGTTGTTATGTGTGATTGGCATATTACATTTTTATGATTTGATTTGATTTATTTTGAACAAAAAATCATACTCAAAACAATTATTTGAACAAAATACATTTCATCATGGTCAAAATGGAGTGGGATGAAGTATACACTTATTATTTTCCCCACTCCATTACCAGACACATCATTCGTCTATTACTATTACAGTACATTTACTTATCTCTTCTTTTTACATGAGACATACAGTACATGAGCTTTACATGAGACAGCCATAAACTGAAATTTCATCATACCTTTCTCATTTTGTTCTTTTTTTCCAATTACCTCTATTCATCAACATATTTCTTTAATAATATATTTTTTTACATCTTTTATGCATTTTTCTGTATTTTTACCAGCACCTCTATTAATCATTATATTCCTTTAATAATATATATTTATCCAACTTTTTAAATTTATTAATATCCTGACATAGTTTGAGAATCTGCAGACTGTTGCATAATACAGACATACACTAATTTTTTTTAAGTGGTCCTTGCGTTCAACCTGCTAAGATTTTGTTCTTCTCTCAGATTATATTCCCCTTGTCTTTCTTCCAAAAAGTTTTGTATGCATTTCGGAAGTAATTTATTCCTGGCTTTAAACATACAGTAAGCTGTGCTGTTTTAAATTGAACCAAACCATTAAATTTAAGTATCTTCAATTTTAAGAAATAAATAATTTGTACGCTCCAAATACCCAAATACATACATAATTGCATACATAAACTATGTTACCTTGCATTACTAAATAAAATTAACTGCAGAGAGTTTTCCAGAGCATTTAATTTTCTCTTTATTTATAAGATTTGTATTTCTTATTTATTTCTTTTTGCAGATCAAACAGTATTATCAATGTATAATTAACAAAATGTTGACTTTTTCATTAAGACTTTGATTTTCCTTTTGAATAATTTGTAGTGCAAAGCATTATCAGTGTTATGTGTGATAATGTCATATAACATTTGCATGGTTAAATCATTTAACTTAACTATCTTCAATTAAAAAATAAAGAGTTATTTATGCTCCAAATACCCAAATACCAAATATAAATAATGAATTGAATGTAGTGAGGAGTCTTGCATTTGATCACTTGCATGCATAAACCACGTAACCTTGCATTACTAAATAAAATTAACTGCTGAGAATTTTCCATTATTTATCTGATCTTTATTTCTTATTTCTTTCTTTTTGCATATTAAACAGTATTATCAACGTACATTTAATGAAATGTTGACTTTTTTATTGAGACTTTGATTTGCCTTTTAAATAATTTGATCAAATCATTATCAATGTAGTTTTGTGTGATTATGTCATATTTAATTTGAATGCACGGCATGCAGTGTGCTATTTAGACTGCTGTGGGGACCTCTGATAAATAGGGGGCTAAGCCGAAGGAAAATTAATGGATGTAATAGATAAATAGTGCAAAGCATTACCTGCATTGTTTTATGTTGTTATTATTATTATTATTATTTATTTTATTTTTTTACAGTTTAGAGCATGTATAATGACCGAAATGTTGACTTTTCCGTTGAGAGTTTGATTTGCATTTTAAATAATTTGATAGTGCAAAGCATTATCAGTGTAGTTCTGTGTGATTATGTCGTATTCAATTTGAATGCATGGCATGCAGTGTGCTGTCCGGGCCTCCCTCTAGAACTGCATGTGACTGCGAGGCAGTGTGCATGTCCTCAACTATCAGTGCACTGAACTGTGAGAAAGATTGACTTGGACTTGCATGTAATTGTAGCCCTGCATGTACACTGGAGTAAATATGAAGCTGTCTATTTGGGAAGAGCTTTACTGTATCAAACAATGTACAGCACGCTTGTGTGTTTTAGAATGCCATTGTGTGCTCAAGCCAAGGTGTCTGCAGGGTTCTGGAGTGTCAGACATTAAGGACATCTGTTCAGACACACACACACACGCACACACACGCACACACACACACACACACACACACACACACACACACACACACACACACACACACACACACACACACACACACACAC
>CAIGQZ010035043.1:6575927-6588400 GCA_903798205.1 Danio tinwini
TTATTTATTTTTGTTTTGTTTATTTTAGTTCATTTATTTATTTATTTATTTATTTTTGTTATTTATTTTAGTTAATGTATTTATTTATTTTAGTTTATTTTTTTAGTTTATTTATTTATTTATTTTTGTTTGTTTTATTTATTTTAGTTCATTTATTTATTTATTTTAGTTCATTATCAATACATTATATTTTTTTATTTATTAATTTACTTATTTATTCATTTATTAACTTATTTCTTTTGTTTTAGTTATCTTTATTTTTTATTTATTCCTTTATTTAGTTATGATCTTTATGGCATTTTGCATATGCCATATAAATATCTGTATAGTTAATACATTTTTATTTTTTTATTTTTTCCCCTTTATTACTCTTTGTTATCTTAGTACATCAGTACTTAATAATAAATGTAAATGAGAAATATTATATTAAGTTTTTGCATATTTTTCATTTTTCATTTTTATTTTTTATTTAATTTCCATAAATAACAATAAAAGTTAATGTTAATTGTTTAATTGAATACAAATTTAATAAATAGCTTAAATAATTTATTTCAATATTATATTTCATTATATTATATTATATTTTATTATATCATGTTATAATGATATTTGTCTATCAAACTGGGTAGCACGGTGGCTCATTGGTTAGCACTGTCTCCTCACAGCATGAAGGTCACTGGTTCGAGTCCCATTTCTGTGTGGATTTTGCATGTTCTCCCTGTGTTGGTGTGGGTTTCCTCCGAGTGCTCCGGTTTCTCCCACAGTCCAAACACATAGGTGAATTGGATGAACTTAATTGGCCGTAGTGTGTAAATGTGAGGGTGTATGGGTGTTTCCTAGTACTGGGTTGTGGCTGGAAGGGCATCCGCTGTGTAAAAATATGTGCTGCAATAGTTGGCAGTTCGTTGCACTGTGGCAACTCCTGATAAATAAGGGACTAAACCGAAGGAAAATGAGTGAATGAATGAATGTTAAACTGACAACTCCTTTCCTGGTTCTATTTTTATATCTCTCAAATAACCAATGTTTTTTTTTGTTAGTTTTTGCTAATGTAAATAACACAGGCTAATGTGTGATAAATAAATGAGCTTAAGTTATAATGTTGTGTTTAAATTATTTCTTTAATTTGTTCATTTATATGTCAGCGAGACAATGCACAGTCATTTACACAAAGGAAACTTCCTGAACAAATTATGAACTGTTTAAATGCAATACTGCGGCAATATTTCACACAACAAACAGACCAGTCATGTGTGACTCTACAAATGAGCACGGCTTTAGAAAGAGCTGTGATAACAATTGTAGCATATTGTTTTTGTTTTGAAACTCTAACATTCATTAATTTTCTTTTGGCTTAGTCCCTCTATTCATCAGAGGTCGCCACAGTGGAATGAACCACCAACTTATCCAGCATAAGTTTTACACAGCTGATGCCCTTACAGCTGCAAACCAGTACTGGGAAACACCCATACACACTCATTCACACACATACACTATGGCTAATTTAGTTTATTCAATTCACCTATAGCGCATGTGTTTGGACTATGGGGTAGACTGGAGCACCCAGAGGAAACCCACATGAACATAGGGAGAACATGCAAACTACACACAGAAATGCCAACTGACCCAGCCAGGACTCGAAGCAGCGACCTTCTTGCTGTGAGGTGACATGGCTAAGCACTGAGCCACTGTGTCGCCCCGAAACCCTAACATTAAATGTTTTATGTTTAATCTAAAATGCATTCCAGAGGTCATAAAAACAAGCAAACAGGGTCAAGAATATTTAAAAATAATATAACAAATTATGGACATTTTATTATACAAGGTTTGGTTAAATTGAGTGATAGAGACCAAAAAAGGAGTGTTTGACTTCTGTTAAACACAAAAGAAGATATTTTGAAGAATGTTGCCCAGTTTCCAACAAAACAGAAAAATAAATCTATCCCTTTAAATGCTTTCTACTTGGTTTCTACTGACTTTTTTTATTTATTAATTTTGTTAAAACATATTTCCTGCAAAAACATTTTTAATTATTGATAATAATTACTCTTCAGCTGCAAATCAGGATTATTGCTATGATTTCTAAGTAGTTATTCATTCATTCCTTTTCTTTTCGGCTTAGTTCCTTTATTAATCAGCGGCCGTCACAGCGTAATGAACCGCCATCTTATCCAGTGTTTTACACAGCGGATGCCCTTCCAGCTGCAACCCATTGCTGGGAAACATCCATACACACTCATTCACACTCGTACACTACGGATAGTTTAGCCTACCCAATTCACCTATACTCTTATGAACACGGGGAGAACATGCAAACTCCACACAGAACCAGCAACCTTCTTGCTGTGGGGCGATTGTGCTACCCACTGTGCCACCGTGCTGCCCTCTAAGTAATTATGATGCTGAAAAATCTGCTTTATGACACGGTTATAAATTCTATTTGAAATTACTTTAAAACAGAACCATTATTTAAATTTCTTATAATATATTTAAAATGATTACTGCATCTCTGTTTATTTTGACGCTTCTTTTAGAAACATATTGGAAACACTTTACAAATAGGTTGTATTAGTTAATGTTAGTTCAGATATTTACTCAAAATGACCAAACAATGAACAATACATCATTGTTAACGTTGCCATTTCTGTGTGGAGTTTGCATGTTCTCCCCATGTTTCTGGTTTCCCCCACAGTCCAAACTTACAGTTGTTTTTAATTAGTTCTCGTTAACTCTCCGTGCAATAACTAATGTTAACAAACCATGAATTTTAATTATGGATTAGTAAGTGTTTAACTAACAAATGCTTTACAAGTACTGTTCGTTGTTAGTTCATGTTAGTAAATATATTAATCAGCATTTCATTTATGAAGCCTTCTATCATTAAGAGTGACCAAAGAAAAAAAAAACTTTATACAACAAGAGGTTTGCATATTTTAAAAGTGCATTGCAAGACCTACAGTATACGTGCATAATTTACGACAGCAGAGTGCTATGCAAATGAAGCGAAATGTCCAGCAGTTGAGTCAGTATTTGCGAGTATGCAGATGTGTGTGTGTCGATCTGCGAGCGTGCCCGTGTTAAGTGCCTGCCCGTTCACTAATCAATACCGGTGATAAATCTGCACTTGAGAATCCTACTCATCAAAACCACGTCTCACAAACACACAAACGCAAATTCCGATGTACAGTTGAAGTCAGAATTATTAGCCCCCCTTGACCCCCCCCCCCCCCCACACACACACACACACACAATTTTTGTTTAACTGAAATATTTTTTTCAGCACATTTCTAGACATATTAGTTTTAATAACTCATTTCTTTTTGTCAAATAAGTTTTTTATTTGGTCATCGAATAGACTTACAATAATCACAAATTTCAGGATTATACAAAAACAAACGAAAACAAAGCAAAACAAAAACAAACACAAACACCCCAAGCCCAGCCTGTAAGTATACAGTACAGTGATAATCAAAACAACTTTTTAGTTACAATGCATTGCTTTGGGGAGAATTCCCTATGAAGTGACTAAAGAAAGGGCCCCAAATATTCTGAAATTGTCCTATGTTGCCTTTTAAGATATATCTGGTACGTTCCAAGTGCAGATAAGACATCAATTCTTCAAGCCATAGTTTAGCATTAGGAGGATTCACATTTTTCCAGTACAATAACAGCAGCTTTTTGGCTGTAATCAAACAATATGTAAGGAATTTACGTTGTGTACTGCTCAATGAATATGTATAATCAGAATGTCCTAATATAATAAGCACTGGGTCAGGATCTACGTTTTGATCAAGGACATCTGAAAGCACTTTAAAAACCTCATTCCAGAATCCCTGTATTTTATGACAGAAAACAAAACTATGAGCTAAATCAGCTTCTTCTAATCTAATTTCAAATGGGAGACATATTGGGGAAAATCCTATTTAATTTCTTTTTGGAGATAACTCATTTCTAATAGCTGATTTATTTTAATATGATAACAGTAATTAATATTTGACTAGATATTTTTCAAGATATTATTCAGCTTAAAGTGACATTTCAAGGCTTAACTAGGTTAATTAGGTTACTTAACTAGGCAAGTTAGAATATTTAGGCAATTCATTGTATAACAGTTGTTTGTTCTGTAGGCAATAAAAAAAGCCTTAAAGGTACAGTAGGTGATCGGCCAAAATGCTAACCATTAAAATAATATTTTTGAAACTCAGTCCCTCCCCTGCCGTCCAAAGCCACACCTCCTGAAATCACACGCACATTAAAGATGACAGTAGACAACCCACTAGATCATGTCATTCGCCAGTTAGTAAACTTTATAGTTCTTTATAATGCTACGATTCCAAATAAAAAAACTGTATTATATCTAGCACGTTTTCAGTTGTGAAGCGAGCAAAACTTATGTGCAATATTTCGTGCACGCAAGGATTGCTGGTCTCACTCTCTCATGCGCTTTGTTCTAAAGCAACTACTGTATGCTTAGTGTTTGGCCGGCGGCGTGCAGGAATTACACTTATTACTAAGCCATACTTGCATGCTATTTCAGAGCGAATATTCGAAGTAGCATGGTAAACAATAGAAGGAGCGCGTCAGGTTGTCATTGTTCAAAAATGAATCAATAAAAACAACTTCAGCTCAGTAAAGCAGGCTATAGGTAGAATAGCTTGTTGTGTAAACTGAATAAAAATGTACATTATCGATGCTGTAAAAGACCTTATGAAACTGAAAATAGTCACGTCAATCTTTCGGCAAAAGATTTCAGTGGCTGAACAACACTTCTGTGCATATAACCCTTTCATAAAACTACACAATCTACATAAGCTTTGCGTGGCTAAAAACAGATCTTTTTTTTTTTTTTTTTTAATATAGAACATTGCCTGTCTAAAAGAAGTACTTCAGCCATGGTGTCGTCCTTCCTCCAGTGTGCAAAAGTAACTCCAATATTGATTCAGGATTTTTTTAAGCTTTGATTCAGCATTTGTTTATACCGCTGTCACTCTCTCGTGTCCACGTGAACGTGCAAACGGCGGACCTGCATGAATGGGGTGCGCAGATCTACAAATCTACATTTGTTGACAAACAGTTTGGGCTACTTATTAGAATTATGGGAATTATCGGCCTGACAAATTTTAATTGGATAAACATTTTTAGTCTTAAGCCTTACCCAGAATATAAAAACACATATAAATACATTTAAACCATTTACTTTAATCAATACTATTGAAATTTGAAGAGACTTTCAACCAGCACAACAAATAATGTTTCTCAAGACATTCACCTATACAAGTGGTTCCCAACCTTTTTTCCAGGCGACCCCTATTTTAACGCTGACATTTTTTAAATACCCCCCCCCCCCCCACACACACACACAGAAACATACACAAAAAAATTGCACACACTGACTAGCATACAACATTGAGCTAATGTTGTGTTTAATATATGCAAAAACAACCACTCAAAACTATTGACTTTTTCTCAACAACAGTTCTTTTTTTTTTCAAAACCTGCTGCAAATTTAACAGCAGCACATTTAACATCATGTTCAAATAACACATACAAATTTATCTGTTTAACTTGAGTGAAACATGCACACATGCATGCAAAAGTTTTTGGGTTTACCAACCGTCTGTGGATGTCTGGTGCTCTGATGTCTCTTTAGTTTGCAGGGCTTCATGCTTTCATTTGCTAGTCTGTCACCACAGATGACACACTCAATTCTCACCTTGTCCATTGCTTCAATAAAACCAAATTCAAGATAACTATCCAAATAAATCTTTGCTTTAGCACATTCATTTTTATCTCCACCCTGGTGCTTTGCCATATCTTCTCTTTGGTGCATCTTTTTAAAAATTTGCTAATGTAAGCTCTGGTCTACGTTCCACTCTTACGATACGCTGTAACATTCTCAACATTAATGAAATCTGTCGCGACCCCCGGGTTGGGAACCACTGACCTATACTGCACTTTAAAGGGGGCTTATAATATTGACCTTAAAATGGTTTTAAAAAATTAAAACTGCTTTTATTCTAGTCGAAATAAAACAAATAAGACTTTCTCCAGAAGAAAAAATATAATAAGAAATACTGTGAAAATTTCTTTGCTCTGTTAAACATCATTTTGGAAATTCACAGAAAAACATTCACAGGTAATAATTCTGACTTCAACTGTATATTGACCTGCATTTTTTTATATGCATTTCTTCAAACGCAAATCGCTATTGATTTGGGCCTGACCTTCACCTTTAAACCTCACTATCGATTCTTGTTGTTTTTGCTCTCTATTTTTTCTCTTTGTTTTACTCCTCCTGTCTCTCTGCCCTCCGCCATCACCTCTTCCCTAACACTCCAACACCTCTTTTCTCTCTATTTCTGTCGCCATACGCAAACACGTCGGCTTCTTCTTCGCGCTCTCTCGCTGTCTTTGTGTTGGCTTCACTCCCGAGGTTTGTTAAGGCAAACCTGGGTGATAATTAGGCAGGGACAAACTATACATCAGGGAGGACGGGGAGATGAGGGCTGAGTCTCTGCCTGCTGGTGTTTAAAGCAGGAAAAGCACTACAGCTGAGAAGGCAAAAAAACTAGAGGATGTGTTTAAAACAACGGAGCAGTGAGGATGTGCCGTATAGTTTGTTTCAGATGCTGTTTTTCAAGCTGTAAGCACCATGCGCTCACAGTCAGCATTTTTAATGCAGTGCTGAAAAAGTAGTGTTTTGTTCTGTTTCTTTTCCAGGAATGGTGTCTTTAAATATCCTTAAAATGGAGAGAGGTTATTTAATGTTGTTTCTTAGTTAACAATGTACAGTGTTGTGCCATGTAAAACCTAAAACGTTAAGGTAACTCAAACCTTTTAAGGAAACTGCAACAAACCATTTAAGTTCAAAAACTAATCCTAATGAGTACTGTGATCTTACTCCACTTGAGTAAACGAAGCAATTTGAGCACAGTAAAACCTGATAAATAAAGAGAACTCAAACCAACTGAGTACTGTAAGATCCAATAAGTTAAGGCAACTCAAACCGTTTGAGGAAACCAATTGCAACAAACCATTTGAGTTTTTACAACCCTATTATTCTCTTGTCTCAGCTGTTTCTCTGATTTGCCT
This sequence comes from Danio tinwini, assembly GCA_903798205.1. NCBI lineage: Eukaryota > Metazoa > Chordata > Actinopteri > Cypriniformes > Danionidae > Danio > Danio tinwini. Next base: position 6,583,020 of record CAIGQZ010035043.1, read on the forward strand.
AGAACACATCTGATTGGCCAATTCTAGCTGATTTCTTGTTCCTGATTGGCCTACAGTGTTTTAAAAGCCATTACACAACTTCCTTGGTGGCCATCTTGTTTTGGTCACTTGCTTTGTGTTTGTTGAAACGGTTGTTTGCGGTATAGTGCAGAGTTTTTGAATGTTAAAGTTGTGACTAGAGATTTGTGAGTACTGTTTGTTTTTGTGTGACTAGAGATTTGAGAGTACTGTTTGTTTTTGTGTGACTAGAGATTTGCGAGTACTGTTTGTTTTGTATTATCTTTGTTTATACTTTGTTCCACTGGCTTATTAGACTCTTTTGCATCCTGACTATGATTTTTGGATTGTCCTTTAAATGTGGTTACCTGTGGATTTGTAAATAGTTTGTAAATAATGTGTGTATATATATATATATGAATACTGATGTACATTTGATTTTTCAGGTTTTTTATTTTTTATAAATTTGCACACTTTTATCACGTTGTCATTATATGGGGTATTGTGTGTAGAATTTTGAGGAAATAAATGAATTTAATCCATTTTGGAATAAGGCTGTAACATAAATGTGGAAAAAGTGAAGCGCTATCAATACTTTTCCGGATGCACTCTTTAAGAAAAGGCACGTTTTCATATACAGTGCTCAGCATAAGTGAGTACCCCCTCACAGATCTCTCTTTTAAATTAATATTTTCAGCTGGATGCTTTAGTATAGTATATTTCTGCATATAAATTAGATTAGTGAGTACCATAGTCAAATATGGAACTAATAGTGTAATGCATAAATATATATTGAAGCATAAATCATGAAGTTTTTTTTGTGAGGTTAAAAAAATAGAAAGCAAAAGGACAATATAATATGTAAGAAAAGGTTTGTTTTCATAAATATGTATTGAATAATGCAGATTTTTTTCAATAGGTTAGAAAAATAAATAGGTTAGAAAATTAGGAAGCAAATTATTTTAGAAAAATGAGAAGGAAAATGACAAAATAAAATGTAAGAAAATTCTTGTTTTTATAAATGTATATTTAATTATGCAGATTTTTCTTACCTCAAACTGCATAGACTAAAATATTGATCTTGGGATTTAAGAATCAATATAGATTTGTTAAAATTAAGATCGAAGGGAAAATCATTAACCCTACTCAACAAACCACTATTGTCCAACGGCTTGCCTAATTACCCTAACTTCCCCTTATTAACCTAGTTAATTAGTACTTTAAGTTAAATATTAGTCTTGCAAAGTAAATAAAATAGTATGTTCTGTCATCATGGCAAAGAAATTAGTTATTAAAACTGTTAAGCTGGTAAATGTGTTGAAAAAATATCTTCATTAAACAGCAATTGGGAAATAATTGGAAAAAAAAGTTAATTTCAAAGTTAATTTCAAAATTTCCTACAACTAAATATACAATTGCAAGTTTAAAATTACATTCAGCATTAAAACACATTTATTCAGTACTCAATAAGAAATTATGTAAAATTAAGTAAAAGTGCATGTAACATGATGATATACTCACTGGCCATTTTATTAGGTACACCTGTTTAACTGATCGTTAATGCAAATTTCTAATCAGCCAATCACATGGCGGCAGCTCAATATATTTCAGCATGTAGACATGGTCAAGACGACCTGTTGCAGTTCAAACTGAGCATCAGAATGGGAAGAAGGGGGATTTAAGAGACTTTAAACATGGCATGGTTGTTTGTGCCAAATAGGCTGGTCTGAGTATTCCAGAAACTGCTGATCTACTGAGATTTTCATGCACAACCATCTCTAGGGTTTACAGAGAATGGTCTGAAAAAGAGAATATATCCAGTGAGCGGCAGTTCTGTGGATTCAAATGCCTTGTTGCTGTCAGAAGAGAATGGCCAGACTGGTTCCAGCTGATAGAAAGGCAACAGTAACTCAAATAAACACTCGTTACAACTGAGGTATGTAGAAGAGCATCTCTGAACACACAACATGTCCAGCATTGAGGCAGATGGGCTACATCAGCAGAAGACCACACTGGGTGCCACTCCTGTCAGCTCAGAACAGGAAACTGAGGCTACAATTCGCACAGGCTCTCCAAAATTGGACAATAGAAGATTGGAAAAAGGGTAGGGTCAGAATTTTGCGTCAACATGAAAGCATGGATCCATCCTGCCTTGTATCAACAGTTCAGGCTGGTGGTGTAATGGTGTGGGGGATATTTTCTTGGCACACTTTGGGCCCATTAGAACCAATTGATCATCATGTCAACGCCACAGCTTACCTGAGTATTATTGCTGACCATGTCCATCCCTTTATGAACACAGTGTACCCATCTTCTGATGGCTACTTCCAGCAGGATAACACACCATGTCATAAAGCGCAAATCATCTCAGACTGGTTTCTTGAACATGACAATGAGTTCACTGTTCTCAAATGGCCTCCACAGTCACCAGTTTTTAATCCAATAGAGCACCTTTGGGATGTGGTGAAACGAGAGATTGGCATCATGGATGTGCAGCCGACAAATCTGCAGCAACTGCTTGATGCCATGTCAATATGGACCAAAACCTCTGAGGAATATTTCCAGTGCCTTGTTCAATCTATGCCACGAAGAATTAAGGCAGTTCTGAAGGCAAAAAGGGGGTCCAACCCAGCACTAGTAAGGTGTACCTAATAAAGTGGCCGGTGAATTTATGTTTACTCAAATACTGCACAAACATGCAGAATAATAAAATGATTGCTTTGGTGCTTACAGACATGAAGTAAACATTGAATAAGAAAGTGAGTGAGGAAGGAAGGAAGGAAGGAAAGATGAAAGGCTGTGAGTGAGTGATGGAAGTAATTCATGCTGGATTTCCTAGTTTCACGGTCAAATGGATCATACTTGGAAATGGCACATATAACTATAGGCGATCAAAATTTTCTGTTCCTTACAGTCAAGAGACGTCAGTCCTGATGCTCAGAGCTCCAGATTGTAGAAAAGGACACAGTGACATTAGAGTCTCTTTGGGGGTTTTGTTGCATTTGTGGCGTAGCGTTGCATTTTGGCATATGGCTCCTTTTAAAAAGTCTGTTTGTGCAATTTCAGGGTTTTTTAGTAACCTAGTAAGCCACACATTTACTCAAGTATTGATCAATTGCTCTATTAATTTTTTTTATTAATGCTTATAAATCAGAGAAATGCAGTTAAATATAAAAAATCAATAAGAAATCAGAATTAGTCTTACTCTAAATGCAACACGGTATAATTAAATACTCTAGCACAATGTCACAAAGACGCAATGCAGATTAATTACAATGCAGATGCAAATACAAATATACCTAATAATTAAATTAAGTAATAAAATAAAAATGAACATGCATATTTTATTTGTGCTTTCCATTTATAAATAAACCAGAGGCACAGTTAGTAGGCCAGGTGTAGAGGCATTTTATTTAATTTAAAATTTTATTTAATTTTTATCTTTATTCATTCATTCATTTAAATAATTAATTTATTCAGTCATTCAAATAATTAATTCATTCTTTCATTCAAATCTTTTATTCATTCAGTCATTCAGATCATTCATTCATACATTTATTCCTTATTTAATTCAAATCATTCTTTCATTCAAATCATTCATTCATACATTTTATTTATTTTCATTCAAGTCATACATTCATTCATTCATTTATTTATTCAAATCATTCATTCAATTCATTCATACAAATCATTTGTTCATTCATTGCAATCATTCATTCAAATCATTTATTTAGTTCATTCATTCGTTCATTTGTTCATTAATTCATTCAAATCATTCATTAATTAATTTATTCATTTGTTCATTCATTTCACTCATTCGTTCATTCATTCAAATTAATCACTCATTCATTTATACAAATCATTCATACAAATCCATTCATTCATTCAAATCATTCATTCGTCCATACATTCATTTGTTCATTCATACAAATCATTCATTCATTTATACAATTCATTAATTCAAACCATTTATTTGTTTTTTCATTTATTTGTTCATTAATTCAAATCAATATTTCATAAATGTAAACCTTTCATTAATTTATACAATTCATTCATTCATTCAAATAATTCGTTAATTTAAATAATTCATTCAGATCTTTCATTCATTCAAATCATTCATTTATTCAAATCAGTCTTTCATTAATTTAATTTTCCCCACAAGTCCAAAAACATGTGGTGTAAGTGAATTGGGTAGGCTAAATTGTCTGGTGTGTGTGTGTGTGTGTGTGTGTGTGTGTGTGTGTGTGTGTTGGTTTTGCTATACTTGTGAGGGCCAACTATTGAGAAACAACCAATGTTGTGAGGACATTTTCCTTTGTGAGGACATTTTAGGTGGTCCTCACAATATTAATGCTTTAATGGCCTCCAAAGGGCCTATACTTGATGCTGTGCAAAATTCAGCAAAAGTCCTCACAACAATAGTAACATTGAAAATTGGTGTTTTGCCTTGTGTTCGCGAGCTCCCACTATCGGACACACACGTGTACTGCATCCTACATCTCGGGAGGAGGAGCGAGAGCGACAGCGGTTTTTTTCTATTGGACGGCGCAGCTTCCTCGCAGAGGAATTTTTATGATTGGCCATTTCAGTCACATTGCTAAGACTGTGGAGAGGGAAGGGGAGACGTATGCCTGGAAACATGATTAAACTATACTATATGAGACCGGTTGGCAAACTGAAATGTCATGTTTGTAAAACTACCTCACGAAAATTAATCAACTGAAGTCAATTTGCCAATAAACATGTTACTACACGTTTACTACATTAAAACCTTGATTCACTCACAGTTGGATTTAATGTAATTACATTTGAAATTATACATCATTAAAATTGTTTATTAAGACTCCATAATAACACCCTTAAAATGTTAAAGTAAATGTAACTCCTATCTGGAGCCTTTGAAAAGCGTTTTGTTTCACATACAGTACGAGCATCAGCCACATGTAGTGAAAGAACTCCTATATAATCGCCATGAAATCGCTTGACAAAACTGAACCTCTCGACATTCAATGAGCATTAATTTAATGTTTAGTGTCTTACCTTGTCTAATGTTATAACTCCATAGGCTGACTTTGCTGTTTCGTCACTGTAGTTTCCAGTAAAGTCAAAGATAAACTCTCTAAATTCTCTTTACAAAGCCGTGTCCATATGAACAAATGTTCGTTTAAAAGGACTCTAGTGAATCAATGATTCTCGCGAGTGAATCAGTGAATCAGTTAAGCGTTCGTAAAGACGTTCATTTTAGAAAGCATCAGTTGTTCGAACAAATCAATTCAACTCAACTATTGATTCTGTGATGAAATTATTGACTCTATTCACTTCACTGGCCGTTTAGTTTCGATTTTATGTATAAGTTCATGTTTCATATATATATATATATATAT
>CAIGQZ010035043.1:6621352-6632748 GCA_903798205.1 Danio tinwini
GTGTGTGTGTGTGTGTGTGTGTGTGTGTGTGTGTGTGTGTGTGTGTGAGAGTGTGTATGGATGTTTCCCAGTGATGGGTTGCAGCTGGAAGGGCATCCGCTGCGTAAAACATAGGCTGGATAAGTTGGCTGTTCGTTACGCTGTGGCGACCCCGGATTAATATAGGGACTAAACCAAAAAGAAAATTAATAAATGAATGAATTCATTAATTCAGGTCTTTCATTCTTTCAAATAATTCAAGTCATTCAAATCATTCGTTCATACAAATCATTCATTCATTCATTTATTCAAATCATTCTTTCATTCATACAAATCATTCATTCATTCTTTTAAATCATTCATTCGTTCGTTCATTCAAATAATTAATTCATTCATTTTTTTAAATCATTCATTCTTTCAAATCATTCATTCATTCATACAAATCATTTTATACAAATTATTCATTTGTTCAAATCATTCATTCATTCATTCAAATCATTCATTCCTTTATGCATTAACTTGTTCATTCATTCATTCATTCATTCAAAAAATAATTTAAATCATCATATTGCATTATTTTATTATTATTATTATTATTAAGAAAAAAAAAAATATATATATATATATATATTTTGAGTGTGTGTGTCATTGTGTGTGCATTTTGTCCTCTTCTTGGCACTGGGAGGAATGTTGGTATTCTGCTTGAAAACCCAGATTGCCGGGCAAGTGTTTAGAGAGAGATAGAGCTTTGGTGTCGAGGGATTTGTGACACGGGCAAGCAGATGTGCCAGATCCAATCAAACGTGCTTACTAATGGCTGCCATGGTGACCAGCTCAGCCTATAAGAGTGTGTTTCAAAACCACTTGTTATCTTGTACTTGCGCTGCTCAGTCCAGGCCAAACTGATTCAGCTGGTAATTGAGAACAACTTGTTAATGAAGGCTTTCGTATGCAGGAATTGTGTATGTGTGCATGCATGTTTGTGTTGTTGGGTGTTGCATGAGGTTGCACGTGCATATTGCTCTGAATGCAATGCAATATTGGAAAATATGATGTTTTTCCATGTCACAAACCCCCTTGTCAGGTAAGCGTAAAGCCAATTAGCACCTGCTAACAAGATGTCTGGGTAATATAAAAAGTGTGTGTGCATGCATGTTGCAATTACACAGGAAGGCAAGCTATTCCCAACAGGCACACATCATCACTGCATTCGCAAATTTTGCCTTATTCCTTCCTCTCATCCTTCTTTCCTCCGCTCCAAAGCCCTGAGTACAGCTTCCCTCCATCTGTCCCTCTGTTTTGTTTCCTCATCGTGTTCGCTATGTCACTCTCTCACAGTATATATTCCCTATCTTCCCATCTTTTTATCACTCAATCTCTCGCTCCTGCAGATTGCGAGCACATATCAGCAAAAGTGCCAGGGTGCTGAAAACCCTCCAGTTAAACTGTTATGGCCCTCAAATTGCTACCCTCGTTGATCTGAGAAATCCGATTTCTGAATGTCCTCCAATGATAAATGGGGGTTGAGATTTTATAGTTTTATTTTTTTTTTTTAAATCTGCATTAAAGTCGGGGTAAGTTGTGTCACTGCAACCTTTAAGACAGTGGTTCCCAAACTGGGGGTCGGGACCAAGCAGCAACCTCCCGCTCTCCCTCGTGAAGCTAATACGGAAGTAACTGAAACTGCAATTCATTGATATTCCACTAGTCCTAGAGCACATTTCTATTGACCCCACTGTTAAAATGGCCAACTTTACAGCAGAAAAAAAAAGGTGTTTACAGCCTGGTACAACACTATTTTGGTTCATATAGCTAATATTACCCTTTATGACAACTGTGAGGGGGGTGAATTTTTTTTTATACCTCATCTGTTTCGTTTTTACTAAGTTATATTAAGTCTGCATAATTTAGAACGTGTCCACTTGAGTGACGGCTAGGTCTCGCTGGTTGTCGTCAATTCACCTTAGCTGATTCCGGCTGATTAGCCGCTGAACTCTGCGTATACATCGTATTTTTGTTTTGTATTATGTGGCTTTACACAGTCAGTTGCATTTTGGAATTGTTTCTTACAATTATCAGATAATATGGCATGCTGTGTGCACTTAATTGTGTTTACAAACCGTTCACGTGGCCTCCATTTTCCAGGTAAGTGAAATTCTTATATACCATATCTATAAATGTATTGGTTTTATTTAAAATAATTTATCATTTATAATTTTATTTAGAACTTAAATGCGCACCACACTTTATTGATATAGTATACAACCAAGCACATGTGGTCAAAACACAAACGAGTCACATTAACTATTAAGTATTTCTCCCAAAGAAAAGCCTATGAAAAATGCTAGTAGGCGCCTGTAGCTCCGCTCACGCTCCACCTCTTTGCCCTTGTTTGGTTACCCCGGTTAAAACAATGATACAAACAAAATGGAGCCGGTTGGCCACGCCCACTTGTAGCTTCATTTGCACTCTTCAGAAACCTATGTGTGCTTTCACGGATACTACGTCCATATATTTTACAATCCATGGTCAAGACTCCTTTAGGTGTTGCGAGACAATGAGGGGGGGGGGGGTCGCTTGGTGACTGAACATAGAGGATGATCTCTAAGTAGCAGCCTCCAAAAGCATTGTGCCCTCCAAAAGCATTGTGCCCACCATTCTCATTGGGTCAGGTTAATATTAAAGAATCGAGGCTCGAAGTCCTTTGCTCCGAAGACCCTTCCCCTCTCTCTGCTCCCAATACTTTACTGTCTGTAACCTCTCTGTCCTATCCAAATTTAAGGTGAAAAACCTAAAAATAATTATAAATATATATATTTTTTAATAATGATTATTTTTTACTTGTTTGTGTTGTCAACAAGCTCATTTATATAGTACCTGCTGGTGTGTTTGTATCGTTGTGTGCAATTTTTTTATGTTTATAACCAACTCTGAGGTTTGGGGGGGGCGAGGCGAGTCTCTGGAATTAATATTATGGGGGTTGTGAGTTGAAAAGTTTGGGAACCCCTGCTTTAAGGGACATTTCACCTCAAAATAAAAATGTACTCTATTACTGTACTCTACTGTTTTATCTCGCTGATGTGGTCACAGACCTTTGAGTTTCTTTCTTCTGTCTGATAAATATAAATTTGTAGCTAAGTTGTTGTTCACCTCCTTGTTTATGTCCTTGCTACAACATACCATCAACGCTAGAAACTGTGCATGTAATAGATCAATTTTAACAAATAATAACACTTACAGGTAATATGATATCGTAATGGACCACCCCTTTAATCTAGCAAACTGCTTTTTTTTTGTCATGTGACACGTGTTTTTTTCCATATAAAATTGTATGGCAACTGAGCTGCTTGTTATTGCAAACTGGTATTGCTTAACATCAAATTTAATGCATCATCGTAATTATAAACACTACTGTAGATCAACTTTGCTCCCCTACACTCAGAAATAAAGATACGTGAGCTGTCACTGGTTGGTACCTTTTCAAAAGGTACACATTTATACTTAAATGGTACATAGTGGTACCTTAAAAGTATGTATTAGTACCAACTTTTTTTTTAGAGGAACACTTTTGTACTTTTTAGGTACTAATATGTACCCTTGAGGTATTAATATGGACCTTTTAGGTACAAATTTGTACCTTTTGAAAAGGTACCACCCCAGTGACAGCACTTGTACCATTTATTTTTGAGAGTATACTCTGCTGTATAATATCTTTGCACCTGCTGCAGCCAGTGTTGTTAAATAACTACCTAGCTGGGTGTTATTTTCAGGCACTGCACAATATATATGGTATGGCAGCAAAGTTTCTTAATTATTATGCCATAATAAGAACGAAGTTTCTAGACATATCAACCTGGAAAAAAGCTACTTTTGTTTTTCTGTCAGTCTTAGTACACTATGTAACTACAGAAGAGTCTAGTTTTAAATAGGAAAGTAAAAGCAAGATGCTAATGGTCTAATCCAACTCAATGATTTATGCTAAGCTAATCTAAAAGTGCTCATGCCAGACCTTGAAACTAGCATTTAAAAGTTGTAAACCGCAACTGTTTCTGAGCTTATTTTCAGGAATATTTGTATGTAATACTGTAAATATTGTTTATTAGTAGGGGTGTAACGAAAATGTGACATGCTCAGAAATGGTTCCACCATGTAGCTGTTGTCATGCCAACTTGCTACTATAAACAGAAGTGTGCAATATTTGCCCTGCCCTTGAGTTCTTCTGATTGGTCTACTGCTCTAGTACTGAACTCTTGAAAAGTGTTGTTGTGTAATAGTTTAATCTTGACAAAGTGTCTAAAAAATGCAGATGATGCCAACGTCCGGGGACTTCAAGGACAACGCATACACTATACACAAATACACTTAATTGAACATCTACACGGACATCACCTACAAACTAACTGCAGGTTAACTATGTTTATATATTAACTTTAACTGATAAAGTTATTAGTATTCAGTCATTAGTTACTAGTAATTTAAGTTATTAATAACTAATGAATTTATAGTAACTAATAACCTAAGCTTACTGAATATATGCGCAAAAACAGTTTTCTGTTGTTTTAGGAGAGAGTTGGGCTCAACCTTTGAAAGTTTAATACATGTACATTGTCTCCTAATTAGGAAGTTTTATTTTTTGTATTTTTAAAATTATTATTATTATTTTATTTATTTATTTTCATTTTGCATCGCAAAAATCTTTTCAGTTTTGTAGCTGATTGTGACAAAACACTTCTGCCTGTTCAAAATAAAGTGAAAAAAAGCATGCATTGGAGGTTTGTTGCTTATTCCTGTTGTACTGAACACGTATTGAATCGTGACCCCAAAACTAATGTATGTACTTCAATGACTTCAATGCATCATTACATGCATATTTGTTCGGTTTCACTAATGAGCAATTCCATGCAAATGCCCACATTGCCATAATTTTTTTTTTTGTTTTAAGTAAAAATAATGTTTAGCCAAACTGAAACAGTGAAACAGTTTCTACAGTGCATCCGAAAAGTATTCACAGTGCTTTACTTTTTCCACATTTTTTATCTTTCAGCCTTATTCCAAAGGGGATTAAATTCATTTATTTCCTCAAATTCTACACACAACAGCTCATAATGACAACGTGAAAAAAGATTTTTTGAAATTGTTGCAAATTTATTACAAATAAAAACCTAAAAGATCACATGTACATCAGTATTCAGAGCCTTCGCTCAATACTTTGTTGATGAACCTTTGGCAGCAATTACAGTCTTAAGTCTTTTTGAATATGATCCCACAAGCTTGGCACACCTGTCTTTGGGGAATTTTTGCCCATTCATCTTTGCAGTACCTCTCAAGCTCTATCAGGTTGGATGGAAAGTGACGGTGTACAGCCATTTTAAGATCTCTCCAGAGATGTTCAATAGGATTTAGGTCTGGGCCACTTAAGGACATTCACCGAGTTGTTGTGAAGCCCCTCCATTGATATTTTGATGGTGTGCTTTAGGTCATTGTCCTGCTGGAGGATGAACCATTGCAGGTTTTCATTCAGGATGTCTCTGTACATTGCTGCATTCCATTCATCTTTTCCTCTTTTCTGACTAGTCTTCCAGTTCCTGCTGCTGAAAAACAGATTTTTTTTCTGTAACCTTCCCCAGCCTTGTGCCTTGAGACAATCCTGTCTCGGAGGTCTACAGACAATTCCTTTGTCTTTATGCTTGGTTTGTGCGTTGACATGCAATGTTAACCCTGGGACCTTATATAGACAGGTGTATGCCTTTTCACAGGTGAACTCCAATGAAGCTGCTGAAACATCTCAAGAATGATCAGTGGAAACAGAATCTACCTGAGCTCAATTTAGAGCTTCACAGCAAAGGCTGTGAATTCTGATGTACACGTGATTTTTCAGGGTTTTTATTTTTAATAAATTTGCAACAATTTAAAAAAACTCTTTTTTCACATTGTCATTATGGCGTTTTGTGTGTAGAATTTTGAGGAAATAAAATTTTTTTAATCCATTTTGGAATAAGGCTGTAATATAAAAAGTGTTGTGAATACTTTCCAGATGCACTGTGCATTCTTTGTGTAAGCAAATATTTTACAGTACTTTGAAAATTCTCAAAAATACCTCCGTCAATGTTTTCAAACAATTATATTTGATTTACCAAAGTCACACAAGTGGTTTCACATCTGTCACATCCATAACTGAGAGATGTCACATTCATAATGAAGCTTTTTCCTCATAAATGCAAAAATTGCAAATAAAATAAAATCAATGATTTTTATTCTATAGAGAGCTGACTCTCATGCTTTCGATGATCATTATTTCTTGTAGGTTGTGAAGTTAAATTCACAGCATTTCTACAAAGTATGTTGCACACTGCAAACTCACTAGCTTTTTTTGGATGCATGATAATTTTCTTCTTTTAAAATAAAAAAAAATGTTTACAGATTGATATTTTTCTGATCCCAGAACTCTGTGGTTATAGCTGTTTTGGAAAATATAAACTGATGTTTCAATATAATGTTAACATACTTATAATGTTACATACTTTCTCTGTGAATTTATGTTTATAGTTCCTACTGCAAATGTCACATCCATAACTCTAATGTATAGATTATAAATATTAGTTAGAGTTAGAGTCTCAGTCTCGCCAATTTTCTTCCTATAGTGGATGGTGCCATTCACCGTGGAGCTGGTCCTCTGCTGCGGAAGGAATGCGCCACTCTGAACGGCTGTGAAACGGGGGAGGCCAAGATCACCGGAGCCTACGGTCTGCCGGCGAGATGTGAGTCGCTCATGAAACACACCCATCATCATACAAATGCCATATAAACATCATCCTGAAACGCTTTGAGCTCTGTAATGTACACTGATCAATTCTGAATCATCTGTTAGAGTTAAAGCCAGCACATCTCCAGCAGTACACGAGCGAAGAGCAAACCTTCCTTGTGTTTACGCTTGATCGCATCAAAGTCTGCGGCGTACTTTTACAGAAACTAAATTACACTTGATAAATGTCATCAAGTGCATTTTTTTTCTTCATTTCCCATCTTAGGATTGTAAGCAGGTGTTGTGCAACCTCTCTAGCGAAATGTCAAACGGTTGCGTACATGTTGCACGCTGCCGTATGAATAAATGAATAAACCATCAACACAAACCTTTTTGCCTATCACTCTCCCTCCCTCCCTCCATCCGTCTCCCTCCCTCTCTTTCACTCTTCCAAAGAGCGTTCAGTAATTATGTAGTCAGACAGTGTTTACAGAAGCAAGCGCACTTTAATTTATTCGCACACTTAGCAGTAATTTCCTTGTCTAATTTATGATCCCCCCCACCACCGTACCTACTGTAGCTGTTCAGAGACAGAGATGCACACACTGCTGATTCTCCAGCCATCACACACACACACATATACACACACTTACACAATCATGCATATATAAACAGAAGTTGTTTTTTGTGAATTGCGGGGACATTCAGTAGGCGTAATAGTTTTTATACTCTACAAACTGTATTTTCTATCGCCCTACACCAATGCTACACCTAATCCTACTCTTTACAGGAAACATTATGTATGTTTACTTTCTCCAGAAAAAATATTCTCAATGATTTATAAGCCTTGGACATGGGCAATGTCCTCATAAGTCACTTTCTCCTTGTAATACCAGCCATACCCTTGTTATTATACAAATCTGTGTCCATATATGCACACACACACACACACACACACACACACACACACACACACACACTCACATTATATATGGCAAACATATACTGTATATTCACAGATACAAATGTTCACACACGTATGAACCGATAAATACATAAATATCTAAACACAGGGTTGGCGCAGTGAGTATCGATGTCGCCTCACAGCAAGAAGGTCGCTGGTTCAAGCCTTGGCTGGGTCAGTTTACATTTCTGTGTGGAGTTTACATGTTCTCCCCGTGTCCATGTGGGTTTCCGCTGGGTGCTCCGGTTTCCCCCAGAGTCCAAAGACATGCGATATAGGTGAATTGGGTAAGCTAAATTAGCCGTAGTGTATGTGTGTGAATGAGTGTGTATGGATGTTTCCCAGTGGTGGGTTGCAGCTGGAGGAAAAACAAATGCTGGATAAATTGGCGGTTCATTACACTGTGGCGACCCCTGATGAATATAGGGACTAAGCCAAAAAGAAAGTTAATGAATGAATGAATGTATAAACACAGATATATGCACACACATATGCACATACAAACACGCACATAGATTTACAAACAAATTTGTTTTTGGGAAATGTAGGACCATTACATACAGTCCCTGACAAAAGTCTTGTAGCTTGTGTACAAATTGACCTATAGTGCTGCTGAAATATATTTCTAATCAAGATTTTTTTACATGAAATGGCAAATTTTAATCCTAGTTTTAGTGCAATTTTAGTGCAAAACAAAACTGTCAAAAATTATTCAAATATTTCTAGCTTGGTAAAGGCCATTGAGTAAATTTTTACAAAGACATAAGTGTTGTTGCCTTATCATATGAGCTTCACCTGTGACTAATAATGGATCAATTAGGTCTCAGGTGTGTATAAAATGTACACTAGACCTTCACATCAACTGCAACTAGACCTCTGCAAACAAGCCTAAGATTCACCCTTAGGGCATACTCACGCTATGCTATCCGAACCATGCCCAGGCCCGTTTTGAAAAGTGTGAGTGCTCTGAATCAGGCTCAGGAAGAGCTGAATCTGGCTTCCGGTTGGAAGAGGTAGGACTGAGCGCGGTTCACTTGGGCTCAGGCGCGGTACGCTTACAGTTTGAGTGCAAGCGTGCCTGAGCCCAAAACTGAAAGCGAGACATGAGTTTTAAGGGACCGTTTCATATGGATTAAATAATCATTCGTACTGTTCAATGAAGGCAATGAACGTCGTAGTTTATTAAAAACGCAAACCCCTCACTGCAGGTCAGCTACGCCTTCAGCAAACCTCCTAATTCCTGCAGCACGAGGACTTTATGATTGTTTATGAGCATTAAAACTGGCTGATCTGTTCGGCGAAATATTTGACTGCGTGTCTCTGCATATCACACGACTTAAACGATATAACTAAAGAAATCTCCACTGTGCTGAGCAAGAGCGCTTACTGAGCAGCGCATCATCGATGATGTAAGCGCGCCCAGGCCCGAATGTAATGTGAGTGCGGGCCGTCGGGGGAGACGGCAGGTGGGACAATTGTGCTTTGGCCCGGTACAAGGCAACGGTACATAGTGTGAGTACACCCTTAGACTAGAGTGTTGATTATCAAGAGGCTGAAGACCAGATCCACTGCTGATGTGGCAGACATCTTCAATGTGTCTTAGCGTCAAGTACAGAGGATAAAAAAAGATCTGAAGAGACTGGAGACGTTTTTGACAAGCCTAGGTCAGGCAGACCCTGCAAGACAACTGCTTGAGAGGACCATTTGTTGGGTCAAATCCAAGACCAGTCCATTTTCTACTGCACAAGACCTGGTCACCTGAAGTCCCTGTTTCAACCAGAACAGTTTGTCAGATTCTGTCTCGAAATGGCCTCCATGGCCTAATCAGTGCCCAGAAGCCAGCACTAACCAAAAGACAATAAAAAAAAAAACATGTTGCATTTGCCAAGGCCCACAGCCTGCTAAAAGAATGAACGCTGGAAAACTGACAGAAGGTGGATTTTTCAGATGAATCTTCTGTTGACTTACACCACAGTCGACGCAAATATTGCAGGAGACCTACTGAAGACTGCATGGATCTGAGATTCACTCAGAAAACAGTGAAGTAAAAAAATGGTCTGGGGTTACATCCAGTATAGGGGTGTGTGAGAGATCTGCAGGGTGGAAGGCAACATCAATAGTCTAAAATACCAAGAAATCTTAGCTACATCTTATATTCCCAACCATAAAACAGGCCAAATTCTGCAGCAGGCTGGTGCTCCATTGCATACTTCCATCACCACATCAAAGTTCCTCAAGACAAAGAAGATCAAGATGTGCCAGGATTGGCCAGCCCAGTCACCAGAAATGAAAGTCATTAAGCATATGTGGGGTAGGAACAAAGAGGAAGCATGGAAGGCCAAACCAAAGAATATTGATGAACTCTGGCAGGCATGCAAGATAGCTTTCTTTGCTATTCCTGATGACTTTGTCAATAAATTGTATGAATCCTTGCCAAACCACATGGATGCAGTTCTTCAAGCTCATGGACGTCATACAAGATATTAAATTTGGTTCTCACAGCACCACTACTTAAATTGCTGACATGTTTTTGTATTTGCAATAAATTTGTTCAATTTCTGTATAGGCGACAACTTTTGTTTTGCTAAAATTTGACCCTTTTGTTTTGATTAAATTATCAATCTTTTTTTCAGTGAAGCGAATTGATTTCAGTGCATTAAACATCATTTGGGAGGGATTTTGCTTTTCATAGGAGCCATTTCTAACACCAATTAATTCATTAAAAGTCAGGTTAATAGCAGGTGTTTCTACAAAATAGATAAGTGTATATAATGTTTATAGTACATCCATTTGTAAATATCACCATAATTTTTCTATAACTGCACTTTATAACTTATACCTGTATCCTGCACTTGCTGCTATTGCACTCCTGGTTAGACCTAAACTGCATTTCGTTTCCTTGTACTTGTACATGTGTGATGACAATAAAGTTGAGTCTAATCTAATCTAATCTAAAAAAGTGACAAGACTTTTGTCAGGGTCTGTAGGTTTTTATAGTGTACAAACTGTATTTTCTATTGCCCTAACCACACCCTACCCCTAAACCCAACCCTTACAGGAAACTGTAGAGTTTTACTTTCTGAAAAAACTCATTCTGTGTGATTAAAAAGCTTTTTGAGATATGAGGACATCAGCAACGTCCTCATATTTCACCACATTCTTGTAATACATGTGCTATACCTATGTCATTATACAGTTTTGTGTCCTGATGTCACACACACACACACACACACACACACACACACACACACACACACACGTGTATAAACAGATATACACACATGCATGCACATGAAAACAGATACAAACACAAACACAGACATATTAACACAGACACACATGTATAAACACAGATACACAAACATACAAATACAGATACACACACGTTTAAATAAATGTGCACACAAACATGTCTATATATACACACACATATTAACAGATACACACACATATAAACACAGATATAGACACTCTCTTACACACACACACACAAACAGACACAGGTATAAATAGATACACACACATGCACATACGCACCCAAATATGCACACATGTATACAAACACAGAAACACACTGGTTAAAAAAATGTGCACACAAACATACATATTAACAGATACACACACACATATATAAATGCAGATATACACGCACGTCTAAACATACACATACACATACACACACACACACACACACACACACACACACACACA
>CAIGQZ010035043.1:6641583-6677428 GCA_903798205.1 Danio tinwini
AAACTCAACCTAGAGCACCATCTGCTGTTAAAAACTCAACCTAGAGCATCATCTGCTTCAACCTAGAGCATCATCTCCTGTTAAAAGGTCAACCTAGAGCGCCATTTACTGTTAAAGACTCAATCTAGAGTACCATCATCTGCTGTTAAAAACTTAACCTAGAGCACCACCATCTGCTGTTAAAAACTCAACCTAGACCACTATCATCTGCTGTTAAAATCTAGCTTAGAGCGCCATCTACTATTAAAAACTCAACCTAGAAGCACCATCATCTGCTGTTAAAAACTAGCTTAGAGCACTATCTGCTGTTAAAAATCTAACCTAGAGTGCCAGCTGCAGTTAAAAAATTACCTAGAGCATCGTCTGCTGTTAAAAACGTAACCCAGAGCACCATCATCTGCTATTTAAAACTAACCTAGAGCGCCATTGTTTTTAAAAACTCAACCTAGAGCGCCATCTGCTGTTAGAAACTTAACATAGAAAAAAAAACTCAACAAAAAATTGCCTGGAGTGCCATCTGCTGGTAAAAAAGCCTAGAGCGCCGTCTGCTGTAAAAAAAACTTAGCTGAGAATTAAGTCAAGAGAGAACTGCGATCCCAGAAAAATCCAGAATCAATTTCTCGAATGATTTTTTTGCTATAGCTCTATATTTTACAGATGGAGATGAAATATTATAGATTTATTTTATATCATATATTGCACACAAGGCACCATCTGACAACCAACTTTGTTTGCACGTTTCTTGTTTTTGCAAATGGAAGACCGTATATCAGGAGTTTAAACACTTTAAAATCATGCAGATAATTGGTTTGTTTTTGTCAGAGTATACGACGCACAAGCTGTAAAGCCTCTCTATGATATGGAGGCGGGCAGAAGCAGCTCATTTGCATTTAAAGAGAGTTAAAACCTAAACCTCTCAGCAGTTTTCAGTAGTTTACTTCAACCTGTGTCTGCGGTGATTGTCATCCTGTCTTTTTTTCCCTGTTCCTTTTAAACCCACTTGCCGTGCCACAAACATGACAACACAGGGTGACACAGTACTTCCGCTCAAACATGTTCTCTCCATTTTTCCTGTCCCTTGTTTCCTTTCGCACTTCATATACAAGCGTCTGCAAGCTGGGCTCTATTTGTGTGTGTGTGTGCTTGCTTGTGTGCGTGAGTAATGTCTCTGCCCGACTTGATGTATGATGGTGCTGCTGGACTAAACAAACAGAGGTGGATCGATGCTGTAAACACTGCAGAGTGCAGCGGTAAATAAAGGTAGCCGGACAGCACGAGGTGTTGGGGAGGGATGGATGAGGGAAACAGGGCTGACGGTGGGCTGCCGGACGGCCAAAGGACAACTGGGGCAAAGGGGAGAGATTGAGGACATGCCACAGACGTGACACACAAGGACACAAGACATTGAACGGACATATGGATGAGTGTTTTAGACAGAAGGCAGAAGGAAGACGGGGAAACGGACATGCATGCCGTCTGCGGTTGAGTGTGGATGGGGGGAGAAAGCAGGAAATGAAGATGAGAAGGGGCAGGATTGGGACAAGTAGGGCTTTAGGAAATTAGAAAGGCACAGATGGCAAAAATGAGAACAACAAACTAAGTGTTGTTGTTTGAAGTGAATAAGAGAACTGTTCAGAAGGCTAGACGTAGATAAAGAACTAGTACTGTATGTGTGACGCTGCATCAGGGTTTCTGCTGCTGTCGCACTTGTTTGTTCGAGCAACATACTTTATTATACAGGGCCTAAAATAAGGCATGAGTCAAACATCCTAGGTTTGAGTGCAATGAGAAGTAAATAGTCTACAATAAAGAAGCACATCAAAATAGAAGTTTCTTGCAGGTTTCTGGCAAAATAAAAGCCTTATGGTTTAAAGTTTAAAGAAAAGAATATTTGTGTTGTAATTTTGCTGTTGATGTATACAGTATAATAATAATAATAACAATAATGACAACAACAACAGCAACAATAAAAATAATAATAATAATAATAATTATAGTATTATTGATATTTAAATTTTAATTAAATTAGCAGAGAAATTAGCAGAGAAATTCAGTTTTGGGGCAGCACAGTGGCGCAGTGGGAAGCACAATCGCCTCACAGCAACAAGGTTGCTGGTTCGAGCCCCGGCTGGGTCAGTTGGCCTTTCTGTGTGGAGTTTGCATGTTCTTCCTGTGTTTGAGTAAGTTTCCTTCAGGTGCTCTGGTTTCTCCCACAGTCTAAAGACATGCGCTATAGGTGATCCGTCCGTAATCTATGTGTGTGAATGAGTGTGTATGGGTGTTTTCCAGTGATGGGTTGCAGCTGGAAGGGCATTCGCTGCGTAAAACATATACTGGATAAGTTGGCGGTTCATTCCGCTGTGGCGACCCCAAATTAATAAAGGTACATAGCCGAAAAGAAAATTAATGAATGAAGTTTTGAACACACAATGTTTTTCCCTGGAAATAATATTTTTAAAGGAGCTGTTGACATGGAATTAAACCAGATTTTGGTAAAAACCCAAACAACACATACACAAAAATAAAACAAAACAAAAAGTTATGTGTAATAACGATGAAATGACTCAGGAGAAAGTGCTGAACTACTAAAAAATGTATTTAATACTTTATATAAAAAGCTTGTTTGGTGATGGCAGCTTAAAGACGCCTCTCATATGGAAAATGAAGTCACATGCATTGCTCAGGTCTGAGTTTTTCACAGACTTCCAACAGAGTGTAAAAATCTTGATGGTTCTGTGGGTCTCGTCTATCAAATCTGAGCTTTGACTTGTATTTACTATTGTGTTCAGGTGATTGGCCGGGCCAATCTACAGCTTGATTTTCTTTCTCTGAAAGCATTTGAAAGTTCCTTGGCATCATGGTAGTGTAGATATTGGACTGAAGCAGCTGTTATTCATTTACAATGATTCATTTACAATGAAAACTACTGAGAGATTTCAGCTGCTGTCTGGGCTTTCACTGCCTTTCTACACCTCCATTTCTTCATGTGTTCAATACTTTTCCCTTTTCATTTAATTTTATTACACATAACTTTATTTTTAAACTAATTACATTTGTTTTCTTTGCATATATGAATTTATTTTGTTGTTAGCAACATCTGTGGAAATTTTCAAGTTAACGGCACCTTTGGATATGTTTTCTGAGAAAAATTATGATGTGTTCAATACTTATTTTCTAAGCTGTATATTTAAATAAAACCTTATTTATTTAAATGTAGATATAAATGTAATTTTACATATTATTATTATTATTATTATATACTTTAAATTTGTAAAATGTTAGCAAATTATTGTTTTAAAATGTATAATTTATTAGAAATAATTTGATTTAAATTGCATAATTTGATTTAGTAATAATATGAATTATTATTATATTATTATTATTAAGTATTAGAATTACCGTAAATGTTTCCCATCGTTTATTGTGTCTGTGTCAATGAATTTATTATAATCGACATGCAATTACATTCTCAGTTTTGTAAAAATAGAAATGTCAGATGAAGTTATCATTCATCAGGGTGGAAGTGTTTCTTTTAGGCTCTGATAAAATAAAAAACATTCGTTATTCTTTGACAGACTGGAATTCAATTAAACGCGAACACGGAAATTTTATATTTACAACAAAAAGTCTATTTTGGAACACATACAATCACTATCAATTATAACTTTCTGTTTGAACAGGAATAAATTATTGTTTATTACAAAGCTTTGAGCTTTTTCTTTTAATCTGTATGAACACGCACCATGGAAACCATACTCTGCCAGCTATTACTACAGTCGATGTCATTACAGTAAACACTGGCAACATGTCAATAAATAGTTTGTAAAAGAATTGCACCATTTAAAGATGATTCCATATGAATTTACTGTCATGAAATTGTAATACAGCAATCACTAAAGTATAAAATTGTGGTTATAATGGTAAATGTAGGATAAAGAATGACTAAATGTCCTCTCAGCTGCTGAAAACAGTTACTGTGAAAGACATTGGATGTTGTGATAATGTATCATCATATATTATCATATGTCATCAGAAGACACAAGTCAAATAACACTTCCAATAGCAATCAGTTATTTCTTTGTCAGCCGCACTGCATTACTCGGCCAAATTCTTACTACTGATATATAGACAGCACTATTAAATGTATCATATGTGGTGTCTCATTGTGGCATGGTGGCTCAGTGGTTATCACCGTAGCCTCACAGCAAGAAGGTCGCTGGTTCGAGTCCCGGCTGGGTCAATTGGCATTTCTGTGTGGAGTTTACATGCTCTCCCCGTGTTGGCCTGGGTTTAATCTGGGTGATCTGGTTTCCCCCACAGTCCAAACACATGCGCTATACTGTAGGTGAATTGGGTAAACTAAGGTCCAATCCAAATTCTATTTTTGTATCCTTTTCCCTTCCCCTTGGTCCTTGACACAGAGTGTGAAGGGGAAGGGCTTCAAAATGTACCCCTAAGAAATGTGACAGCACTACAGCACCTGCACAGGTCATCATATGTCATCGTGATCTCTTGCTTCATATGAGATCAGCAGTGTTGCCAGATGTAGCTGACTGATTCCAGCCCAAAAACTATCCAAAACCTGCCGAAATGCAAAAACAACTGCCCAGAAATCTGGAGGCTACCATAACCGGTTCTAAAGTTGAGGACGGGGGCAGATGGCATGTCTTTGCCATTGCAAAACCGCACAAATTTTCACTACATGCCTATGTCATTTTTTTTTTACCCGCACAATCGAATTCAAAACCACTCAACTGGGTGGGAAACGGCCCAATCTGGCAACACAGATCAGACGATCATGACTGCTGTAGATATTCCAGTTGTGCTATTTTTTTCTTATCTTCAGGAAATCACTGTAGGCATATATTATGTTATCATAACGATCTAATGTGGCAATAAGCCTGTAACTATACTGTGCATTTACAGAGTGGCCTTATTTATCTATGTAAGCACACCAAAAAACAACATTAACATTATAGCAGACACTGTAAAAAAGCTAATTTCCACCCACTAGACATTACTGACAGGGTATTCAAGTGTCATCGAGTGTCCGAATGTTGTGGGACTGCTGTACAGGAGTTATTATTATGGATTATAGATCGCAAAATTTAGCTGTTTTTATTTTATCGTTTTATTTTATTTATTTATTTTTAAGCATGACAGTAAAACACAAATTTGGTTATAAATCTATTAAAACATGTACTTTTTTGTTGTAAAACTTCATAATAATGACAAAAAATACTAATTTGTGCATCTCCTTACTTCCGGGTACAGCTATGCTGTTGTTGTGGCTAGTGTATTCTGGGAAATGTACCCCTTGGTTTCAAGTGTGGTCCTGAAAAATCTCAGTTTAAAGGGGCATCTACCCCTTCCCCTTAGCCCTACGCCTTCAAGCTAAAGAGAATTGGAACACCCCAACCCTATCATGTGAACACACAAAATGAGCAGTAAGGGGAAGGGCTGAGTAGTAGAATTGGGATTGGGCCTAAATTGGCCATAGTGTATGAGTGTGTGTGTAAACAAGAGTGTATGGCTGTTTCCCAGTAGTGAGTTGCAGCTGGAAGGGCATCCGCTGCATAAAAACATATGCTGGAAAAGTTGGTGGTTCATTCTGTTGTGGTGACCTCTAAAATAAAATAGTCTATGAATGAAATGAAGGAATGCATATTTGGAGTCTCTTTAGTGTCAAACATAGGCTACGTTAATCTTCTGAAGTTCTGAGTTATCCTCCAGAAATGAACACAGCATAATATCCTTAATTTTAATGATTTGTGCTGCTTACAGATCTAATATTCTGATACACATGCAATTTCTTTTTTAACTCTTTACATTAATAGCATTCAACATTGAGCTTTTTTGAGTGCTTTTGATATTGTGCTGTATGTGCATTTGAGTTTTTGGTGTGAAAGAGAACTTTTAAGTTTAAAACTCATATAATGGCTATTTTACACCCACTTTTCTGTGAATAATCTTGTTGTTTTTGCTTCTTGGAAAACCATATATTAAGAGTTTAAACTGATAAGGCTTTAAAAGTTCCATGAAATTAAAATGAAAACATTTTAGATGTTAGTTTTAAAGATATCGTTAAGCTAGTGTGCTCCAAAACTAATACAAAACTCGAATATATGAATATATATAACTGATATAAAGATCCAAAGCTTGCAGTTTGTCAATTCTTCCTAAATGGATTGATTTGTTTTTTTCCACGTCACCTCATACTTCAGTTTCTCATCAAAACTTGACCAATCAAATGCTCTCTAGTATCTTAAATGCACTGCCCCCATCAAGATGCTTCTCAATTGCTTTTCATTTGATCTCAATCACTCTCACTAGCAGAGCTGATAAAAAGGACACTATTGGCTGTTTTTTTAAAGAGAGGGGCTACTCTGTCCCACCCTCTCTTCATTTTTTCAATTGAGATTGTAAAAAATCTTTAAAAAAAGCACATTTTAAAGCACTTCATGGAACTTTAAAACAAATGCAGATGTTTTTTTTGTATGTTCTTGTCAGAGTAACCGAGAGACTGCTCTCACCTGGGCTACAGTTGCTTATTTACATTTAAAGAGGCACACACAAAAAAAGTGTGCATTTGCTTTCACCCATAAATTTTTTTTTTCAGCATGATATAATTGGTGATATACTATAGCCCAATACCAATTCAATTTTTTTTTTACCCATTCCTCTACCCATTCCCCTTGGCCCTTGAAACAGAGTGTGAAGGGGAAGGGCTTCAAATTTAGCCCTATGAAATGGGACAGCACTACAGCATCTGCGAGCTCATGCTTCATGTGAGATCAATGATCGTGACTCTTGTAGTTATTCCAGTTGCGTTATTATTTCATCAGGAAATTTATATCGTACTATACCTTCAGGAAATCACAGAAGGCAGCAATATCATGTTATCATAATGATATACTGTGGGAATAAGCTCCAGACTGTACTGTGCATTTACATCATGGGCATATTCACCTAAACACACGAAAACATCATTCTAAATAATGACAACAAATACTAATTTCTGCATCTTCTTACGTCCATGTCCATTCATGCTGCTGTTGTGGCTGATGTATTCTGGGAATTTTCGTACTCCTTGGTTTTGAGTGTGATCCTAAAAAAATCGCAGTTTCAAGGGCTATCTAGTGCATTCTCTTAGCCCTACGTCTAAGCTAAAGGAATTTGGGACACCACTACCCCTTCACGTGAACACGCTAAATGAAGTGTAGGGGTATGGGAAGGGCTAAGGGGTAGAATTGGGATTGGGCCTATAAAGTATTTGGAGCTAAAACATCACCGATACGTTCTCGACTTTTATTTCATCTGAAAAATTGGTATATTGGGATCAAGTTTTACATGGTATCTTTTTAAATATTTACAGTATAGGAACCCATGATTTTTACAATGCAGAAAACACACTGAATGTTGTGAATGAATAGCTAAAAAGTTGTGCTGTATACATAATCAATTCGGTGTCTGGATTGTTGTCTGTGAATATTAAACCACAGGAGTTTATTGACCAATTCTTCAGGTATACTGCATATCTGTGTGAATGAATGGCAGTTTATTATACACATACTGATGAGTATGACAGTCATGGTGTTCAGACTGATGCTGTTTTACTTTTTGAGGACATAAACATAAGAACTTTATTTCCAGAGCTAATCTTAATGTCACTTCAACAGTATTTTACAGAGAAACACTATTGCCATGTACACATATTAAATTAAAGCATCTTTATGATGAACCGTCAAATTAAAAGTCTGACTATAGCTTTATATATAGTTTTGAGCTTAATAATGTGTGTGTGCGTGCGTGCGTGCGTGCGTGCGTGCGTGCGTGCGTGCGTGCGTACGTGGTTGAAGTCAGAATTAATAGCCCCCCTTTTTTTTCTTTTTTAAATATTTCCCTAATGATGTTTAACAGAGCAAGTAAATTTTCACAGTATGTCTGATAATATTTTTTCTTCTGGAGAAAGTATTTTGTTTTATTTCGGCTAGAATAAAAGCAGATTTAAAAATAGAAAATTAAGGTCAAAATTATTAGCCCATTTAAGCTAACTTTTTTTCGATAGTCTACAAAACAAACCATCATTATACAATTACTTGTTTAATTACCATAACCTGCCTAGTTTTACCTAATTAACATAGTTAAGCCTTTAAATGTCACTTTAAGCTGTATAGAAACTTCTTGATAAATATCTAGTAAAATATTATTTAGTGTCATCATGGCATACATAAACTAAATCAGTTATTAGAAATGAGTTATTAAAACTAATTAAACAGAAATTGGGCAAATAAATAAACAGGGGGGCTAATATTTCTGACTTCAATTATATATATACATATATAGCCCAGATTAATAAAGGGACTAAGTCGAAAAGAAAATGAATGAAGGCCGTTTGTGACGTAATTTGACGGTTTGTCATAAAGACGCTTTAAATTTTATTCTCACATAAAATTGTAAAATACTGTTGAAGTGACAATAAGATTAGATCTGGAAATAAAGTTCTTATATTATATGAAGTAAATAAAGTTCTTATATTTTCTAACACATCGCTGTTATACAATGACTTGCCTAATTACCCTAAGTAGCCTAGTTAAGCTTTTAAATGTCACTTTAAGCAGAATATTAGTATCTTGAAAAATATCTAGTCAAATATTGTTTACTGTCATCATGGCGAAGATAAAAGAAATCAGTTATTAGACATTAGTCGTTAAAACTATTATGTTTAGAAATGTTTAGAAAAACTCTTTCCGTTAAACAGAAATTGGAAAAAAATATACAAGGAGACTAATAATGCAAGTGGGCTAATAATTCTGACTTCAACGGCATATATATGTATTATCTGTGACAGCATTATAAATGTATTTACTGACTTTTGTCATCAGCTTTTCACTGCTGAATAGAAGTATATCGTTTGCTGAAGTTATGAATATGACTGAGCTATGCCTTTGTCTTTCTCTCTCTGTTTCACAGATGTTATTCACACCGTGGGGCCGATAGTCCATGGTTCAGTGGGGGAGAGAGAAGAAGAAGCGCTGAGAAACTGTTATTATAACTGTCTGCACACAGCAACTAAACACCACCTGCGGACTGTGGTGAGGGTCTCTATCTCTCTTTCTCTCTCTTTCTTTTTCTCTCACACAATCATAACAGAGTCAGACTTCATAGTTTGTCTGTGATAAAGCTTTCAATGCAGTTTAAAAATGGTCATGACCTGAAATCAAAGTTAATAATTCGACATTTAAGAAACCTATGTTCTGTTCAAAATATCCTGCTATTTTCAACGCTTCAAAATTCTTCTCATGTCAAACAAAGCATGGTTACACTTTATTTTAAGGTGTCCGTGTTACACATTTCATGTACTTACTAAGTAATCACAATTATTGTGCATAATTACATTCAACCCTAACTCTCATCCTGGTTCTAACCATATAGTAAGTGCATACAATTAATGAGTATTACTCAGTATTTAAATGAATAGTTACACTGTAACAGGGACACCTTAAAATGAAGTAAATCAAAAGTATTTATTTAATAGAACTGTAAAAAGGGTTTGTTTGACTATAAGGTGTCATATGATGTCACAGTGCAATATAAACTCCGCCTCCAGAGCACAGTGCCCCGCTCACTGTCATTCAGGCAGTCACTGATGGACACTCTCTGACAAAAGTAATGCAACCAATTAAAATCCCTGCTGTCATTTATAGTGCAGATGTATACTGATTTTCTCCATGCACTGACAAGAGTAAAAGAACTTTAGCTTTGATCTGTCCAGATTAAACAACTCATTTGCATCTCTATCTAGACCTCAGGAGGATCTCAGTATCAGGAAAAAAGTGAATGGTCTATTTTTATTCATGTAACAGATAATTTTAGATATGCTTTTTGCTATTACATTATTTTTATTTACAGAGCATTTGATTGTAGACTCATAAATGAGAGAAAATATTGTTTGCAAAGTATTGTTTTGCTAAAACTATTCAAGTAAATAATTTTATACTCTATCTGTAAATTATGGCTAGGGCCAGACCGAATCTGCGGACATTTGTTTTGTTATTGCTGCGCAGAAAAAAAAAAAAAAAAGTGGATTTATGCAGAACTTAATATATGAAATAAAAAAATAACACATTTTTTAACTGTTTATTTAATGTTGTTTACATTGCAAATCTAATTAGTAGATTAGATCCACTTAATTGGTAACCAAAGCAAAAATTGGTAACCAAAGCAAGCAACCAAAGATGGAAAATATTACTTTACAAACTGTATTGTAATTTTTTTTACATTTCATATTCAATAAAATTACTGAAATTTATTTAAAAACTGAATAAATAAAAATGCACACACATTTTTATATTCATAATGGTGTCATAACATCACTGTAATAAAAGTGTGTGAGCATTGATGCTCTTTTCTTTGCAGTGACATCAGCCAATCAAAATACTGACAAGTTTTGAGTCATTTTCTCATAGAGGGTTGGCATGGGGATTAAAAAATATATATTTTTTGCATATATTTATGTTTTTTGTGTGTGTATGTTTAACAAGCTTTATTTTAACTATTTAAGTTACCCGCGAGGTACATATTACAATTTTAAAAAAATCCATGTTATGCCCCCTTTAATGGTGCACCATAATCTCGCACCCGCAATGCTGCATATCAAACTGACCAGCTTTGAAAGCCCTGTCCCTTAAAATCAGCCCTTTTCTCATAGAGGGCCAGGATGGCATTGAAAATAATAGTTTTTTGCATATATTTATATATTTTTGTGTCTGTATTTGTAAAAAGCTGTATTTTAACAAAATTAACCTCAAGGTACTTTTTTAAAATTCTAAATTATCCATGTCATGTCCCCTTTAATGGTGCATCACAATTTCGAACTCACTGTGCTGCATATTAAACTCCAGCCAATCAAAATACTGGCAAGCTTTGAAGGCCCCGCCCCTTAAAATCAGTCCTTTTGTCATAGAGAGACAGGATAGGGTTTAAAATAATTGTTTTTTATTATATTTATGACTTTTTTTGTATTTTAAAAAAATGTAAAAAGCTATATTTTAAGGTAAGGCAAGGCAATACTTTATTTATATAGCACATTTCATACACAGTGGCAATTCAAAGTGCTTTACATAAACAAGCATAAAAAAGACAAGTGTAAGAAAAAATAAAAACAGATTATAAAAAACAGATAAAAACAGATAAAAATGTGTTAAAACAGGTTGTAAAAGAATGAAAAAAAGAGAAAAACATAATAGTGCGATCTGTCGGGCGTAGCACAGTGCTCATTCAGTAAAGGCACAGCTAAACAAATGTGTTTTCAGTCTTGAATGCGCCTAATGTCGGAGCACATCTGGGGGCTATTTCATAAAAGTCTTTTAGAAAAGCGTGGATTAAAGTCAAAAGCCTGACTTCAAAAAGCCAAACTAAACGTCCACGCTTAAATTGGTTCCATAACAGTAAGTTGAAGATCATTTGATCTAACTAGCTGAGTTCAGTTTAAATAATCCAGATAACTGCTCGTGCACGTTTCTGTCGTGAAACCTTAAAGGTCGATCATAGATGCATACATCGATTATGTTGTGTGCTAACATGACAACTTCGAGAACTGAAATAGCTCTCAGATGAGAGACAGCTGTTCACAGCGAGTGAGCCGCATTAGTTTTTAGAGTTCAAACTATAATAATTTAAACATAACAATCAAATAATACGGCTTGCAAGAGAGAAGGCTGACAAGAAACTGCAGATTGTCATATGTAGCAATGTATTTTAAAATATAGGCCATTATTTAGGGCTATTAATATTAAATTAAATATTTGTCATAATAGATGACATGTGGTACAGTTGAATTTGGTAAGCTAAATTGTCTATATAGTGTATGTGCTTCCCAGTGATGGGTTGCAGCTGGTAAGATGTCCACTACGTAAATCATATGCTGGATAACTTGGCGGTTCATTACGATATATAGGCTGTGTATATATATATATATATATATATATATATATATATATATACACACACACACACACACACACACACACCTCTCACAGATCTTTCTTTTAAGTTAATATATATATATATATATATAAACAATAATATATTTGTGCATATACATTAAATTATTCACTACCAAAGCAAAATTTGAAAATAATCTAATAATAACTAATCTGAAGATCACAGTGCAAAAAGTAGTACACCCAAATAAATATGTTGGGGAAAAATGGTAAATACAATTTAATAACCAGGAAAAAAACAGAAACTATATAAAATTTAGTTGAAATTTTTTTTTTATTTAGTTGAAATGTAGTTTGTATTTGTTTTGTTTGGAATAACTTATATGAATTTAAATATATGGTCACACTTTATTTTGATGGTCCGTTTGTTGAATTTAAGTTACACTGCATATATTTGCTAACTGATTCCATTAGATTATAAGTAGACTGTTAGGTAGGGTATATATATATATATACTATTAAGTGACTATAAAGTTTTAATCATTATTAGGAGCTTAAATTAATTAAAATGGCATCAAACTATGGCAGGTGAATGTTAACATTACTTTGATAAAGCTTGAACTTTGACTTAGCCTTAGAGTTAGCGTGCCCCAGACCAGGCTAGTTTCCCTGCATACGCTGCCAGAGTAACTAAGTTTGAACTATCGTAATTTTGATTTATAAAACCCAATCCGCCATTAATAAACCTGACTTACCAAAATAAGCCTGGCTTTTTCTCTAAGCTTGCTTTATGGAATAGCCCCCTGATCATTTCTGGGAGTTGATTCCAGCAGCGAGGGGCGTAGTAGCTGAAAGCCGATTCACCCTGCTTTGACTGAACTCTTGGAATTTCTAGTTTATATGATCCTAAAGATCTGAGTGTTCTATTAGGTTTGTATTCAGTGAGCATGTCTGTAATGTATTGAGGTCCTAGGCCATTTAGTGATTTATAGACAAGTAATAGTCCTTTAAAATCTATTCTGAATGTAACTGGGAGCCAGTGTAAAGACCTGAGGACAGGTGTGATGTGCTCTGATTTTCTGGTTCTGGTCAGAATCCTGGCTGCATGGTTTTGAATGAGCTGCAACTGTCTGACTGTCTTTTTGGGAAGGCCGGTGAGGAGGCCGTTACGGTAATCCACACTGCTGCTGATAAAAGCTTCACTGGAAACAAAGCATCTGATTCTTGCAATGTTTTTGAGATGATAGTATGCTGATTTACTAGCTGCTTTGACATGACTATTCAAACTCAGATCTGACTCCAGAGTCACACCAAGATTCTTGACCTTATTTTTTGTTGTTTGACCTTTAGAGCCAAGGTACACATTCACCTTTAGAACCTCATCTCTGTTCCCAAACACAATGACTTCAGTTTTCTCTTTGTTTAACTGAAGAAAGTTTTGGCACATCCAGCTGTTCATTTTATCAATGCATTGGCAGAAGGTGTCAATAGGGCTGTAGTCATTAGGCAGTAAGGCTAAGTAGATCTGAGTGTCATCAGCATAGCTGTGGTAGGAGATTTGTTTTTTTTTCTCATTATTTGGCTCAGAGGGAGCATATAAAGGTTGAACAGGAGAGGTGCCAGAATCGAGCCTTGTGGGACTCCACATGTCATGAGTGTCCACCTTGACCTATGGTCACCTATACTGACATAGTAACCTCTGCCTGCAAGATAAGATCTGAACCATTTGAGGCATTTAACTATTTTTAACTGAACTATTTTAAGCATTTAATTTAACCTCAAGATACATATTAAAATTCAAAATTATCCATGTCATGCCCCCTTTAATGGTGCACTGCAATCTCGAACCCGACGTGTTGCATATAAACTCAAGAACACATAGTTACCATGTTAAACTCTCACCCTGCATCATTCATATCATACAGCATACGAATGAAAGCGCCAGCAGTTCAGTCATAACTCGCACTCCACCAGCACCCTAACACTTTTTATATGAATCTACTAAAACAGTTGAGAGCCGTTTCAGCTTTATGTCTTTCACCGATTGATTTATTGCAGGCGGGTTACTGCGTGTGTAAAAGATTTTAACACAGTGCACCAGCAAAGATAAAAATACACACAGACATGGTTGGGATCTTTGTGGAATCATAATGTCTGACGGGGACTTTCTGTTTGGCTTTATTTACTCTGTGTTTACTGTAAAATAAATTACTGTGTATTTATTACTAAGTGTAGTGTTAATAGGAAGAGTTCTCATGTAAAAATGAATGTTTTCTCAACATTTATTCACCCTCAAGCTGCTTTCATGCAAAAATGAAAATAAAAATGGAGTCAAAACTATTTTTTTTTTGTTTTGACTCAGAAATTGGAGTTACAAAAAAAAATGGGAGAAAAAGTGAGTAAAAAAAGATTTTTGTGAGAAATTAGATTTTTGAAGTACAAAAAAAATTAACTTATTTGTAATCATACAATTTAGAAAATATTGCTTGTTGCATTTTTTTATTTTTGTTTAGGATTTTAAGTCTTTTTTTTTGTAAGTGTCATTTACAATTGAAGACAAAATTATTAACCTTCCTCAGGGTGTCCATGGGGTCTTAAAATGTCTTAAATGTCAAAAACATGTTGCCTTAAAGTCTTAAATTCACTTCATATTGCATTGTAGGTCTTAAATAATTTTAAACAGGTCTTAATTAGGGATGCACGATATATCGGCCATATTGATATCGGCTGATAAATGTCAATATTTTTAAGCCAATAAATTATGTAGTTGTACAGCACTGCCTGCCTCCTGCACTCTAAAAAGTTATTGTTGATGCATGTTCAAACTTATTTTAAATGAACCGAATCAACAAAATTCTTCAGTTTTTATCATAATTATTTTATGCTCAATCAACTTAAATTTGTAAAAAATGATTAACTTAATCAGTTTCTGTTGGGACAAAATGAAAGGATTGTGGAACCCAGCATTTTTTTTACAGTGTGCATGCGTGGGTCACACTTCAGACGTGTCCAGTGCACTAATAATGATGCTTTCCTCACATTGTTTTTTTGACAGCAAGAACGAACAGAAGCGTTGTCGGATTGACAAGCAGCTCCTACTGCATGTGTTAAAAAGAATCTAAAACACCAAATGGGATGAATTTATGCTGGCTTTTCTAAACTAATACTATCTGTATTTAGCTTTTTGCTTGTACGGTGGCTCTGAACAGTCAAAACGCTTTTTCTACATATGTACATTACTGCAACATGTTTTATTCAAGAACATTTGAGCTGGTTTCAGTTCTTAGTTCTTTCATTTTCAGTATATTAATATATATATATATATATATATTTTTACTTGTTTGTTAATTAAATGCCATTTTGTTATTTAACCTATAATTTTTTATGCAACTGTCAAGTTGCATGTTACTTTGTTAAGCGAAGAAAAATAAATAATTCATTTTTGGCATGCTGATTTATGTAAAGTCGTGAATATATGTATATAATCTTTAAACCTTGCAGTTTTAAAAGTGTTGCTTTTTTGCTTTGAGTAGGCTATTCTAAGGTCAGTTCAAACTTTTAAGAAGTTTTTAAATAAAATCAATTGTTCACTGTATAAAAATATAACATTTTAAAATACTTATATTTATCGGCTATAATATATTGATTATTGGCCTCCAAATCTTATTGGTTATTGGATATCGATATCAGCCAAAAAAATACATATTGATGCGTCCCTAGTCTTAATTTCTCTATGTCTAAGTAAAGCTACCCAATCTGGCCAACACCCAATCAGCTATAATGCATCTCAAGACTTCTTTTTTATATTTTATTGCAAAGAGACAATTCCCAACAGCTTAAACAACAAATTATCCAAAATAAATTCCCGAATCAGGGAAAGAAAACTGAAGCAACACATCCGTTTACATGATCTTCCATTAATACAAAAACAATTTACAGAAGTCACCAGGATATCCGAAAAAATCCTTAGTGTTTAATCCTTTATATGTCTAAAATTTCATTTATATTGGTCTTAAAAAGGGTCTTTAAAAGTCTTCAATTTGATTTGAAGAAACCTGCAGAAATCCTGCTTTTATAATTTAATAATTTTTTTTTGTAAAAAAAAATTGTTGATTCATGCGAAATGATTTTGGGGGTATCATAACTAAAAGCTTAATATATTAAGTAAAAAATAAAACCTTTTTAACTTTTATTTAATGTTTACAATGCAAATCCAATTAGATCCACTTAAGTGTTAAACAAGGCAGGTCTCTTGTAGATCTACTACAAGACAGAAAATATTACATTACAAACTGTGTTGTAAATAAATAATATAAACATTTTTATATTTGTCAATAATATTACTGAAATTAATTTAAAAACTGAATAAATATAAATTTACACATTTTATATGGATACAACAACAAAGTACAAAAATTTAAATGGTGTTTTCTTATAAACATATTTGTAATCATACAATTTAGAAAATATTGCTTGTTGCATTTATTTATTTATATATTTTTTTGTTTAGGATTTTAAGTCTTATTTACCCTAACCTTCCTCAAGGTGTTCACATGGTCTTACATTTCAAAAAGAAAATTTCAGGCCTTAAAAAGTGTTGAATTCATTGAAATATTATGTTGTAGGTCTTAAATCATTTTAAACAGATCTTAATTTTCACTATGGCCAAGTAAAGCTACCCAACTGGGCCAATACACAATCCCCTATAATCCATTTCAAAACTTAAAATTTAACTTTAAGGTTATTTTTATTGCAAAGAGAGACAATTCACAACGGCTATTAGACATTTTTATAGCAAATTCTCCAAAATAAATTACAGAATCAGGGAAAGAAAACTAAACCAACACATCCCTTTACAATATTTTTAATTAATACCAAAACTATTTACAGAAGTAACTAGACCATTAGAAAAAAATCCTTAGTCCTGTATAAGTGGAAAATTTCATTCATAATGGTTTTAAAAGGGTCTTCAATTTGATTTGAAGAAACCTGCTTCCTGTGAAAGTTAAATTATTTTTCTAATATTTCCCAAGTGGCATTCAACTGAACACATTTTTAAACATAATAATTTTCTTAACCAATAATAACTAATTTCTTAGATTTTAGTTTTACCTTTTATCCATAATGACAGTACAGAATATTTTTCTAGTAATTTAGCAAGATACTTGAATTCAGGTTAGTGCAAATTAATGGCTTATCTTTTTCATTAGACAAAAAAAAATCAGGGGAAAAAATTACAGCAGTTTCTTTTACATTATTTTTATTTCAATAAAAAACAGGACCTTCTTCACCATACTATGAAAAATGTGCTTGCTCTGTTAAATATTACTTGGGATATGTTAAAAATATAATTTTAGAAATCACAGGAGGGCTAATTATTTTGTGTTATGTTAGTTTTTGTATATTTCTGATACAATTCTTTACTTTCATTTATATAAAATGTAAACAAATCTGACAAAATTATTGTCGCCTATTCAAGTTTTAGGAACAACAAATAATAACTTGACTTCTAGTTGATCATTTGGTATCAGAAGTGGCTTATACTGTATGAAAGGCAAAGGCCTCTAGATTACGCTTATTTTTCAAAAATTAAATATTATCATGCCTTGATTTTTAAATTAATTAATTAGGACAGTAAGGTCTGACTATAAAGTCATGGTGCAGTGGAGAAAGAATGAATATTGTGTATGACTCCCATGAGCTTGGCGAACTGCATCCATACATCTCTGCAATAACTCAAATCACTTATTAATAAAGTCATCTGGAATGGCAAAGAAAGCGTTATTGCAGGACTCCCAGAGTTCATCAAGATTCTTTAGATTCATCTTCAATGCCTCTTACAAATGACCCCAGACATGCTCAATAATGTTCATTTCTGGTGACTGGGCTGGCCAATCCTGGAGCACCTTGACCTTCTTTGCTTTCAGGAACTTGAGGCTGAAGTATGAGAAGAAGCGCTATCCTGTTGAAGAATTTGAAGAATCTCCTGTGGTTTGTAATGTAATGGGCAGCACAAATGTCTTCATACCTACCTAGGGTGTTTATGTTACCATCCACTCTGCAGATCTCTCGCACACCCCCATACTGAATGCAACCCCAAACCATGATTTTTTCCTTCACCAAACTTGACTGATTTCTGTGAGAATCTTGGGTCCATGCGGGTTCCAGTAGGTCTTCTGCAGTATTTGTGATGATTGGGATGCAGTTCAACATGATTCATCAGAAAAATCTACTTTCTGTCACTTTTCCAAATGATCAACTAGAAGTCAAGTTATTTGACTTCTATAAAATGTTTGGTTATGTTACCTAAAGTATAAAGGGTTTTTTATATATATAAAAATGTTGATTTAATAGTTTTAATTAACAATACTAATCTTTTAAAATCTGTATAACTTTTCCAAGGAACATTGTGCCTAATGCTCTGTCCTTAGAATAAATCCACAAAGACTTTGAGCTAAATAAAAAAAAGAGTTTTTTTTAAAGGTATATTTGAATTATTATCATGAGTCCTAAAAGCTGCAGAACAGAATGAAGTGAACATGAAGGCCTTAGCTCATTATTATCCTTCACTAAAGTGGCTTCAGGACATTCAGCGCTGTAGCTCGTTTTGTTTCCTCAGAATAAAGTCATTCAAGCTTTTGGACGAACATGAGTGTGAGTAAATGGAAGAATTTTTTATTCCCTTAATTGATTTCAAAGTGCCATCCAAACGTGCTGCGCTTTAAGAGCAGCAACAATTGCCTGCGACTCAGTACATTAATTTTCAAGCAAACCTTTTGTTTTTAATCCCGGGCCGCAAGTGGCTCATTGTCATCAGTAATGGATTGTATATTTAATAGGTTGTAATTAATCAATTTACATTCTTGTAAAAGCTGTTTTTGTTGTGGTTTTGTGCTAATAGGGCCAAAAATAAGTGCCTTAATTTATTTTATTATAACACAAGGTGTAGACACTTCTTCACATGTTTAATTATATCTTTTTCTTTCATTTCTTGTTGTTGTTGTTGTTGTCCAGGCTTTTCCCTGCATCTCTACTGGAGTTTACGGTAAGTGAAAATTAAATCGCTTTTTTTTTTCTTTCTTTCTCTACACAATCAATGTTTATTTTTCATATTTAATTGTTTTGTCTTGCATCAATTATTTATGTCCTTTGTGCTCATAGACTTTAAATGAGTGCTTGCAATTTATTACAGGTTGACTGATTTAGAGTTTTCAATAGACTCATTTATTATTAAAACCATACAACCATTCATTAACCGCATTTATGAGCCTACATTTATGATGCTCTATCTAACATAATCAATGCTGCGTTTCTCAACCTCTATTGTAATGTGACCTCTATGCTCGTGTTTGCATTCTAATTTGTGTTTTTAAGTCTATTATTTTCTTGAATTCAGTTTTATTTTAGTTAGTAATTACAGTACTTAAACTTAAGCCATTATTTCTGGGTTTTGTTTAGGTTAATTAGTAATTAATAATTATGTTTTATTTTTTATTGCATTTTTTATTACATTCTATATTAGTTATTGGATTGTCATTTTTATTTCAGTTTAGCCATTTTCATTTTTAAGTATTGAAACCTATTTTATTCAATTAGTTAGATTAGATTTCGATTCATTTAGTCCGGACCAAATGATACATTGTAGCATTTTTCTGCCGTTTTTGGGTCACAGACTGATTGCTTTGATCCGAACCAGTTGAAAAGAACCAAAATGCAGTCATGTGACAAAATCCACGTCACTGATTGGCCAGATGTTAATTAACGTATTTCCTAAACTGCTTTTTGATTGGTCAGAATTAACGTGCGGGAAAATGCCAATGGAACTCCCGCAAGTAAACAAATCGGCAGACACAAAATGTTGCTTTTTACTATGGAGGGATGACTGCGCTGGCTAATTGTATCCCTGGTCATAGTATACTATATGCTTTGTATACATCACTTTAGACAAGCTATGCATTTTAAGAATGAAGCGTGGTTGCGGCTGGAAAAACAATGTTTTAATGCATTGCGAACGGCGAAGGCGCATTTCAAGTCAGTTCAGGAGGAGGCATGAATTAGTTTTGCTAAACTGCAGCATAATCATCTTCCGAAAATATTACCAAAGATCCTTCAGGTAATGTTTTCCCCCTCACTTTCTCTGTTTAAAATAGTTTTTTGTGAGCTTCTGCAGTAAATTTTACCTACAAGTTTTCATTATAAACATTCTCACTATGCTGTGTTGGGTCCTCAAATTTGAGAAATCGGGGCTTGCGGTTGGTCTGTTCTAGTTCGGATCATGTTCTCACCACAAACAAACCACTCCGGGGTTTGTTTGAAAGTGTACGAGACCACCTTTTCAAGGAGGTCTTGGTGCACTTTTTTGGTCCACTTTTGGTGCACACTCGAGTGGGACTACTACATTCACACCTGCCCAAACTAACCGCACTAAAAAGGAAAACGAAGTCTAGTGTGATTCAATCGAACTAAATAAAGCAGGTGTGAAAACACCC
This sequence comes from Danio tinwini, assembly GCA_903798205.1. Classification (NCBI taxonomy): domain Eukaryota; kingdom Metazoa; phylum Chordata; class Actinopteri; order Cypriniformes; family Danionidae; genus Danio; species Danio tinwini. The sequence goes on from CAIGQZ010035043.1 coordinate 6,662,018, forward strand.
TTAAGCTACAGTTCTTGCTATTAACAAACCATTAGTAAGGACGTATGCCTTGATCCGTGTTTATTGTTTAAATTGGCTACCCTTTTGTTATGTTCGGGGCTGTTTTTGCCCCATTGACTTCTGTTATAACCACATTTTTATGAAATTTTACAAACTCTTGACACTAAATAATCATGCGTTCTTGATTGTTGGTGGTTTTTCCTGTTGAGAAGAGGTACAATTTGTCGTTTTTACTGTTGATAATCAGTCTGCAGCATTACCCCTTTGGATTGGCCTGTGCAAAAAAAGTTTCTGGCTTTTTTATGGTTCTGTAGAGTATAACCACAAATTAGTGTGCAAACATAAATACACTTACTGTGTTTACTATGTTATGAGAGCTGTGCTGCTTATTTTGATCTTCTCAGACATAGCAAGGTAAGTGCGGAAAGGTCTCTCTCTCTCTCTCTCTCTGTCTCTCTCTCTCTCTCACACACACACACACACACACACACACACACACACACACACACACACACACACACACACACACACACACACACACACACACACACACACACACACACACACACACACACACACACACACACACACACACACACACACACACACACACATATTATACTCCATATAAAAGCCAGAAACTATGCTTTTTTGCACTGCATCTGACCAACTGATCAGTAGCAAAAATAAAAAAATGTTACCTCTTCCCAACAGGGAAATACCACCAACAATCAAGAATGTATTATATAGTGTATAGTATGTATAGTGTCAAGGCTTTGCAATCAAAAAATGTGATTATAATAGAAACCAGTGGGGGAAAAATAGCCCCGAACATAACGAAAGGGTAAACACACAAAGGGTCAAGGCATATGTAATTATAAGTGGTTTGTTAATAGCAAGAATTGTAGCTTAAAATGCAACCAAACATACAACAAAAATCAGAAATGTTAACTGGACAACTAAATGAATGAAATAGGTTTCAATTATTAAAAAATGAAAATGACTAAACGGAAATAAAAATGTAATTAAAAATGCAATTAACATGAAACATGATTAATTACTAATTAACCTAAACAAAATCCAGAAATGATGGCTTAAGTTGAAGTTGAAGCACTCTAATTATAAAAATAAGGACACAGTAAGTGTATTTACGCACTCACACTATAATCTTCTGTTTACTCCATAGAACTCCATATAAAAGCCAGAAACTTTTTTTGCACAGGCATATCTAAAGGGTTAATTCTGCCAACTACTGATCAACTGTAAAAATGACAAATTATTCCCTAGAGGGAAAACCACCAACAATCAAGAATGCATGATTATTTGGTGTCAAGGCTTTGCAATCAAAAAATGTGGTTATAATGGAACTCATGAAGTCAATGGGGCAAAAACAGAGTCCCCAACATAATAAAAGAGTATAGTAAATTTGAACAGTACACAAAGAGTCAAGGCATAGGTTATAATAGCTTAAAATGCAACCAAACATGCACCAAAAATCTGAAATGTGAACTTGACAACTAAATGAATGAAATGGATTTCAATTCTTAAAAACTGAAAGTGACTTAAAGTAAAAAGGGCAACAACTAATATAGCATTTAATTAAAATGCAATTAAAAATACAACATACAAAAACAAATTATTAATTACTAATTAGCCAAAAACAGAAATTATGGGGGGGGGGGGGTGTTCGCGAACCTCCAGAGGCCTCTGTAAACAGTTTTTTAGATCTCAAACTTTCTTGCGAGTGTCATTCCTGCCTACTGTTCTCACGTAAATCCACCAGAGGCTGACAAAAGCACCCACTTCCCTAAACCCAACCGACAGTTTTAAAAAGCAATCCAGAAAAAGAAAAGCCCTTGCCTGATTTTTACCACGTTTGCAGATTTTGCCACATTCTTACCCTGTTATTTACTTGTTTATTTTTATTTTTGGCTTCTGTTTTTTTCTAAACCACTTTCTGAAACCGTTCTTTGCTGGACTCGAACCTCGTTGTCGTAGTCAACTCCTCTCTGCATCTCAAGTCTGCCAACATACATGGCGAGCTACTGGACAAACTGATAACAGCTGGAAAGTCGTCCACATGGAAGTAAGAGGTCAGCTGGTAGGCGCAAAAAGAAACGGCTTCATACCGCCTCGTATCATTCGGCTTATTCGGCATGTACTTCTGGCTACATAATTCGCGATCTCCAGAAATGTATATAGAGGAACGTTTTCAGAATGAGCCTATGTTGTTTATTTTAATTGCTGAAATAAGCAGTGTTACTAAAATTTGCTCAAATAAAAAAATTACTTAAACAAATAATATAAATGCTCCAACTTAATATATGAACCTCACCCGTTTATGTGACCTTCGTTCTAATGTTTGTGTCTTTCTTAAATCATGTTTATGCAGTAGGAGCCTGATTTGAGGAATTCTGGGAGTGGAGATCACTTGCAGAAGTATGAGGGATTTTCAGATTAAAGCTGGGATTAGACGAGAGATTAGGAGCGAGAGGATGTCACTGTGATTATAATCCCTCTTCTTAGCTATACGTGTCGAGATTAAACCCAAAAATGAACCAAGCAAACAGATTCAGCTGGAAAACAACCACTGCCAGTGGTTCCTTCTCAAGTATTCATGTTGAAAATATGGACAAAAAGTGCTGACAAGGTGTGAACGTGTGGATGTCTGTCATCTTTCATTTAATCATACAAATGACGTCACTCTACTTCATGTTATTTATAATGATTGAGGGTTGTTTTGCTCTGTTGCATTTACTTAAGGGCTGTCAGTTTATTGCATTAATTAAATTAGATTTATTATGAGATAAAACAACACAAGGTTACACTTTATCTCTACATGTGGTTACAATTGATTTAGGGTGGCAAGGTGGCTCAGTGGTTAGCACTGTCGCCTCACAGCAAGATGGTCGATGCTTTGAGTCCCGGCTGGGCCAGTTGGCATTTCTGTGTGGAGTTTGTATGTTCTCTCTGTGTTGGCGTTGGTTTCCTCCAGGTGCTCCGGTTTCCCCCACAGTCCATAGACATGCGCTATAGGTGAATTGGGTAAACTAAATTGGCTGTAGTGTATGAGTGTGTGTGTGTGTGTGTGTGTGTGTGTGTATGGGTGTTTTTCAGTACTGGGTTGCGGCTGAAAGGGCATCTGCTGCGTAAAACATATGCCGGAATAGTTGGTGGTTCATTCTGCTGTGGAAAATTAATGCGTGAATTACATTTGATTTATTATGAAACAAAACAACACAAGGTTACGATTTTTAACGCACGTACTGTAGTTAATGTAGTCAATTATACTTATTTACATGATAAATAATTCATTCAAGATTTAGATGTATAATTACATGGTAACAGGAAAAGCATGGAAACAAAACATGGATGTAATGGCTAACGGCAGTTTACTGAATGCAGATATTTATGCTGTAAAATGTTTTTTTTTATTGTTTTGTAAATAAAACAAATATTATATATATATTTTTTTTACAATAGCCAAAAATACATTGGATGGAAAAATAAAGATTTTTATTTTATGATAAAAATCACTAGAACAGTAAGGAAAGATTATGTTCCATGAATACATTTTGCAAATTTACTACGGTAAATATATAAAGACAATTACAAACAGTTTTTGTTTTTTTTTAACCCTCAGATTTCAATTCAATTCATCTTGATTTGTGTAGCGCTTTTACAATGTAGATTGAGTCAAAGCAGCTTCACATAGAAGATTATAGGGAATTGAAGCAGTGTCAGTTCAGTTTTCAGAGTTTAAGTTCAGTTCAGTTTAGCTCAGTTCAGTGTGGTTTAATAATCACTACTGAGAGTCCAAACACTGAAGAGCAATTCCATCGATGCGCAGCTCTACAGATCCCGAACCATGCAAGCCAGTGGCGACAGCGGCGAGGAAAAAACTTCACCAATAGGCGAAAGTGAAGAATTTAAAAAACCTTGAGAGAAACCAGGCTCAGTTGGGCACGACCATTTCTCCTATGGCCAAACGTCTTGTGCAGAGCTGCAGTCTAGGCGCAGTAGCTGGACCTCAGCGAAGACACGTCTGTCCTTGAAGCATCACAGGAATCAGTCTCATGCTCGCCACCATGACCACCATAGCAGCAGCTCAGGATACGGCCTGGTCCTGAGCTGTTGCGTTTCTGCTAAATATTGTAAATATATTTTTATAATATATAATAAACATATTATACATATTAAACATATTATAATTGACATTCATGACTAGTTGTGTGGTCCTGGGTCACGTTGCAACAGGCTCATTCTGAAGGTGAGGGCTTTTCTTTTTTTTAATTGCTTTTTAAACTGTCGGTTTAGTTAAGAGAAGTGGGTGGGCGGGTTAATTAGTGCTTTTGAAAACTCTATTGGCTGGGTTTAGGGGAGAAGGAGGATGGGTCTGTCGATTGGTCAGTCAGTCAGTCTACAGTGGCCTCTGATTGATTTACGCGAGAACAGCAGGCGGGAATGGCACTTGCGAGAGAAATTTGACATCTCAAAAAGCGTACACAGTGACCACTGGTGGTTACGCAAAAACTAAACTGCAAAAAAACGTAGCTCCTGGGACATATTTGGCAGTCTCCAGAAATGTATACAGGGGTACATTTTTTAGAACTATCCTTGGTTGATAAAACATTTCAATTTTTGTTTAATAATATGCATTGCTTATGACTTAATCTGGGCAATTTTAAAGGTGATTTTTTTCCCATGTTTAGTTTTTTGAACCCTCAGATTTTATATTTTCAAACAGTTGCGTTTCTGCTGAATATTTTAATATTCTAACAAATTATAATTAACATTCATGACTGGTTGTGTGGTCCTGGGTCAGGTTGCAACATAGGCTCATTCTGAAAAAGTACCCCTGTATACATTTCTGGAGATCATGAATTATGTAGCCAGAGGACTGTATGGCTGCATTTCATCTTTAAAACGAACAATATGGGGCGGTATGACGCCGTTCCTTTTCTCACTTACCAGCTGACAGCTTATCTCCATGTGGGCTGCTTTTCTGCTGTTATCAGTTTGTCCAGTTAGCTTGTCATGTACGTTGGCGGACTTGAGATGCGGAGAGGAGTTGAACACCTCCAGCGAAGAAAAGGGATTACATTTTTTTTGGATTGCTTTTTAAAACCGTCGGTTGGGTTTAGGAAGTGAGTGGGCGGGTCAATTGGTGCTTTTGAAAACACTTTAGGGAAGGAGGAAGGTAGTTCAGTTGATCTGTCAGTCAGTCAGTCAGTTAACAGTGGCCTCTAGTGGATTTACGCGAGAACAGCAGGTGCGAACGGAGAAATTTGAGATTTCAAAAAGCGTACACAGCGGCCTCTGGTGGATTCGCGAAAAGAAAAACTGCAAAAATAGTACCTCCTGGGATGTATTTGTTGATCTCCAAAAATGTATATAGGGGTACGTAATCAGAATAAACTTGGAATTAACAAGCAATTTATTGTGATATAAACATTTTAAATATAATTAATTTCATAATGTTAGTAAGGTCAACATTACCATTCATGCTTTCATCACAATAACGTATAGTTCCTTTCTTGATTTAGATGCATTTAGTTGTCATTACTGTAAATTATCAATTAGCACAATGTACTGTAATTATAGTAATTGCAAAATAAACATTATTTAGTTTTTTTATTCAAAACCTGACACTGTAAGCAATAAAATGAAAATAAAATGTTTTGCAAAAACAATAAATAAATAAATCTACTTCTAAATTCCATGTTTAATTCAGTTTATTGCTTGCTAATACTTAATTACTTCGGATATTACCAAAATTATTGTGAAAATTTTTTTCATTAGATCAACAAAAAAAAAGTAAAAAAAACAATAACCTCTCGGTGTTTGTAATAGGAGATCAATGTAATGTTTTCAAACTATCTGCAGTTAACTCAGCATATTGTTATTTTTCAAGTCTGTATTGTATTGTGTATGTATGTTTGTATGTGTGTGTGTGTGTGTGTGTGTGTGTGTGTGTGTGTGTGCGCGCATTTATGTGTCTTGTATGTGTGTGTTTAACAGGATACCCACCTGATCAAGCGGTCGAAGTTGCCCTGAGAACAGTGAGAGAATACCTGGAGCAAAACCCAGAGAAGGTGTGTGTGTGTGTGTGCATGTGTGGGTGTGTGTCATTTCCCTACTGGTGTTTTTTTTTGCCATTGTTGTTATTGTTCAACGAGGAACACTTTGTGGCAAACAGATGGTGGATGCATAGGGACTTACTTTTCTGAGTCAGCATGCAAACACACACACGCACACACACACAAACACACAGATAACCTCACAGTTTTAATTGGTTCCTAACGGAGCTTGTATAGGCTTCGCAGAGCAGTACAAATACAAAAAAAACCCTCCAGAAATGCATTGACACCCTCTCTGGCCTCTTTGAGTTAATGTGAGTCCAGAGTAAATTTACCAGGAAATGAGCCATCAGGATGTCTTTGACACAACTTTTACTGCAGCCAGTTTCTCATTCTTCCGCTTCTCCCTGGTCGTATCTGTAGCTTTTTCCTTCACCAATCTCACACAGATCTGTCTCTCCTGTCATGGGTTTTCATCTCAATCTGAACCACGCGCTTCTTTTACGCTACAGACATACAGGGTGACAGAGACACCCTAATTACGGCACACTAATTAACCAGCGCTCTGCTGCTTGTGAACCCCTCTGCTTTCCATACGCACCGAGAGAATAGTGGAGAATGAAAGAGTAATTGTGTTGTCATATTCATTTTTTTCTGCAAGAGCTGATCCACGGAATATGGAATATGAAGTGCGTCCCAAATCGCATACTTAAGCATGATTCTACGCCTTTTTTAGGATAAATAGTGTAAGTAGTGCGTTTACACTGAAAACTCTAATGCTGTGTTCACCCCAGACACTGTACGCACGGATAAATTGCGATATTCGCGTGTAAATCCACTTATTCATGCGTCAAATTCACTTCACAACACACACGGATTCGCGTCATGGGCGGGGCTTCTGTGCCTGGTGGCTCTAGCTTCCATGCTAAATGGCTAACATGGATTTTATTGAGAGAATGAATAGCTGTGTTTATGTGCTTTATGAAGGCTGAAAAACAATGTTGATTTGCTTGAAACCGTGCCTGAATCCACTAGATCCATTTTAAGGTGCACCCTGTTCTGTGAGTTCATAAACTCCTCCAGAAACTTAACCTGGATGATGGAGGCTTTCAGCGATGCTTCCGACTGAGCCGAGCCCAGTTTGATGAACTGTTGTTCAGTGTCGGCAGGAGGATTTTCCCCCGGGACACCAACAACAGGCGCTACGTCATAATCACGCCCCTACAAGAGAAAGCTCCTAATTGGTTAACGCGGCGCAAATGTCCGCTGAGGTTCAAATTTTCCAACTCTGAATATTTACTGTCTTTAAGTAAATTTCACTTGCACAATGCCAGTTTAGCCAATTATATTTCAGCACTCCGGGTTGCCTTGTTGGAAACAGCGTATTTCATTCATTCAGAAAGGCTCTGAAGCACGCGTCCGTGACCGAAATGGACAGTATCAGACACCGAAATGAGACAGATTCAGTTCCAAATGAGGCTATTAATTAGCAAATGATATAAATATTACAAACATAAACATTAGGTGAGCAGGTTACACTGTAACCGTGTGTCCTAACAACACGCTTCATGAGGCGATACGCAGTGATGAGCAGTTTGGCTGTTTGCACCAGACGAAACACGACTGAAATTTAAATATAGCCATTCAGAAGCACAGAATATCACTCACTCACAAAACGGTAAGGTTTAGAATCTATTTAATACATGTTCAGCCTCCTTAACATCATTAAATGAAGATGCTGAATCACTGGTATGTGTTTAGTTCTAAAGTTCAATTTCAGTTTATTGTATTTTTAAGATCTGAGGTGAACTATCTGCTGCTGCTTTCATACATGTAATGTAAAATGGCATTTAAACTCACATTGTTAGCATTTAGCACTGAATAAAGCACACAAGGCTTACCTGAGGTGTTCACTGTCATCGGTTTCTGTTGTTCAGCTGTGAGAAATAGAAGCCGTTTCTAATATATCAATTTGAGGTGTTGGTTGAAACCAAAACTCCTTTTAATATGGAAAATATTCCCTCTATCATGTGTCGTTGCTTTTATTTAGAACACAGTTTAAATCACTCGCTCCTGTCCTCAATCTGGCAACCTGCGTTTGCGTTTATTTTGATCCAGGAGTGCAATACCTAGTTCAACCCCTGGGTGTCAAACTTACATACTGCACTTTTAAACAAGTCATGTCTGTATGCATTTATTTTAAAAGCCATGTTAGTTTAGTTAGTGTAAAAAAAAATAGCACAGTGTTTCAGGATCTGTCAACTGAATGCGACCTCTTTGATTCTTCTGCGTGACCACGGGAAAATTAATATTCAATATCACAGCAAAAAATCTTTCATTTTTAGTTCATCTTTAGTTTTAATTATCGATTCATTCATTCATTTGTTTTCCTTAAGCCCACTCCCTTTATTAATCAGGGGTCACCACAGTGGAATGAACCAACTTATCCAGCATATGTTTTCCACAGCAGATGCCTATCCAGTTGCAACCCAGTACTGGGAAACATCCATACACCCCTGCATTCACACACATACACTACGGCTAATTTAGTTTGTTCAATTCACCTATACCACATGTCTTTTGGACTTTGGGGGAAACCAGAGCACCTGAAGGACACCCACGCCATCACGAACATGCAAACTCCACACAGAAATGCCAACTAATTCAACTCAAACCAGTGACCTTCTTGCTGTGAGGTGACCCTGCTAATCACTGAGCCACCAAATCACCCCTTAAATATATCAATAAAAAAATGTATGGGATTGTTGCATAAATTGTTATTTAGCTGTAGACTAAAACATCAGCGTATGATGACCAGATACAGAATTCTGCAACACTAGAATGAAAGCATGACATTAACATTCAATGCAAGAATACCGCTTCTCAAAATGTTACAAAATATCTAAATATATATACAGTGTGTGTGTGTGTGTGTGTGTGTGTGTGTGTGTGTGTGTGTGTGTGTGTTTTAATAATGTATGTGAATGTGTAACAAAAAGATACAGACGCTTGCTGTGTTTCATTCTGAAGGTGTCAACTTTATACCGTCTAAGGTTTTACCCTCAGCAGTGAGCGCTTCACATGGATAAAGGGTTTTAGGAAACAAATAAAACTGGAACGCACATCTGTGTTGCAAATTAAATAAGCAGCAAGAACCATGAAACATGTCTATTCCTTTCCGAAGGGCCAGTTTTGAGCGCTTTGCTTTGTAGTGACCCTTTAGTCATGGTTGTTCACTCTGAAGTGCTCTTTGGAGCAAAAAGGTCAGATAGAATCAGGCTCCGCCCCCACATCACTGTGATTGGGTGATTAGCTTGTGATAATGCTTATCTGTCATGATCGTAGCCAGTCTGCGAATCGACCTGAATGCATCAAGCTGGTGGAAATGGACAGACTAATTAATTACAGCAACTGTGATTAATTAATGAATTGAACAGCTCACCCACTCGGACAAAACCACTCACGCCTGAATAAAAATGAACTTGAAAGGATTTAACTAAACACTCACTTAAATTAAATGTCTTAACATGCAGTTTGTATATCATTTTTTGTTGCAAAATTAACTTATTTTAACATAAAAATAGAGTATTGCATAAAGCTTTTGAAGAAAGCGCCTTATTTGGATCTTCAGAATGACATTGGATTTGATTAATCATGATTAACCTTTGCACAGCACTAGGGTTGGTTCGATAGACAATGCCATCATCCACCGCCGATGGCTGATAGACATCATGATGCTGAGCCTGCATCGCGATCCTCCACCCTGTCCCAGTCGCAGCAGCAACACGCTCGCAAAAAATACACACTTAGGTCCCGTTTACACTAAAACCTCTTAGCTTTACAATGGCATTTTAAAACGAAAACGATCCACGTCCATGCTGGGGTTTCATCTAGCATTTCTGAACAGCCCTGCGTCCACAGTATACCGCTGAAAACGCACATCATGTGACCACACACACACACACACAGACACACTAGGTCATGCACTGCAGTGTATAGCCTTGTTTCCACTGAGTGGTACGGTGCGGTTCAGCACGCTTTTATGGCCATTTCCACTGTCAAAAGGTGTACTGAACCAAACCATACCGTACCACTTTTTTGGCACCCTTTCGGAAGGGTACCAAAGACGAGAAAGGGTACTAAAAGGTGGAGCTACACGCGCAGCTGAACGCTGATTGGTTACAGAGCGACGTCACGAGCTCGTGGAGCTAGCCAGAATGAAAACAAAGGAACCGCCATGTTTTTATTACACAGCCGAGACAACTATATGTATATAAAAACGAGCTATGGATGACCTGAGCTTAAACAAATTTAGTTGTCTTAATGTACAGCCACAAAGCCAAGAAGATCAAAATCTGCCGTGTCCTGTTGTTGCTTTACGAGGCCATCTAAAAGTGCGAGAGGTTTTCACTTTTCTCCTGGGAGCTCACGATCGCGTCTATATTTGATGTAACGAACTTCTTGAGCTGATGATAATAACATGTGTGTGATTATTGAAGTGTCTTCGACGTCTGATCCATTCAGAAAAGAAAAGGACAAGCGCGAGAGTGAAGCGTGAAAAAAAGGAGAAGCCTGACAAAACACAGGAGCAAATTGTTTTAACCTGAATCATGAACAAACTGCCATGTTTATCATCGCCCTTTGGACTATTATGAACTGGGAATGATAGAATTACTCTCTAACAGAGGCTACATGTGCTGGTGAAGATTACAGACACAGATGAGAGGTTAGCTCTGACTGTGGGCTACTGTATATGTTGCGTGTTGTTTTTGAACTCAAATAAGGACTAAATGTATGCTGTGTGTAGTTTACCTGTAATTGGTAACATATCGAAGACTGTAAGGGTCTGTATGAGTTCATATATGTTGATTTATTTATTTATTTTATACAGTTACAGACATTACAGTAGGCTATTTCACACCGTCTTTGATGTGCATCAAATCATGTTCATAGAAAGGTTAGTAATAAACATTTTAGGTTAGTAATAAACAAAGGGTACCCTTTTGTAGTGGAAACGCAAGCCTGATAAAGGTGACCCACACCGACCCGTACCATACCGTACTGTACCAGTCAGTGGAAATGTGCCATATGCTCGCGTCTGAGCTCCAGCAGTCAGCGGGTGCTTTGAGCCCAAAACCCCAGAGAGCAGTGCACGTCGGACAATTTATCAAGGATGTACCGCTGGATCACGTCTTACTATAGTTGCTAAACGTGATATTTAATTAATCTTGTCTAACGACTCTAAGGTCTTTTGAATCTATCAGGTAATGTGTCACAGCGTCAGTACTCTGCTTCAATCTTTCGCTTTCACGCTTTTACGTAGTCATTTTAGTGAAAACCTCAGATACTGTTGGTTGGATGCTGTTGGTTGTGCACCTTTTTTACCAATCAAGTTTGTCGACACCATTATAACGACACAAATCACTCTGCCTATTTCCAGAGTCCCTTGGAAAAAGTAATTGACAGGTGGTAATTTGTGTGTAACTTATCTTTACTTATTTATGATTTGGTTATGGGTAAAACAAATACCAATGCGGGTCATGTAGTTAAAACGGTAACTACAAATAATTTGTTATGAATTAATTAATTATTCATAAATAATTAATTCATCGCTGTCTATGACAACGATGCCATCGTCCATTTCAATGTTTCACATCTGACATCGTAGGATGCCAAATTGGTCGACATCACCCAACCCTACATAGCACTAGTTATTTCGTCATTTTATGTGGGGGAAATAGATAGCAAAAGAAATAGCTTTCATGTTATTCGGTTGTATGCTATTAATTATGCATTAATATAACCAAACAAAATTATATTAAGGCATTGTTTTCTTTTCTAATGCTTCACCATCTTTTATACCCACATAAACAAATGAAAAACAACTTTATTTTGAGAGAGGGAACTAGCTTTAGAACTAGATATAGCTTTATGGCTCGTTTCCACTGACTGGTACAGTATGGGTTGTTACAGGTCACCTTTATCAGGCTTGCATTTCCACTGCTAAAAGGGTACCAATGGTACTCTTTTAGTGGGCGTGGTGTACAACAAAAAGTTGCAGTCGACGTCATAGTCGCCCAAGAAAATGTCTAAAGTAAAGCTGTACGGGTCGCTCACATATCATATGAGAAGCACTTCTCACAAAACAGAGGCTTTACGCACATAAATACTTCTGTAGAAATGTTTAATACTAACTTTACTATGAACATGATTTGATTATAACTGCAGATCAATGACAGTGTGAAATAGCCTACTGTAACGTCTGCAATTATATAAAATAAATAAATAGAACATATATGAACACATACAGACCCTTACAGTCTCCGATATGTTACCATTTACAGAAAAACTACACACAGCATACATTTAGGCCTTATTTAGGTTCAAAACAGCAGGAAATAGAGCCCACAGCAAACCTCTCATGATTAAATGTGTCTGTAATCTTCAGCAGCACGTGTAGCCTCTTGTTAGAGAGTAATTCCATCATTCTGAGTTCATAATAGTCCAAAAGGTGATAATAATTGTTAAACATAGCACTTTGTTCACGTTTGCTGAAAAAATAATGGGCTCCTTTTTTTCCGGCTTCTCCTTTTTTTTTTCGCGAGTCTCTCTCGCGCTTGTCAGTTTCTGACAGGATCAGGTTTCAAAAGCACGTCAATAATCAAGGGCACGTTATTCATCAGCTCAAGAAGTTTGTTATTATTTTAAAAACGCAAAACCGCTCGCGCTTCAGACTGGCTCGTTAAAAACTGTGGGGCACAGGGTAAAATCTGCTCTTCTTTTTGGTTTTGTGGCTGTTCATTAAGACGACAACAAGGTTCACTTGAGCCTGGGTCGACCAGGGCTCGTTATTATATGTATATATAATTACACTGTAATCTCTCGGCTGTGTATTAAAACATGGCGGTTCCTTTGTTTTCATTCTGGCTTGTTGCGCGAGCTTGTGACGCACCTCTGTAAACCAATAGCGTTCAGCTGCGTGTCTAGCACCGCCTTTGGGACCCTTTTGGTACCCTTTCTCGTGTTTGGTACCCTTTCGAAAGTGTGCCGAAAAAGTGGTACGGTACGGTTCGGTTCGGTACAGTGGAAACGCCCATAAAAGTGTACCGACCCGTACTGTACCAGTCAGTGGAAACAAGCCATTAGAAGAGTATACAACAAATCGTACTCGTAAATTAGTATCACCAAGATAATGATGACGTTGTTTTAAAAGCTTAAATAATAAGATGGTGGTTCAAGTCCCGGCTGGGTCAGTTGGCATTTCTGTGTGGAGTTTGCATCTGCTTCATAAAACATGTGCTGGAATTGTTGATGGTTCATTCCGCTGTGATGACTTCTCAAATAGTGACTAAGCCAAAGGAAAACGAAATGAAATATTTGCTAAAAGGAGGCACAGTGGCTCAGTGGTTAGCATTGTTGCCTCACAGCAAGAAGGTCGCTGGTTCAAGTCCTGGCTGGTCCAGTTGGCATTTCTGTGTGGAGTTTGCATGTTCTCCTCGTGTTGGTGTGGGTTGCTTCTGGGTGCTACGGTTTCCCCCACAGTCCAAAGACATGTGAATTGGATGAATCAAATTGTCTGTAGTGGATTAGTATGAGTGTGTATGGGTGTTTCCCAGTACTGGGTTGCAGCTGGAAAGGCATCTGCTGTATAAAACATATGCTGGAATAGTTGACGGTTCATTTCGCTGTGGCGACCTCTGAAATAAAGTGTAAGCCGAAGATAAATGAAATGAAATATTTGCTAAAAGGTGGCACGGTGGCTCAGTGGTTATCACTGTTACCTCACAGCAAGAAGGTCACTGATTTGAGTCCCGGCTGGGTCAGTTGGAGATTCTGTGTGGAGTTTGAATGTTCTCCCCGTGTTGGCGTGGGTTTCACAGTCCACAGTCCAAAGACATGCAGTGTAGGTGATCTGGATGAACAAAATTGGCCGTAGTGTATGAGTTTGTGTGTGAATGTGAGAGTGTATGGGAGTTTCCCAGTACTGGGTTGAGGCTGGAAGGGCATCTGCTGCATAAAAACATATACTGCAATTGGCGGTTCATTCTGCTGTGGCGACCCCTGATAATCAGGGACTAAGCCAAAGGAAAATTAATTATTGAATAAATGATTAGGAATTTTTTTCAATATTTGCTGAAATAACCCTGCATTTCAATCACAGCAAATGTCAAACAATTGAGAGGTTTCCTTTGATTTGATTTAATAATTATTCATTAATATAACCCAAAACTAAATATTATTGTATTGTTTTCTTTTGCTTTGCCATGTTCTTTCAAGCACATAAACATCAAGCAGAAAAACATAACCTCCTTAATTTATTTAGTTCACCACATATGTGCGTGTTTATGATGTTACAAATGTTCTGGCAGAAGTACAGCTTTAGTTTGAATCTGAATCAGACAAAACAACACAGAATGAGTGAAGCCAGAGAGAGAAAGAGAGAGAGAGAGAGACATTTGGCAAAAGCAATGAAAAAGCCAAAGTGCTAGAAAAGAGAGAGAGAGAAGAAGAACGCTCCCTGCTCCACTGTGATAAATATACAGTTACGAGACATAATCTGGAATATTCCTCAGTTCCAGTCACTACATGACAATGACAAATTAAGTACACCCCATTTTGAAAAAGAATATTTTTATCCATTTATCAGTAATTAAAGATCATGTCTTTTGGTGCATTTGAACAAAACCGATTTATTAAACAGATATATTTATTAAAATAATGTTTTAGTCACAGAACATATTTAGAAATAGAAAGATAATACATTTAAATGGTGTGAAATATTGCAAAAAAAATACAAACTACAAAATTTCAACACAGTTTTTTGTTTCTCTTGAATTTTACTCTTTTTACATTTTTTTTTTTATTGAATACAGACATATAAATTTGGGTGTACTCATTTATTACTATGTTATTTAGTTAGATTAGCTCCAGATTTGGCTCAGTGCTGACTAATCTAATGTACAGTATGTGCACAAATATAATATTGTAAAGCTTCCTATAGAAAATAGGCACTGTATAATTGCTGCAAACTAAGAGGTAAAGAGTGAAAACATCTGTATTATGTTTTATATAATTATTCATGTTTGTATTTTGTTTTATATGTATACTGTATATATACATTTATATTTTATTAAACAGTATATTATTATTGTAATTATTATTGTTGCTATCATTTTTGTTAATATTGGTATTACTATTATTATTCATATTGACTTTACCCCCTGCTATGTAAACTTTAGCAATATTTACACATGTAAGTCATGCCAATCAAGTAAACTGAATTGAAATTGAGAGAGAGAGAGAGAGAGAGAGAGAGAGAGAGAGAGAGAGA
>CAIGQZ010035043.1:6682438-6689684 GCA_903798205.1 Danio tinwini
ACAGCAAAATGAACCACCAGCTTATCCAGCATATGTTTTACGCAGTGGATGCCCTTCCAGCTGCAAACCATCATAAACATTCATACACTCTCATTCACACACATACAGACAATTTAGCCTACCCAATTCACCTATAGCACATGTCTTTGGAATGTGGGGGATACACTGGTTTTGCTGAGCAGTAGCGAAATCACAGCTCAGAAAAGTTGAGGATTCTCTGTGGTCATTCATTTTTATCTCAGTTTTATCTGTGTTTTTTCTGTTGTTTTTATGTGCTGTCAGCTGGACCGGGTCATCTTCTGTGTGTTTCTGAAGTCCGATAAACAGCTCTACGAAAATCTTTTACCTGCATACTTCCCTCGAGGTCTGTCATTCTCTCACACACACACTTGTACAGCTATCTTTATACGCAGTTCTCATAGACATAATGATTTTTATACTGTACAAACTGTATATACTACCCCTAAACCCAACCCTCACAGGAAACAATCTACACTTTTACATTTTCAAAATATGTCATACTGTGGGATTTATGAGCCTTTTTCCTTATGGGGACCAAAAAAATGCCCCCACAAGGTGTAAAATTGACTGGTATTGCCATTTTTTTTGTGTGAAATTTGGTCTCCACAATGTGAGGGATACAAGGTACATAAACACACATGTACTTTTGTACAGCTATCTTTATGGGCACTTCCCATAGGCGTAATGAGTTTTATAATGTACACACTGTATATTCTACCCCCTACCCCTAAAACCAACCCCACAGAAAACAATCTACACTTTTACATTTTCAAAATACTTCATTCAATGTGATTTATGAGCCTTTTTTCTCATTGGTGACCAAAAAAAATGTCCCCACGAGGTCTAAAATTGACTGATATTGCTATATTTGTGGCGAAATTTGGTCCCCACAATGTGAGGACTACAAGTTACACACACACGCACTCTTATACAGCTATCTTTATGGGCACTTCCCATAGTTGTAGTAATTTTTATACTGTACAGACTGTAAATTCTACCCCTAAAGCCAACCCTTACAGGAAACAATCTGCATTCATACATTTTCAAAATACTTTATTCAGTGTGAATAATGAGCTTTTTTCCTCATGGGGACCAAAAAAATGTCCCTGTAAGGTCTATAATTTACCGGTATTGCTATGCTCGAAATTTCCCCACAATGTGAGGAATACAATATACACACACATATGCACAAAAGCAGACATTTATAACAATATATGTAAATTGACAGTTTTTCTGTTTTTTTTTTTGTTATTTATGCACTTAATGTACTTTTAATGTCATTTTATTGACATTTTTTATAGTTTGAAGTGATGCATTGTCTGTGTTTGACTGTTTGTGTTGTATATTATGGTACAAAAACCTGGTAATTAGCTGCCAGTACATTTTCTGTTATTTGACAGATTTACACTCACCGGCCACTTTATTAGGTACACCTGTCTAACTGCTTGTTAAGGCAAATTTGCCACGTGTAAAAACATCACATGGCAGCAACTCAATGCATTTAGACATGTAGACATAGTCAAGACGATCTGCTGCAGTTCAAACTGAGCATTGACTTTAAACGTGGCATGGTTGTTGGTGCCAGACGGACTAGTCTTTTCACGCACAACCATAGGGATTACAGAGAATGGTCCGAAAAAGAGAAAATATCCAGTGAGCTGCAGTTCTGTGGGCACAAATGGCTTGTTGATGACAGAGGTCAGAGGAGAATGGCCAGACTGGTTCCAGCTGATAGAAAGGCAACGGTAACTCAAATAACCACTCATTACAACCGATGTATGTAGAACACACAACATGTCAAACCTTGAGGTGGATGGGCTACTGCAGCAGAAGACCACACTGGGTGCCACTTCTGTCAGCTAACAACAGGAAACTGAGGCTACAATTTGCACAGGCTCACCAAAATCTGACAATAGAAGATTGGAAAAACATGAGTCTCGATTTCTGCTGAGACATTCGGATGGTAGGGTCAGAATTTGGCTTCAACAACATGAAAGCATGGATCCATCCTGCCTTGTATCAACGATTCAGGTTGCTGGTGGTGTAATGGTGTGGGAGATATTTTCTTGGCACACTTTAGGCTCATTAGTACCAATTGAGCATCGTGTCAACGCCACAGCCTACCTGAGTATTGTTGCTGACCATGATCATTCCTTTATGACCACAGTGTATCCATCTTCTGATGGCTACTTCCAGCAGGATAACTCACCATGTCATAAAGCGTGAATCATCTCAGACTGGTTTCTTGAACATAACAAAAAGTTCACTGTACTCAAATGGCCTCCACAGTCACCAGATCTCAATCCAATAGAGCACGAAGGATTAAGGCAGTTTTGAAATCAAAATGGGGGTACGACCAAGTAAGGTGTACCTAATAAAGTGGCCAGTGAGTGTAGTTCTCTACATATTATTTCTTATACAGTGTATTATCTCAGCCTACTAAAATGCCAATAAAAGTCTCTTTGTTAAACTGTAGAGTTGATTTTTTTATCATCAAAATTCAACGGCAAAGATTCTCCCATACTGCAAACTCACATAATGCAATTCACAACCATGAATAAATATAAAACACTTCAAATACAGAACCTGTTAATTAACAGATATTTTTAACAGTGTAGCCTTTATTATGTATGCTTTATAAACAAAAAATCCATCCAGTGTTTTAGAGTAATCAATGTGCGTTTCAGCAATCAAAAGTTATTGAAGATAAAGTGTTGTATGCCCCCCTTAGCGAGAGCACAGGTAATTGGCAGTACCATGACGTTTGTTTCTCTTGTGTTCTGGAACACCTCGTACGAGCTACTGCAGTTTAAACGTATTCATATGAGATGCTTTACATGTGCGTCAAAACTAACACCGACTACATTAGCATTTCTAATGCATGCAGTGTTTATGTTTTGAAATTAATTAAAAAGCAGCACACCGACTCGTTTGTGTGTTTCATATAGCAAAATTTAATTAGCTTATTAAACATGTTAGCGGATACTGTGATTTGCAGTATTCACCGTTATGACACGATGGTATTGAGATCTCACTGAACTCCAGACATTAGTATTCATGCAAATGTCTGTTACTGTATGTATATATTTGTGTGTGTGTGTAAGTGTGTGCTCTATTAGACCTGTTTTTCACCTCCAGGTTCACCGCCAAAGAGCAAATTATGAAAGAATGTCAGAGTTGCTGTGGAAACGCCACACAGCCACTGCTTTTCCGCCACATCACAGCCTCACTATTACCTGATGCAGACGCCGCAAACAACAGCAACAGCTTCCTGACACACACCATCTGATTTATTCACATCAAGCAAACCAGCGCTGCACCGAAGACACGCTATCAGCTTACCAGTGGGGAATCAAATTGTCATCGATTTTGTGCTGATGTTGATAACAGTGTAGGCTTACAAATGCTAGTTTTTTTTTGTTAGTTAACAGTTTTGATTTTTGTGTGATTCACGGGTGTTTTCTGTTTATTTTTGGGTATTAATTGCATTATGGGACATTGATATCTGCTCTGTTGACTTTTGATGTTGAAAGTTCATTTGTGTAGTTTTTATTGGTATTTTTATTGATATTTTTGTAGCTTGAAACAGTATAATGCGTAAATAAATTACATTTTTACAATTAATTCTGTAGCATAACCAAAAAAAGTTTATTACTTTTGTACCGTAATTTAAAAACACTAATCCAGACTATTACTTTAAACTAATAAAAATGTCAATAAATTACTTTTTCCAACTTTTCAACATCAAATGGAGGAAATATCCAGGTTAATAATGTAATAAATAAAATGTATAAACGAACAGGCAAAACATGAATCACAAAATATGGAAAACTGTTAATTTGTGGATGGTTTTTATTGTGTCTGCTGTGTGCATTTCAATTGAATTGAATTTAGTTCAGTTTCAAGTCGTACAGTGAAGTTTAGTCTGGTGAACGATGTACAATAACAAAGTAAGTTGAGTTGAACTGAAACGAATTGAATTGAAATGCATACACCAGACCGCCTAAACTACGTCTTCTGGATTTTGCATTTGATTTATCTAGAAGTGTGAGCTGTTTGAACTCCTTGAAAAATGCATCTTTCATGGATAAGTGAACTGTAATTTTACACTCTCAGAAATAAATGGTACAGCAGCTGTCACAGGTGTGTTACACAGTTTTACCTAAAGGTATACACTCAAAAAATGGTGTTTGCTACTTGATCAAACTACTTATTTAAAATGAGTACACTATAAAAAAGTTGTCTCAACTTAAAATTTTAAGGCAACAAACTTCAGGACATTTTTGTGCTGGGATTCGAATTCGGGAAGCCTGGAGCGCTGCCGCACCATTTGTCAGCACACTAACCACTGGGCTATCGTGCCGACAGAACTATGTTGTTTCTACACTGTAAAAAAAAGAAAAGAAAAGTTGAGTCAACTTAAAAAATGTCCTTTATTGGCTTAACATTTTAAGTTGAGTCAACTTTTTTTGTTTTTTACAGTGTAGAAACAACATACAGTTGAAGTTAGAATTATTAGCCCCCCTGAATTATTAGCCCCGTTTATTTTTCCCCCAATTTCTGTTTAACAGAGAGCAGATTTTTTTCAACACATTTATACTCATAATAGTTTTAATAACTCATCTTTAATAACTGATTTATTTTATCTTTGCCATGATGACAGTAAATAATATTTGACTAGATATTTTTCAAGACACTTCTATACAGCTTAAAGTGACATTTAAAGGCTTAACTAGGCAGGTTAGGGTAATTAGGAAAGTTATTGTATAATGAGGGTTTGTTCTATAGACTATCTAAAAATATATATAGCTTAAAGGGGCTAATAATTTTGACCTTAAAATGTTTTTTTTTTATTTTATTAAAAACTGCTTTTATTCTAGCCAAAATAAAACAAAGAAATAAGACTTTCTCCAGAGGAAAAAGTATCATAGGAAATACTGTGAAAATTTTCTTTGTTAAACATAATTTGGGAAATATTAAAAAAAGAAAAAAAAAATTGAAAGCGAGGCTAATAATTCTGACTTCAACTATAATTCTGTCAGCATGATAGCCCGGTGATTAGTGTACTATCATATGGTGCGGCAGCGCTCCAGGCGCCCCGAATTCTGAATACCGGCTGGTGTACCGACCCCCCGCCCCTCTCCCCCCCTCAAATAAAGGCACCAACATCTTTAAAGGAAACAACATAATTATTTTATGTTAAATCCACTTAAATTTGTAAAGACTAATACATGAAATTAATTTCTTCATGTTGTCCTAGCACAAATCGATTGTGTGGAGCCCAGCATTTTTTTACACAAAAAATGACTTTTGAGGCTAGTTAAAACAACACAATTCTTAAGGGTTTTTTTTGGGACTACTTGATTTTCATGTTCAATCCACTTAAATTGGTAAAAATGATCAAGTTAAGATTAATTGATTTGTGTTGGGATTGTGTGGAACCCAAGATTTTATTTATTTGTTTATTTTTATTTTTATTTTACAGTTTATTAGTACCTAAATATATACAGGGTGGGCCATTTATATGGATACACCTTTATAAATTACATAGACAATTGCCTTCAGATGACCCCAAAGATAAAAGTCCAAGGGGGTCAGATCGGGAGACCTTGGGGGCCATTCAACTGGCCCACGACGACCAATCCACTTTTCAGGAAACTATTCAGGAAACCATTCCCATTTTATTATATATCCATATAAATGGCCCACCCTGTATGTATATATATATATGTGTGTATATATATTTGTATTTTTTATGCACTAATATGTACCATTGAGGAGCCAATATGGACTCTTCAGCTACAAATGTGTGTCTTTTGATAAGGTAAAGCCCCATTAACAGCTTGTACCTCTACCTTTGTACCTTTGAAATATTCCCAAATTTGTGCATGCATTTATGTCTTGAACTGTTCTTCTCCTTCCCAAAGCAATGATATAATTTACCCTGAAATTACAAAAGATCTCCTGAGTAAATATTGTTATAGAGTTGAATAAAAATTGAATTAAGGCAATCAGAGATGCCAAAAGAGCATGTCAACGGTTGTAACACTTAACCTATAATGAAAGTGCACCATTTGTACTTCTTCAATGTACTTTCTGTCTTCCAGTATGATAAAAGACCCTCATTAAAGTCAACTCTCTCTGAACTAATGGCCGGAGCCGCACTTAACGCAACTTTCATTAATTACACCGCAAGCTCTCGACTTAATAATATAACATGCCAAATAGAGAACAGACCAAATATATATATATTGTTTAAACCATTTGGTGCAAGACTGATTGTGTCAATTCAAGGCGAAGAGCTCCTAATTGTTATGCTACAATTTATTTCTATTTTCCCCCTCACTCGATTCTTGCATCTTTTCCAAAAAAGATGAGTCCTCTTTCATCTCGACATGCTGAAAGAGTGAGGGAGGCAGATGAAAAGAGAGAGAGAGCAAGAGATGAGTTTAATAAACTCATCTGCAGCAATTTTCATTTTTAATAAGCGACAGGCAGCTCAGATACTGTCATCAGCAGAGCTTCTCCAAATAATGAGAGGAGGAGAAAAAAGAGAAAGAGAGAGGAAGAGCTCAGCAGAGTAATTATCCTAAATCCAGACTCCATCACCGTCCCATCAGCACTTCTCTCTTCCTTTCCTCCCTCTTGCAATCCGCCTCCGTGTCCCTCTTAGTAAAGTGTTATTTAATTTGCTGTATTGGCACAGTGAAAGCAGCCATTGCGGTTCTACGCTGCTGAAATAGTAACCCTTCAGTGACGATTACACTGAAGTGCATCCTATACGCCAGCAGCAGAGAGATGAGAGCTGCTCTTCTCTTCTCTCTCTTTTTTTTTTTGCAGCTTATCTCCCTCTCCCATGCCCTCGCGCGCTCGTTTCAATGATCCTATCGCCCGAGTGTGTGTCTCTTTTCCTCCAGCTGCGTTCCCTGCGCATCGTCAGGCTCATAACCACAGATTCTGCCAGTCAAACGGGGCCTGCTATCACTCGCGGCCCTGCCATTTCATCCCGGTGCTCCGTCGCAGTTTGTAGTCACTTCAGTCTGGTTTAATCTTGCGGGTGCAACCAGAATTGTCATGGAGGGCTTTCTCAGACAAGTGGATTTTCAATGAGACTTCCATACAGAAAGGAAAATTTGTTTGTTTTGATGGTCCCTTTAACATATTCTGTTGACTGTATAAATTAGTAGTAGAGCGTTAATTTAGACCGCTAGATTGCATTAATGAT
>CAIGQZ010035043.1:6706302-6729766 GCA_903798205.1 Danio tinwini
ACAGTTGAAGTCTGAATTATTAGCCCCACTGAATTATTAACCCTCCTGATTATTTTTTCCCCTAATTTCTGTTTAACGGAAAGAAGATTTTTTTCAACACATTTCTAAACATAATAGTTGTATTACCTAATAAGTAATTTATTTTATCTTTGCCATGATGACAGTAAATAATATTTGACTAGATATTTTTCAAGACACTTCTAAACAGCTTAAAGTGACATTTAAAGGCTTAACTAGGTTAATTAGGTTAATTATGCATGTTAGGGTAATTAGGCAAGTTATTGTATAACTATGGTTTGTTCTGTAGACTATTGAAAATATATATATAGCTTAAAGGAGCTAATAATTTTGACCTTAAAATGGTTTTAAAAAAAAATTAAAACTGCTTTTATTCTAGCCAAAATAAAACAAATAAGACTTTCTTCAGTAGAAAAAATATTATCAGACATACTGCGACTGAAAGTTCTTTGCTCTGTTAAACATCATTTGGTACATATTTAAAAAAGAAAAAGAAATTCAAAGGGGGGCTAATGATTCTGACTTCAACTATATATATAAATTATAAATGTTATTATTTCCCCTATCTGTTGAGGTAAATGTCATTATGGATGATTGTCACTTTTTTTTCATTTTTGACATTATATATCAGCACTATCTAAGGAAAACTAAGGTTCCGTTTGGTAAAACAACTAAATATTAGGAATGCATATATATAAATTAAATATGATATTTAGTTGATTTGATATATTATTACATTACATACACTCACCGGCCAGTTAACACAAATTTCTAATCAGCCTGATGGCTAATTCCAGCAGGATAATGCGCCATGTCATAAATCGCAAATCATCTCAGACTGGTTTCTTGAACATGACAATGAGTTCACTGTACTCAAATGGCCTCCACAGTCAACAGATCTCAATCCAATAGAGTACCTTTGGGATGTGGTGGAATGGGAGATTTGCATTAAGGATGTGCAGCCGACAAATCTGCAGCAACTGTGTGATGCTATCATGTCAATATTGAGCAAAATCTCAGGATTATCTCCAGTACCTTGTTGAATCTATGCTATACAGATTTAAGGCAGTTCTAAAGGCAAAAGGGGGCCATCCCCGTACTAGTAAGGTGTACCTAATAAAGTAGCTGGTGGGTGTAAATTGCCATTGCTTCTTAACACATTAACAATTAGCAATACCTTTGTTTCGAGTTTTTATTTACAGTTTTTTCTTTTTTTCTTTGTTAACATACAGCGATTTAGCTCGTGTTAAATAATATTTACCAATGATATACATATGCTTACAATATGTACAATATGCTTAATTTTGAAAATGATGCCAAATGCAAGAAGACTTGAAGGTGCAGTATGTAAATTTGACACCCAGTGGTTGAACTAGGTATTGCACTCCTGGATCCTGGAAGCAAACGCAAGCGCAGGTTGCCAGATTGAGGACAGGAGTGAGCGATTTAAACCGTGTTCTAAATTTAAGCAACGACATATGATAGAGGGAATATTTTCCATAATAAAAGGAGTTTTGGTTCGAACCAACACCTCGAATTGATATATTAGAAACGGCTTCTATTTTTCACAGGTGAACAACAGAAGCCTATGACAGTGATCACCTCAGATAAAACTTGTGTGCTTTATTCAGTGATAAATGCTAACAATGTGAGTTTGAATGGAATTTTACATGATGTATTGCCATTTACTGAAAGCAGCAGCAGATAGTTCACCTCAGATCTTGAAAATAAGCTGTTTGAAATTGAACTTCAGAACTGTGACTCAAAACCAACACACACATCAGTGATTCAGCATCTACATTAAATGTTAAAGAGGTTTAATAAGTATTAATTAGATTATAAACCCTACCATTCACGTGAGTGATTGCATATTCTATGCTTCTGAATGGCTGTATTTAAATGTCTGTAATGTTTCGTATGGTGCAAACAGCCAAATTGCTTGTCACTGCAAATCTCATCACGTAGCATGTTGTTAGGACACGCGGTTACAATGTAACCTGCTCACCTATTGTTTACGTACGTAATATTTATATATTTTGATAATTAATAACCTCGTGTGGAACTCATCGGTCACGGACGCATGCTTTCAGAGCCTTTCTGAATTAATGAAATATGTGGTTTTCCACCAAGGCAACCCCGGGTGCTGAAATATAATTGGCTAAACTGGCATTGGTCGGGTTAAAAGAACCAAAACAAAGACAGCGTTCCGGCACTTAACTCGCATTTTCAAGGCAGAATATCTGATCTCAGCATTGTTTTTCAGATAAACAAGAATGTTCACTTAGCATCTTTCTTAAATATCTGCAAACATATTATGGTATTTTTATTCTTTAGAAGAGTCAAAAACTTACATACAGCACCCTTAAGAGTATTTATTCATGTTTTTAATGTTTCTACATTCAATGTTCGTTTACATTAACTAGCAAGCAAAATACTTCTAAAGCATTTATAGATATGTTAATTTATAGATATGTTAAAAAAAAAATTTACATTGCATTAGTAAAATAATTTAATTGAATTTGAATTGGGTTAACATGAGCTTACAATAAACAGTTTCATATTAGAAACATTAAAGTCTTACAAAGCTGACAAGTCTTCTTGCATTTCACATCATTTTCAAAATTAAGCATATTGTCCCCTCAAATGTCCATTATTCTTATGTGAATACTTTCAAAGCATGTACATATTAATCTTAGATATTAACTAACATTGACAAATAGTATAATAGATATATTTTAGCATTTATTATTATTTTATGTCATTTAATGACAACCATATCAAAGCCATCATTCATATTATTATTTATATCAATTTATCTTATCATATAAAACAGTGGTTCCCAAAGTGGGGGTTGCGGGATAATGAGGGTGGGTTACTTGGTCATTTCCAAAAATCTAATTCGTTTTATGAAACTATTAGAATGAGCATATTTTGTCAATTTGCTACATTTTTTTCTATTGGATTGTGACCCCTGGGGTCTCATTATGTTAGATTTAAGACACAGCAATAGGGTCAGATGCAGAAGATGCGATTTCATGGCACCAGAATAAACTTTTTGACACCTTTACGGCACTCACAAACATTAAAATGAAATACAGGCCACAACTGAACAGGGAGGATAACCTCAAAGTTGCATTCTCCAAAATTAAACGAAGAATAGACTTGGGCCTATTATTGTGTGTGAGCTGTTTTGCGTTTGCAAGGTTTGTATATTTATAACCACCTCAAAGAATACTGGGGGTCGTGATTCACTGGCATTGTTATTTTGGTGGTCACACGCTAAAAAGTTTGGGAACCCCTGATATAGAACATCATTGATAAATATTATTTAACATGAGCTAATGATGACTGTATGTTGACCAGTGTTAACAATGATTACTAGATTTTAATAAACACCCTAACAAGTGTATTGCTCATTGTTAATGTGTTAAGATGTCAACCAATGTTAATTGTACTGTAAAAACGATACTAATATATAGTCATAATAATGTATAAATTCAACAAAATATCTTATTTAATTCATATTTATTCATTGTTAATGTTTTGTTGTACAGTCAGAATCAAAATTATCATTACATCCAGATAAATTTGTGTCTACAAACATATTTGTACTAAAATAATATTTGTTATTTTTGTTTCCTGACATTTACCCCTAAAGTGGAAATTTGATGATTTTTTTTATATTTATATTTTGATACAGTGTTTATTAATTTTGATTTATATATGCAATAACTGTGTTCAGTTTCAAATAATAAAAAAACGAACTCCCCCTTATTTACTCACAAAGCCATTTTATGTTATCTCCAATATTATATACATATAAGGTATGATATATTTCCATACTGGTATTTATTTTAAACAAATCTCAATGCAATATTCATTTGATCTGCAGATTCCTTTCCATTGCTCCTTCACAACACAGAATTACTACAGCTGGTTGTGATCCTAAGGGAATGGCATAATGTGCTAGGCTAACAGCATCACTCATTGTTACGGGCTTTTGGGGACCTTTTCTGTGTTTTACAGAGTCCAGGGAACCTGGAGTCTGAACTTATTGGCACTCTCTTACGCTCTGTGGTACAATAGATCTAATGTTATTACAGTCTGCAGTCTCACCAGGCCCTGGAGCAGGAGAAACGGCCGATCCATCCACCGCATCTGCCAGGTTTTCCACACTGCCGGCTGCGATAAAGTGAGCTCGGCCTTCTTTACTCCCACCTTTAGGTTTGATTAGCTTCTTCATGCGGTCTGCGATCCAGTTTGACTTCCTGAGAGGTGATCGTAAAGTTCAAACAGGTTAGAAAAGTCAAATAGAAAAGTGATGGAATGTGAAAAAAATTAATTATAGTATAATATTATATATTTTAAAAGAATAGTTCACACCAAAATTTTAATGACCTCATCATTTATTTTGTGGTTTTAAACCTTTGTGAGTCTCTTTCTTCTGTTGAACCCATAATAAAATATTTTGAAGAATGTTACAAACCTTTCCCAATCCCAATTCTACCCCTTATGCCGAGTTCAGACTGCATGATTTTAACCCCAGTTTTGACTTCGTTTTGAGAAATCACTGACAAATGCCTGAAATCACAGGCAAATCCATGCTTGTGCAAGCGAGTTACAATCACACAGTGTGAACTATCAAAGACGTCATGTGAAAGAATAGCCGATAAATTGACGATGCCTGTGAGATATTTGGCGTGTTAAAAATCTGGAGCTTACCCAAATATAGGATTACCTACAGCCAATGAGAGAACAGCATCCACTAGTGTGGTTACCTGCAGGCCAGCAGGAGGTTGAGGGAGAAGGTAAAAGTGCTCCTTTTTATTTGGACCCAAGAAATGGAGGAAAAACTAGCAGAAATTTGGCAGGAGCACCCATGTCTGTTTGATGCGTCATCTGAGCAAAACCTCAACCGGGTCGAAATAAAAAGTTGAGCAGAATTACTAATTCCCTTCAAAACCAGGTAAGCAAATATGCATTTTTTCTACCCCATTAAAGGGTTCTTTCTGGTCATGTAGTTAATATCAAAAGATATACTACATGTTTTTGGTTGTGAGATGTAGTTTGGACAAAGTTGTCAGCGATTCTTCCTATTTTAAAATCATACAGTGTGAAACCCCCTGTCGTCGATCCAACTTGCAGTGTAAACAAAGCAGCGACAAACGCTAGCCCAGATAGTCATGCAGTGTGAGAATATCTGTGACACGGCCACTTTGAAACTGAACTCAGCATTAGTCCTTCCCCTAATCCCTACCCCTTATTTTGCGCATTCACGTGAAGGGGTGGGGTGTCCCAATTCTCGTTACATGAAATGGAGATTTACCAGGATTACTCTCGAAACCAAGGGGTACAAACGTTTCCAAAAATACACAAGCTACAACGGCAACATGACTGCACACTTGGGTCAGGAGATGCACAAAAACTCTAAATTTGGCTATCTATAATCATGTCTCCTGTCTAGTAATCCCACAACATACTTTCACATCTGTCACTCGATGACAATGAATACCCTGTCAGTAAAGTCTAGTGGCTGGAAATTAGTTTTTTACAGTGTCTGGTAAAACATTAGAGTTAATTTGGTTTGCATAGATGATTATGGCCATGGTGTATTGCCACATCATATTGTTATGATAACATGATATTGTTGCCTTCAGTGATTTCCTGAAAATAAATACCAAAATATATTGCAACTGGAATAACTACAGCAGTCACGATTGTCAATCTTAAACACTAATACGTTTGTCAGGTGGTGTAGAATTACCACAACAGATAAATTCAATTACTTCACGTAGTATGGTTCAATGAAGTAAAACAACACAGCATTTGCTATAAATGACATTATTAATTGTGAAAGCCTGACTAACTTTGGTTGTTTGAGGGGACTCATTGCGGGCAGAGCAGGCTCCAGGACCCGATACTGATCCATGATCTTCTCCACCAGCTTCTGCTTTTCCCTGCGCAGCTCGTTGAGTTTATCCCTGCGGTGGAGACACACAGATGGAGGTGAGATGAGGTGAGTGTTATTTACTGATGCGCTGCTGTGCACAGACGTGAGTGGTGTGTGTTCGTACAGATACTCTCTCTGCTGGTTGTGGTGCTGGTCTCGGCTCTCCAGGCTGCTCTCCATTAGAGCCTTGTTTTCTTTGGCCAGATTCTGGTTCTGCTCCACTAGATGTCGGTTCTCCTCCTCCATGTTTGCCTTCAGCTGCGTAAGGAGCTAAATCAAGCATGTAAGTATTAAAGAAATTAATTATGGTCA
This sequence comes from Danio tinwini, assembly GCA_903798205.1. NCBI lineage: Eukaryota > Metazoa > Chordata > Actinopteri > Cypriniformes > Danionidae > Danio > Danio tinwini. Next base: position 6,712,583 of record CAIGQZ010035043.1, read on the forward strand.
CACTTTAATTTAAAGTAAAATTCTTACTATTAATAAAACATTATTTGTGACTTTTTTTAGCTCAAAAAAACTCCATATTTGCTGCTGATTAATAGTTAGGGCGCAGTGGTTTAAGGTAAGGCGCAGTGGTTTAAGGTAACAAATTACAAATACTTAAATTACTGTAATTCAGTAGTTTTTCTCAGAAATTGTAATTTACTAAGTATTTTTAAAAATGTGTACTTTTACTTTCCCTTGAGTACATTTTTACTGCTGTATCTGTACTTTTACTCCACTATTTTCCTTCAACCTGCAGCCACTACTTTGTTTTCCTGTCTATGATGATTAGAAAAATCAGTCCTGTGATTCCTGTCCAGTCAAATCCACATAGAATGTAAATTGCATCATAATGAACTATCTCAAGACATCTGCAATTTATAATTGCAGCAAACTGTTAGGAAGCATTAAAAGTGTCCCAAGAAGATGTCCAAAATCTTTACACGCATTGACCCAGGGACTGTTTAGATGTTTACTGTATGATGACTGAAATGGCCTTAAAGATCCAGCAGGCACAGGATGTCAACATGACGTAAGATTGCCATTGTACCCCAACGTCATGAGGAAGTTGCAATTTTATTGGAAATGAAAATCTGGTTGTCATCAGAGCCCAACATCAGACTGCCGTCAATGTCCAAGGTCCAACCTAAAAGCAACCAAATATCAACTTCTAAAGATGTTATAGCTTGACGTTGTGTGGACATTACCACTATGACATCTATCAGATGTTGGATTTTGGTTGCCATACCTGACAAATAAATGTCAGTATTTGACATCAATATGATGTTGGTTAAAGATGTTGGCTCGACGTTGGATTTGGGTCACTTTCCAACACAACCTAAAATCAATCAAATATCATTGTCTAATGATGTTACAGCTTGACGTTGTGTGAACATTAGCACAATGACATCTATCAGACGTTGTATTTTGGTTGCTATACCTGACGAATAAATGTCAGTATTTTACGTCAATATGACGTTGGTTTAAGATGTTGGCTCGACGTTGGATTTGGGTCACTTTTCAACACAACCTAAAATTAACCAAATATCAACGTCATTTGACGTTGTTATTGGAAATCAAAATAATGTTGTCCTTAGATGCTGACTAGACACTGAATTTTGGTCACCTGACACCACGACCTAAATCTAACCTAATATTAATGTCTTATGATTGTGTGCCTGCTGGACAATAACTTAATGCACTACAGAATGTTACGTTTACACACATCCACAAATTACATATAAACGCATCAGCTTTCTACAGTGTAATACTCACTACTCTTGAGTACTATTTCATATCTGTCTATTAAGTATTATTTACAACAGAACAGATACTTTTACTCTACTTGCACTACACTTTTAGGCAAGTAATGGTACTTTTACTTAAGTATGATTTTTCAGTACTCTTTCCACCACTGGGTTAAATACTAATAGTTAATAGTGAGAACTGTTACTTCAAATGAAGTGCTACTTGAATTACATTTATGTATTTAGCATAAATTGTTGTCCAAATAAATGAGTGGTACAACAGAGTTAATCATAAATCATACATTTTTAAACTAATTTAAAACATTTTATTGCAGTTAATCTAATTATTCTCAGATTTTTTATATGATAAAATTAGCCTCTAAAATGTCAGTGTAAAATGTAAACCCAAAATAAAGTAACAGACTAAAGAATAGTATTTTTTAATAATCTCTTATAAATTAGTTATTGGAATAATTTACAGTTGTAAAGTGGTGTATTTCTCAATTATGATCTGTTGGTGTAGATATCAGCACAATTCCTGTGTTTGCATATTCCCAAAAGAACTAAACACTTCAAATACAGTCACATGTCTGGTGTGTCTGTGTTGTGTCATGTGATGTTGTGCCGTGATACATGTGCTTGTGTTTGTCATGTGACCCCTCATGTTTCCGCTGTTTTCTAATGATCATGAGTTCCATCTGCTGTGTCACCCCTGTTTGTAATTTGTGTAATCGTGTCCTGTGTATTTATACCCCTGCTTAAGTTTAGTTTATTGTCCGGTATTGAAGTCTCAACATCCATGTGAGTTCTGTGTGCTAAGTTCCTGTTGTAAGTGCATTTTTGTAAATAAAATGTGTTTTTGATCATCTGAGTCTCGATCGTCTGTGGTGTGACACCGTTTGTGAAAAATACACACAGGTCAATTATTATGAAATATTTTCCTTGAAATTGTGTTTTTTATGGACAGAAAAAATATATATATTTATATATATATATATATATAAATATAAACCATTTATTGATTTTCTTTTTGGCTTAGTCTCCCCCAGCAGAATGAACTGCCAACTTATCCAGCATATGTTTTACAGAGTGGATGCCGTTCCAACTGCAACCCAGCACTGGGAAACGCCCATACACTCTCATTCACACACATACACTACAGACAATTTAGCTTACCCAATTCACCTATACCGCACGTCTTTGGACTTGTGGGAGAAACCAGAGCACGTACCCATGTAAACACGGGAAGACCATGCAAACTCCACACAGAAATGCCAAATGGCCCAGCTGGGAGTCAAACCAGTGACCTTTTTGCTGTGAGGCGATTGTGCTACCCACTGCACACCGTGATGCCCCATATATATATATAACCATCATAACAAATTATATAAACAATGTGTAATAAAAAACACTTTTTAACATGATAAAATTAGCCTCAGCGCAAAACAAAATCTAAAATAAAGTAACAAAATAAAGAACCGTAAATGAACAATTTAATTAAAAAAAGATCTCTAATATTTAAATCATTTAAAATTATAAATGTGCATATTTCTCAATTCTGATTTTTTTAAATAAATTGACAAAATATGCAGCGGCAAAGGCGTCAAGGTGGCGCAGTGGGTAGCACAATCGCCTCACAGCAGGAAGGTCACTAGTTGGAGTCTGTGTGGAGTTTGAATGTTCCTGTGTTGGCGTGGGTTTCCTCCGGGTGCTCTGGTTTTCCCACAGAGCAAAGACTTGTGCTACAGGTGAAATGAATACGTTAAACTGCCCATAGTGTAAGTGTGTGAATGCAAGTGTATAAATGTTTCCCAGTGTTGAGTTGCAGCTGGAAGGGCATTCGCTGTGCAAAACATATGCTAGATAATTTGGCAGTTCATTCGACTGTGGAGACTCCTAATAAATAAAGGGACTAAGCCGAAGGAAATGAATGAGGAAAAAATAGATATATTTAACCATCATAACACATTATATCAACAATATACAATAAAAACATTTTATTGCAGTTAATCTAATTATTCTCTGATTATTAATGTGATAAAATTTGCCTCAGTGCAAATAAATATTTAAAATAAAATAACAAAATAAAGAACAATAAATGAACAATTTCATTAAAAAATATCTCTAGTAAATCAGTTATTTAAATAATTAAAAATTATGAATTGGCATATTTCTCTGTTACGATCTTTTAAAATGAATTGACAAGAAAAAGCAAATATAATTGTTTAGTGTATTCCTAAAAGAACCAAACTAAAGGAGAAAACAGGCAAGGTTCACAGACAAACACTTCAAGTCAAGTATTATTATTATTATTATTATTATTATTATTATTAGCACAATAAAATATTGTCCTTAAAAAATTTGATTTTTTTTTTCCTAAATAGATAGGACATTTAAGAAATATCAACAGCATCGCTAAGTATAGAGATGACGTCAAAATTATTCACCCTCCTGTGAATTTGTTTTTGCTTTTTCAAATGATGTTTACCAGAGCAATACATTTTTCACAGTATGTTCTATAATGTTTTTTTTTCTTTTATTTCAGCTACAATAAAAGCAGATAACATTTTTTTTACTATTTGAAGGTCAAAATGATTAGCCCCTTTAAGCAATATTTGTTTTTGATTGTCTACAGAACAAACCATCATTATACAATGACTTGCATAATTACCCTATCATGGCTAATTAACCTAATTAAGCCTTTAAATGTCACTTTAAGCTAAATACTAGTACCTTGAAAAATATATAGTAAAATATTACTTGCTGTCATCATACAAAATAAATCAGTTATTAGAAATGAGTTATTAAAACTATTATGTTTAGAAATGTGTTGAAAAAAATCTTTGTGTAAAACAGAAATTGGGGGAAAAAGAATTCTGACTTCAACTTTAAGTATTAATACAGAAATAACAATCACAACAGAATCATTATATAAACAATATGTAATATAAGCACTTGTAAAACTATGAATAAACTGTGATCTCAGACCTGGGACTGGCTGCTGAGCCGCACATGGTTGAGGTCGAGCTGCTGGTTCTGCTCTTTCAGAGAGTTGAGTTTTCCTTCTAGCCTGGTTCTCTCCAGCTGAGCTGAATTTATCTCCGCCCGCAGAACTGAGCTCTGGGCAAGCAGCTCTGACTGCACCTGAACCCACTCCTTCTGCAGGCTCTGATATCTGCACACCATCAGCAAAGCACAATTAAACCAAACTACAACATATGCAGATCATCAACAAAACAAAACTTAAGAATAAAATCAAACTACACATAAACTGCTGAATGTTTGGAGTGTTTTGGTATCTGACAGGAATATATGACGCCACACTGGATATCTGCCTTCTGCAGCTCTCTCTCTCTCCCACACTCATTTTTTTTAGTGTACTACGTTACTATTGTTACAGTCCACTGCAGTCTATTCTGTCCCATCATGGATTAACTTTGTTTATTTCTCGAGAGTTTACAGCATCTCTTTCACAGTTAATGCTGCTAACTCACATGCTTTAGGTTATATCAGTTTAAAGATTCTAGCAAGATGGAAACAATTCAATATGTTGCTGCAACATATAGGCGGAAAGCATGTAGCATAAAGTCACTCACTCACTCACTCACTCACTTTCCTTTCGCTTAGGCCTTGATTTATTAGGGGTCACCACAGTGTAATGAACCACCAATTATTCTGGCATATGTTTTTTTTATGTGGCAGATACCCTTCCTGCTGCAACATAACATGAGAATGACCAAATTTAACAGTCTGAGTCTGAGACTGTCATGCTGCATTCACACCAGATGCGGAAGAAGCGTCAAGTGCAATTGATGTACATGTTAAGTCAATGCAAAAATGCAAATAGACACACGAATGACGCGGCGAGAGTTGAGCGTTTTGTGCCATTGATGCGCTTAACGTGCAAATTGCTCGAGTTCGAAAATCTGAACTTCAGCGGACATTTGTGCCGCGTTAACCAATCATGAGCTTTCTCTTGTAGAAGTGTAATAATGACGTAGCGCCTGTTGTTTGTGTCCCGGGGGGAAATCCTCCTGCTGACACCGGACAACAGTTCATCAAACTGGGCTCGGCTCAGTCAGAAGCACCTTTGAAAGCCTCCATCATCCAGGTATAGTTTCTGGAGAAGTTGATAAACTCAGAGATGGGTGCACCTCAGAATGGATCTAGTGGACTCAGGCACGGGTCTAAATGAACCAACCTAAAGCACATAAACACAGCTATCCTCTAAATAAAATCCATGTTAGCTATTTCGCAATGAAGCTAGAGTCACCGGGCAGAAAGAAGCCCTGCCCATGACGCAAATCTGCGCCTATTGTAAAGTGAGTAAACTCAAAATGTTCACGCGCCTATTTGCGTGCGAATAGCTCGATTTATCTGCGTGTACCGCGTCTGGTGTGAACACAGCATTAGGGCTCCGTTTTAACGATCAAGGTGCAAAGTCTACAGCGCAGGGCGCAAAAGGCCGTGTCCAAATCCACTTTTACTATGAAATTTGTATTATTTTTTTAAATAATAGACAATCATACAAAATAAATAAATAAATAATATTCTTTATATAAATATTTGTTATTGGCTACACAATTTAAGTTTAGTTTAAATGTTTAGCAGTTTAATAGTGACTTAGTAATATTTAACAGGTTTATACTTTGTACCTCAATGTCGGGACAGACTTACACCGTCACTAGATGGCGCCACTAACTCAGTTAGTTCTCTTGTGTCCACAGAATATAACTTTGCCTGTAATTTAGTTGACTTTTTATTCCAACGTGATAAATAAACTGCTAGTCAGTCAACAATTCAAACTGTAAAAATATTAAGTCCAGTTAAATTGAGTAGCCTAATATACTTTAACATTCCACCCTGGAAAAAAAATCTCACACCGCTAATGAGAGTTTAACACTTTTACTTTCCCTTTCCTTCAGCTTAGTCCCTGTTTTGAATAGTTTTAATTAATTATAAAATATATTTTTATAAATTTGTAATATCACCTAAATTTATGACACTTTCAGGTAATAAATTTGAGGTGCTAGGCTGTAGCACTGAATAAATGAAGACATAAGGACAGATGACTTAGAGAGAATAACAACAAATGTGCGTCCTGTGGCTTTATTTCTAATGTGCATCGAGAAGTATCTCACCAGCTGCCGCACAAACTCAAATGTACATCTTGGTATGCAAAAGTGTTTCTCCATATCTTTTCATCAATGTTGTTCACAATATCCATTAATTGGTCCGTCACTGAGACAAAAACAGCTACATGAACGCTAAAGTTTTAAATAAAAATGAAACCATCAATAAAAATATAGACACCCTTCATGTTTCCCTGTAATGTGTTGCAGATGGACGGGCATCTGCTGCATAAAACATACAGTATGCTGGATAAGTTGGCGGTTCATTCCGCTGTGGCGACCCCTGATTAATAAAGAGACTAAACCGAAAATAAAATAAATGATAGGTAAGGTCGAACCGGAAATTTTCCAGATATTTACTGGTATCACTGTGTGAAAGGGGCTAATATTGACTTTTATAATTATGTGCATAGTTTGTTTACTTAATTATAAGGCAGTGAGTTTACTCTCTTTTTTTAAGCCAACTTTTCGCATTTTACAGTGTATATTATCTTATTTTTTGTTTAACTGAAGCTCTATTTCTTGGTTTACGATGAAGCTCAGGCACGGTTTTGTCAGTCTGTATATATACACACTTCTGACCATTCATCTAGACAGCTGATCAGAGCACCACAGCGACACTCTTATCCCACTAAACGAAACCTCTTCCTGGGTTATGTACATGTTTTTTCTCTCGTCCTGTTCACCAAAGCAACAAGCTTTACAAATGTTTTTGGCAGGCTGTCACGCCATGCTAACAGCTTCTGGAAACTACAGTGAAGTGACTCACGCTGTGGTGAATCTGGCTGAACCGTCACCTTCACTTCCTCACTCTTTCTCATGAATCTGCTCTGCTGTAACTCCAGCCCAGTGTTGTGGCAGCAGTGAGTGCAATTATAGCTATCTCTCACCTTTCATTGTCCATTTTCAGTCTCTCCAGCTCCTTCTCGCTCTCCAGCTGCCCTTGTGTCACTTTCTCCATTTTCTGTCTTTCCACGCGTATCGATTCCTCTGCCTCCTCCAGCTGCGCTTTTCGCTCCAGCAGCTCTTTATATCTAGACAGGTACAGTATTTTAGAGCATTCAACAGGATTTAAATGAAAGTTTCCCTTAATTAGTGCTTCAATTAAGTTTATGGATAATTAGGTTTATTCATGTTCAAAATTTGTGTGATCTTGATAAACATTACTTTATCAACAACAAACCAATGTTATAATAATTATGCTTATGCTTTACAATAGGTTCCCATTAGTTAATGTTAGTTAACATGAAATAAGAATGAACAACCCCAACTTCATTCATTCATTTTCTGAGTTTATCCATGTTTGACACAACATTGGGTTACAATTGATACAGAATTGACAGTGAAACATTATTTATATGAATTATTATAGGACATTGTGTGCTAATAACAAAAAAATACATACATACTTTTTACAAAATCAAACATGAATAAACAAACAAAAGAAAACAATTTTTCTAACTCCAAAAAAATTGAATTAAAAGTAAGTGCCTTCTGAGTTTTGGCCCTTCCTTGGCGCCCACCATCTCTTAACCATGATCTTAACCATGATTTGACCATTGTTTCTATTTCGGCCCCGGATGAGCGGATGAAAATGACATGACATGACATGACATGAGCCAACAACCACCCTCGCATGTACGGTGGCTGAAAGATGTTTTGTATTTTGTGAAACTAGAGAAGATTAGATACTCTTATTAAAGACATAACAGTAGGTTTGTTTACATTTGGAAGCCCTTTTTTTCTTATGTTAAAACTCTCTGGCTGGATCTAGACTGATCACCTTTGCTAGCTCTTGACAATAATTTCACATTGTCTTTTTTTTTTGGGGGGGGGGGGGGGTATGTTGTTGTATTTTGCACTGTCTGTATTTTGCACTGTCTGGAGCCAACACCTAAGCTTTTCACTCATCATAGCACACGTGCTGCTGATGACGTGACAATAAAAGTGATTTGATTTGTTAATTCATAGTTTTGATGCCTTCAGTGTGAATCTACAATTTCCTTAGTCATGAAAATAAAGAACACACTTTGAATAAGAAGGTGTGTCCAAACTTTTGGTCTGTACTGTACATCAATTCATGTATTTAAATTAAATTGCATTAATATATTTCTTTTGATTATTTGTTTGTTAGCATGAATGCAAGATTTGCAATATGCAATTAACATTACATTAGCTTACTACTAACCTGTGGAAAGGCTGCAACAATATCAACATCAGGGAACACCTTTTTCTAGGGTTGGGGACATGGAACTACATTTACATGGACATCAGTAATCTAATGTTTTGCCTTAATTGACAGTGCATTGCTCTGCCTTTAAGTTGATAGTATGAGCCTTCAAATGTTTCATTAAGTTTGACGTGTTTCCCCCTTATGCACAACTTTTGTAAAGCATCTGCTTTAAGTTGCTGTGTCAGAATACTTGCTTGTAAAATATAGCCATACTTAAGAATGCTTAGTTTAAGCAAATTTGATGAACACAAACACGCGTGTTGATGACTCTGAAGGAAGTCGCTTACCAGATGCGCTGTACTGCATGCGTTGTTCACTTGTGTGCGTTTTCTAAGCAACAAGAACAAACGCCTAATATAGCTGACGGTGTCCGTATTAGGGGTGTCAAAATGAATTGTTTCTTCGGTGCACCGCGATGCAGATGGGGACAATTCGATATCGGTTCAGTAATAGATCATAACGGGTTATTACGCACTAATGTCATTTATCCCCTATGCGCGATGTCGCGGTAGAATACTATGGCGAAGGAGGCGAGGGTGAGTAAATAAAACACTCCTACTACTTAAAAAGCAAATCTTTCACTGACACTGAGCAATGGTAAAGCACGAGCCGCTATTTCACTACTAGGGAGAAATGCTGTAAAACTCTGCCTCTGCATCTCTGCCTCTCTCTCTCACTCTCTCTTTCTCTTTCTCTCCAACACACACACACTATGGGCATTTGACCCGTTGGCATGTTTATGAGGTAAAGTTTCCTCTCCTCTTGGCTGTTAAAGCGATACTTGTGGATCCAAACACAAGCGTGCCTGTGGTGCGAGTTTATTGTATTGTATTTATTCTATTACGGATTACCTGATAACTGCGTATTATGCGCATATAGACTGACCCACGGCTGTTTTTCCCGCGTCACTCATGGGTGAACAGCACTTTCGTTTCTAAAGCCAATCGCAGCCCTTTCTGTTGACCGAGTGAAGACAATGACTAATCATAGGGTTGTAAGAACGTGTCAGCGCTCAAAAAGCAAGCGGGATAATATTTACATTAGTTTATTTGTTATGAATGCTCGTGCTGTCTTCTGTGCATGTATTGGAGTTTTGACTAAAACATTCACAAAGAGTTTTTTTTTTGAGCAGGTAAAATTAAAGGTACAGTTTATATATATTACTGCTTGTATTAAAGGACAAAACTGGATTACAAGTAATATATAAATATAAACATATTTATAGATTTTAAAACAACTTTTTTTCTTGTGTTGTAAAGAAAAAAAAATCGAATTATGTATGGAAAGCATCATCAATGCACCGTGATGCACCGAGATATCAAATTGAACCGAATCGATGGCATGATAATTGTAACCGAACCGAACCGCGGGACCAGTGTAGGTTTACACCCCTAGTCCATTTCCCTCAAAGTTGTTTAGAATTAAATGTTAAGAGATGGTGTGACACAACTCGTACCTATGTGTGCCTTGATGTACCCCTTGATGCTTCTTATGTCCTTGTTGCAGCATCAGTGGCACCGAAATAAGGAACCGAAATTTATATGGCGATTCGGTCCGGTCTATACCGGTTACATAGGTACCCAACCCTAATGTTAATATAAAAATATTCTTTCAGATTGGGTCAATTTGTTAATAAAAAAACCCCGTCATTTACAGAATAAAATAAAATTATGTTAGTCTTAAACACATAACTATAATTTTGAAATGGTATGTACTGTATGTCTATATATAGTTAAAATTTACCAACATGAAATGTCTGAAAACTTGGAATATTTATAGAAATTGTTTAACTTCTTAAGTCCTCTAATATAAATAAAATAAAATAAATATACAGTTGAAGTCAGAATTATTAGCCCTCTTGCATTATTAGCCCCCCTGTATATTGTTTTCCCCAATTTCTGAAATGGAACAGAAACTAATTTCTAAACATAATAATTTTAATAACTCATAATAACTAATACCTGTTTTATCTTTACCATGATGAAAGTGCATAATATTAGATATTATGACTTTAGATATATATGATATATTAAACTAGATATTGTTCAAGATACTAGTATTCAGCTTGAAGTGACATTTAAAGATAAAATTGGGTTAATTAGGTAAGATAAGGTAATTAGGCAAGTCATTGTATAACAGTGGTTTGTTCTGTAGACAATCCAAAACAAATATTGCTTAAGGGGGCTAACAATATTGACCTTAAAAAATAAGAACTGTCTTTAATCTAGCCAAAATAAAACAAATAAGACTTTCTCCAGAAGAAAAAATATTATAGGAAATACTGTAAAAAAATCCTTGCTCTGTTAAACATCATTTGGAAATATTTGAAAATAAAAATCACAAGAGGGCGAATGATTTCGACTTCAACTGTAAATAGGTGATTTAATTTAAAATGAATACATGTTTATTCTCTACATTTCCTCTAATCACTGTACCTGACTTCAGTGTCTTTACATTGAGCTTCTAGACTGCGATGGCTGCTCTTCAGTTGACTGTGTTTGACGAGCAGCTCCTCTAACTCCGCCTCCTGCCTCTGCTGCAGAGCTGTCAATCTCTCATGATCCCGCCTTACAGCCTCCAGCCGCATCACTGACTCCTCCTTCTCTTTAAGCCACACCCTCGACTCCGCCTCCAGAGCCGCACAGCGTAATTCGCTCTCACTGCAACGTGTTAAAGTTGACGCATGTTCAGCACTCAAAGATGCCTGCTCCACCTGAGAGAGAGAGAACAGTCAAATAAAGAGAATTTATATAAAGAGAAAGTGCTCGTTCAGGTGTAAATAATGCGTTAATGAAAAGCCTGTAAAATTAGGGTTATATTATTGATAAAATTGATTAATAATATTGATAATATTGATTTCCTAAAGGTTTACTAAGCAATATTTAAAAAACGCTTTTGACCACGGTGTCAGTATGAGTTCCGAAACATACTTTCAGCCAATCAGCAGTAAGGGGTGTGTCTTAAAGTATAGCAGACGGTAAAGTCTAGATGGGATACTCACATCAATATAACATAATTTTTGTGACACTGTACTACAATAATTAGAATTTTAAGGTTGGGGTAGAAGTAGACATTAATAAATTACAATTAATGGGTAATTTAATAAATAATAGGAATATTACTCTGTTTAATACTGTTTTTACATTATTGTGAGGGTTGGGTTAAAGGTTGGGGTAGGGGTATACATTAATAAATTACAATTAATGAGTTATTTAATAAAGAATAGGAATATTAGTGTAAATAGTGTTTTTACATTACTGTGATGATTGGGTTTAAGGTTGGGGTAGGGGTAGATGTTAATAAAACACAATTAATGGGTAATTTAATAAATAATACGAATTTTACTCTGTTTAATTACTGTTTTTACATTACTGTGATGGTTGGGTTTATGGTTGGGGTAGGGGTAGACATTAATACATTACAATTAATTGGTTATTTAATAAATAATAGGAATATTACTTCGTGTAAATAGTGTTTTTACATTACTGTAATGGTTGGGTTTGGGTAGAGGTAGACATTAATAAATTACAATTAATAGGTAATTTAATAAATAATATGAATATTACTGGGTGTAATTACTGCCTTTACATTATGTGATGGTTGGGTTTAAGGTTGGGGTAGGGGTAGACGTTAATAAAACACAACTAATGGGTAATTTAATAAATAATATGAATATTACTCTGTTTAATTACTGTTTTTACATGACTGTGATGGTCAGGTTTAGGGTTGAGGTAGGGGTAGACATTAATAAATTACAAATAATGAGTTATTTAATAAATAATAGAAATATTACTTAAGGTAAATAGTGTTTTTACATTACTGAAATGGTTGGGTTGGGGTTGGGGTAGGGGTAGACGTTAATAAAATAGAATTTATGGGCAATTTAATAAATAATGCCAACTTCCAACTGCAGCTTCTTCTCCCATCTAGCAACAACCATAGCAGAGATAAGGAAAAGGGGTGAAGCCTGTTGGGTTATGTTTGTTTTAGTGCTTCAATATTGTTTGGCAAAACTCACTTAGTCCGCCTTTAACTCTTTTTAAGTTAAAATATTGGTATTTTGTTGACTAAAATGCATATAAACATGACACCTTGTTAATATACTGTGCAAAATATGCTCTAAATTACAATATTTTTATTTTACATTTGGAAGAATTGTCAACAGTAGTTCACAGAATATATATATATATATTTTTACTTAAACACATAATTAATTGTAAAACCAGAAAATGGTTTGGGACTGTGTTGTCTAAAAATTTATGTAAACATGACACCTTATTGATATTACACAAAAACATGCTCAAAACGACATAATTTTCTTTTCAAATTCAGAAAAAAATGTCATCAGTAGTTTACAAAAAAAAATAAAATTTTTATAGGTTTTCTCCATTAGTCTCTTAAGTTTTTTCATAGTTGTGTATACCATAGACCAGTGGTGTCCAAACTCGGTCCTGGAGGGCCGGTGTCCTGCATATTTTAGTTCCAACCCCAATTAAACACACCTGAACCAGCTAATCAAGCTCTTTCTAGGTATACTAGACTTCCAGGCAGGTGTGTTAGAGGAAGTTGGAGCTAAACTATGCAGGACACTGGCCCTCCAGGACCGAGTTTAGACACCCCTGCCATAGACTATAAAAAACATGGCCATGACGTCACTCATAGGTTTCTGAAGAGCACAAATTAAGTTACATGTGGGCGTTGCCAACTGTTGTCATTTTGTTTGCGCGTCATCGCTCTGACCCCGGGTAACCGAAAATGCATATGAGCAGCGCTAGAGATGCCTGCTAGCATTCTGCTTAGATGAGTTTTCTTTGAGAGAAACGCTTAACACTTCATTATCTGCGACTTGTTTGTGTTCTGACCACATGTGCTTGGTTGTACACTATATCAATAAAGTGTTTAGTCCTTTAAAAACACTGTTGTAATACATTGAGCCGCTACGCATTGTTCTTATGATGTTTGTCACCAGGAGGAAAAAGCAAATTACTTCCAAATACAGTACTTTGAAATCTACTTATGAAATCCAGGCATAACACTGTATGACAACCATACCTGCCAACACTCCCATTTTTCCCGGGAGTCTCCCGTATTTCAGACCCACCTCCTGGTTTGTCATTTCTGCCGGAAAACTCCCGGAATTTCAACCCCTACCCCTGCTATGACGCGATCGTCATAGCAGCGTCAGCCAATGAATTTAGTCAGCATTCAGCTACTGTCTGAGCTGGTGTTTTTGCATACAGCGATCTGATTGGCTGCCGCTTCCGACACATCCCACTAGAACCACCCCCCCCCACCCCCCCAGGTATGATGGCAACATTTCAACATGATGGCAGGTATGATGGCAACATTTCAGATGACTGTTCTAAAGCCTACAGCTAATCAATCTGTCAGATTCTGGAGTGCATTACAGGTATAAGGAAAAGTATAAATGATAAATTATCTTAAAGGGCTCCTATTTTAGACCTTTTTTAAGATTTAAGATACGTCTTTTGTGTCTCCAGTATGTGTCTGTAAGGTTTCAGCTCAAAACTTATTTATTATACCTTTAAGAATCTTGGTAGTTTCTGCTCTGAACACAATGTACATGTATCTGTTTTTGTTGCCTGTGTCTTTGATGCTGGTTCTCCCCGCCTACCGTTCCCACGTGCCTGTCGCAGTGTGCCTCAATCTCCGCCTCGGCTGCATCAGATAAACAGCACAGTGACAGATATGAAGGAAGCAGATCTCACGTAACGTTAGTGAGAAATACTACAGTAAGAACTTTTCCAATGATTATTTGATGTATTTGTTGTGGAGTTGCAACGATGAGTCACACACAATGTCATTACAAAGTTCATGCACGCACACACAGTGGACAAATACACACATCGCGCGTGTTTAACTTTGCACGGCTAATGTGGCAGGATACACATTAATATGCACTGCTGTATGAATATCCGTTATCTTAATGTACAAAATACAGTAAACCTGATTTAACGTCCACAAACCAGAATTGAAGCGTCTTCTTTTATAATTGTACTGACACGTGGCTGTGGTGATAAAGTAAAGCTGAAGTAAATTGCTGTAATTAATTACAAACATGCACTGTTTTAAAAAAGTTTTAAACTAGTAAAATTCATTCTTGATCACATTCGATGATGATTGATGATCACAGAGAGCTGAACAGATCTTTTAATCCCAGTTGCTTTGTGCATGTCCTGTCTTTTTGATATGATTATATGTGTTACTACAGAGACATGTTAATACACGGCTGTTAATCAAATCGGTGGGCAGGGAAACCGTACTCCTACGTCATGTTGTGGTGGGCCTCAAAATGGAAGGGATTTGGGTCCTATTTTACATCAGGAAATAAATAAAAAAGAGACTTATTCTGTTTCTATTAATGGTGTAACGGATCACAAATCTGCAGTTCGGATCACACTACGTTTTTTTAGTCACGGATCGGACCATTTTTCGGATCAGCAAAAAAGTGAGGAGACAAATCTCATTTGCTTTCCATTTATATAAAAATATTACTGCAAAAAACATTGCTTTTAACAAACAGAACTTAGAACCTGTAATATTGATTTAAAAAAAAATCAAGAAAGAACCAGCTGAAAAAAGAAAAGTATTCAATATGAAATATGATCTTTGCTACTGTTGCTGATAATGCTAAATATAGAAATCTAACATCTACAACAGATCATATTTATCTTTAATAATGATTCAACAATTCACACATAAAACTTCATGTTTTATTATACTGTAAGTGTATTATTTCTGAAAACCTATTCAGTGACATAATTTTGATGGTTGATTTAAAAATTTAAAACTGATTTTAATCTACCATAAACATCAGTGTTTATATCTGAACTATAAACTGTTCTCCCAGCACTTCTGTGTTATTTAATTGTTTGTGACTCACTGAAAAAGTGTAAAAACTGAATCTCTCTCAATGCAGATTTATATGCAGCGCTTTGAAGGATTAATAAACATATGCAAATCATTCTCATTTATCGTTCATGTTGAGCGGGTTTGAACTGAGATCACAATATTTTAATGTTTAATTGTGCAGCTTTACACTGCATGCATTAATGTAGGCTAAACAAGCAATGACAGAAAATTTAAATTAAATTAATAGCCTAAGAAAGCATTTAGGTAGGTCCCACCACAACTTTTCCCATCATCATTATATCTTACAGGGAAGCCAAAATCATTTTATGCATGCGATTTGAATGACGCGGGAGGCGATCTCTCTGCAATGGTTATAAATGTTGGATTAACCGACAAGTTCAAAATAAATTATTAATCCGCAAGTCACGTGCGTTCTGAATGGTGAGTTGTGATTCGAACGGATCACGGATCAACATTGATCCGTTTCACCCCTAGTTTCTATCACTCCAATATGACTGTGGACACACCATACCTACACACACTTCTGTCCAAACAGCGTCCAAAAGATGATTTTCATCATAGGCGCCCTTTAATACAAATACATTTATAGATAAAAGTATATGAGAATTTCACTCACCTGGGAAATGGAGGCCACTTTAATGGTTTTTGAGTGCAATTAAGTGCACAGTATGCTATCTGATAGTTGTAAAAAATCCTCCAATAATCCCAAAAGGCAATTGACTGAGTAAAGCCACATAAAAGAAAACAAATATATAATATACAGTTGAAGTCAGAATTATTAGCCCCCCTTTAAATTTTTTTTCTTTTTTAAATATTTCCCAAATGATGTTTAACAAAGCAAGGAAATTTTCACAGTATGTCTGATAATATTTTTTCTTCTGGAGAAAGTCTTATTTGCTTTATTTCAGCTAGATTAAAAGCAGTTTTTAATTTTTAAAGACCATTTTAAGGTCAAAATTATTAGCCCCTTTAAGCTATTTTTTTAAATAGTCTACAGAACAAACCATCATTATACAATAACTTGCCTAATTACCCTAATCTGCCTGGTTAACCTAATTAACCTAGTTAAGCCTTTAAATGTCACTTTAAGCTGTATAGAAGTGTTTTGAAAAATATCTAGGAAAATATTATTTACTGTCATCATGGCAAAGATAAAATAAATCAGTTATTAGAAATAGTTATTAAAACTGTTATGTTTAGAAATGTGTTGAAAAAATCTCTCAGTTAAACAGAAATTGGGGAAAAAATAAACAGGAGGCTAATAATTTTGACTTCAACTGTATATGTTGAGTTCATCAGCTATCAGCCAGAATTAGCTGAGGTGACGTGATGGCGAGTAGTGAGACCTAGTTGTCACTCAATTGGCCACGCCCTTAATTATGCAGACTTAATGTAAATGAAACGGATGAGTTATAAAAAAATGAAGGGTAATATAAGCTATATGCAACAAATCCATCATTGTACCAGGCTGTAAACATGCTTTAATCAGCTGTATAGATGGTCAATTTAGCATAGCAGCCAGTGAACATCTGGACTTTCTGGAGCCAGCCCCCAAATGCCAGTCGATGAATTGCAGTTTCAGTTACTTCCGTATTACCTTCACAAGAAAGAGCGGGATGTTGCCACTTGGTGTACAGTATTT